>QXEO01000234.1:2173374-2558911 GCA_007115705.1 Dactylis glomerata | reverse complement strand
CCTGTGACAGGGCCCTTAGTTTTCATGTGGCTTCGAAGATAAGCACCCCAGTTCGTGCAATCTGTTTTGGAAGAAAGCTTGAAGGGGACTTTTGGCAGCATAAAAGCAGAGGGGCTGGGTGATGTGACGTCTAGACCAGTAATCATCACCACGTCTAACAGAGTTGGTGTCATGGGGCCATGGCCGAACATGAAGCAGTTCAGAGCATCAGACCAGAAATAGCCGATGGTTTTTAGAAGATTTTCATGTTTCTCAAGGGGAGACAATGACAAAGACAAGGCATCGGCTATTCCCGTGGTTTCCCATTGGGATTGGTAAGTTTTGGCTACCCTACTGTACCAAGAAACCCAATATTCGGGAGGATTAGGCCAGGCTCGTAAGCAGTCGGCCCAAGAATCCAAATCTAAGTTTTGGCTTACGAAGGGGATTCTGTTTGCCTCGCAAGAGATCAGATGGGCAGGACTAGATTCTGTACGGGGGCCAAGGCAGAGAGAATTTGGGAGAGAAGGATGCGGCAGCAGAATGTCTGAAACCTAAAATTTCAATGATGGGATAAAGCATTAATTCAGGTGTTTGCTATTAATTCTAGCACCGTGCTCGGATTGCGAGGAACAGTTAAGGATTACCTTCAGACCGGAGACCGCTGTGTTGGCGCTGGACGATTCCGCCATCTAATTTGCCGGCGGAGATGGATCTATGCGGTGGGGAATCTAGGGTTTGTGTCGCCGTGAGCCCGATTTGTTCAATGAGGCAATTGGAGATCTGAGTTAGCCTTTTTGAAGATGGTTGCAGGTTACCGTTGAAATTGGAAAGTGACCGCTCAGACTTGTCTAAATAAGCGACCGAGTTTGACCTTGCCAACGTTTGTGGGAAAAGCCGATGTGTTGCCATCGGCTCTTTGGGCTTTGACTTGGTTGATCATATCAAGCGTGGTATGGTGAAAGCCGATTCGTTACTATCGGCTTTTGGAACGTTGACCTATTTGACTATCGGCAAAATCAAATTGGGAAAAGCAAGCTTTGTTGATTCCAAAGACGGTTGTTTACAATGAAGCCGATTGCTTACAAAATGGAGATCTACTACTAGTACTACTACTACTAGTTCCTAATCTAGAAGGCGGCGTCGTCGTCGTCGCTGTTGCCATTGCCGCCGCCGTCTTCGCTGTCATCGGCGCTGCTGCCGGCGTAGTCCTCACCGCTGCTGCTGAAGTTGTCAGCAGGGGCCTCCTCGTCCTCGTCGTCGTCGTCGGTGTCCTCGCTGGACCCGGCGCGGAAGCGCTTCACCGGCGGGTATTCGTCGGAGGAGGTGTCCTCCTCTGCTTCTTCCTCCTCATCGGAAGAGCCGATGTCCTCGCCCCAGGACACGGCGTCGTCGGCGCTCTCCGCCTCCAGTTCCCCGTCGACGAGGAGTTGGAGGTCCTCCTCGCCGTCGGTCAGGGACTCGTCGTCCTCTGACTGGGCGGCGAAGTCCCAGTCTCTCTCGTCCCACCATTGTGGGGCGAGAGCTTCATACGCCGCCATTGGCGGGTGCTCCGGCGTCGGCTCCCGGTTGACGGAGTCGGAGGATTGGAAGGAAAGGCCGGATGTGTTGGAGGAAGAAGAGGAGGCCATGGCGGAGGAAGAGGGTTTTTTGGGCTATTGGAGAAGAATGAGGATGCAAATGGTTCGGATAGATTTAAATAAGGGGAATAGTGGAAGATGGTTCAATGCCATAGCGGTTTTCGAGAATGTGGTGCCAGAGTTGTCAAATCGTGTACTGCGGAGAAGTTGAGAAGGCGAGGCATCATGATGAGGAGGCGATATGACGGTTCTGCTCTGCAACGCGTGACCCGATGAAGAAAAAAACAGAGTGGTTTTGGAATTATTATTGCCAAAACCAGGGGGGCATGTGTTATCGCCACATTTTGGCCAAATGAGGAGATGGGCCGTAATCAAGATGGGCTTGGAGGCTGGATCGGCCTTGCGCGTGGATTTGGGCTAATTGCCCGTGTATCTGTATATTATGATAGATTACGTTTCGGTTTAAACAAGAGATAGAGTTGTTAGGTTTATTCCAAAGATAGAAAGTCTCCGGACTATAAATGTGTACCTAGGGTTATTGAGAAAGGAGGACGATCACGTTCACAACAAACACAATCTCGGCGCATCGCCACCCCTTGTTTCGAGGGTTTCTTTCAGGTAAGCGTCGTGCTGCCTAGATCGCATCTCGCGATCTAGGCAGCATCTGCTTATGTGTTATTTGGTGTTGCTCGTACTGAAGCCTTGTTGATGGCGAGTAATACTGTTATCATAGATCTGTTTGGGCTAGCATCGGTGCTTTTGGTTATGTTTGCTTAGTCATGCTGCCCCTAGAGATCTCGCTGCCTTTGCACCTATTTTGGGTGTAAGGGCAGCATCTTGCTTGATCTTTATTCAGTCGATTCAATCTGTCATAGTTGTTCCTTGTTCTCCAAGGATTAGTTTGATATCCGCATGGTTAGGCCTCACAAACGGGTTGAACGATCCAGTAGTACGTAAGGATATGGTTTGCCAATTCGAGAGGAGTTGTTCCGGGAATTGACTCTACGTTGGTTTTTTGGCCTCCTCTAGGGTTAGTTTTCTGTTATCTTTCGTATCTACCAGGCTCAATTACGTGTGGGATGTTCCAATTATGTGGTGAAAGCGTTAAACTGTCGTAGATCGATTTGACTTGTATTGATAAAGCAAAACCCCATGTTATCGTAGATCCAATGCAGATCCATGGGACAATCGGCTACATGAGCCGATTCACAGGGAAACCTGAGAGCCGATCGAGGCTCGTATTTAATGTTTACGTGTCTGCCATGCAGGAAACTAATCGAAGCAATCCATCACCTTCCTGATCAGGTATAGGTCAGGTGGCACGCCCTTGCATCAGCCAGGACGTGTGCCGGAGTTTTGCGGGCCGTTGCCCGAGGGACCAGGGCCCACCAGCAGTTCTGGGAGCCTCCCGGCTCTTCGTGTTGCTCGTCGCTGCTCGCCGGTGGGTTTTGACAGGCAACAGTACGTCATTGTCGATTGCCGCGCTGCAGAATCTAATGGTGGGGTCCTTCAAGAATTCCTTGAGCAGCTGCGGCACGTGATCGGCCCGACATATCTGGAAGACCGAAACCTCGGACGCCACCGAGAGTTGAAGCACGGCGGCACGTTGATTGCGCCTACCCACGCGAGGGCTGGTGAACTCGCAGTCCAAGCCCACACACTTGATCGGTGCGGCGTTGAGGAACCGCTGCTTGACGGGGCGGATCCACATCTCCACCGTTGATGCACGAAGAGTTTCCGTGATGGTGAAATGCATTCCTTCGACGGTGATATTGTGCACCCAAGATTGAGTTGGTAGCATCGTCAGCTCCATTGGAATGAGAGGGAGAGAGAGAGCTCACCGGTGATGTGCTATGGTGTTTTGGGAGGAGATTAGAGAGGATGAAGAAGATGCTTATGAGTGCATCTTATATAGTAGAGAGAGGAAACATGAAGAAGGCTGGCCGGCGGTGTGATTAGGCCTGCTTGTAACATCCCAAGATTTTATCAAATTTTGGGGAATTTTTTTTGCTTTTGTTTTGCTTGAGATGATTGAATTTTCACAGGGATTTAAAACTTTTGAGTCTGTTTGAAAGCTTTATTAGAAAAGTATTTTAAACTTTCTTTTATTTTCTTAAAGAACCTCTTTGAGAAAAACCTAAAATCAAAATCTTATTTTCTTGCTTTTAATCAGCTTTATGCAAGCTTGCTTGCAAAAGGTTGTTTTACAAAATTTGCTTTATTCAATATGGGTTGCCTTTTCAAACCATAATTGAGTGTGTTTCTCAATCATTATTTTATAAACTATTATTTTACTATTTTAAAAAAGAATCAAGTTCAAACTCTATTTTCTATTATTTTATGCAAGCAAGGCCATTAGGCTCAATTAAGATCTTTTATGGAAAATCATGTTTTATTCTGAAAACTTGTCTTTTACTGTTTTGTATTGTTTATTTTGAATTTTAGAAAAGATTAGAAATTGGTTTGACATTGTTTGAAGAATTTACTCAAAAGTTATGAAGGGAATAAGAAAACAGAAAAAGAAAAAGAAGAAAAGAATTTCGAAAAAGGATAAAAGGCCGGGGGGAACCAATTTAGCCCAGCTCCGCAAGCGGCCCACGACCCACCCGGCTAAAATCCCGAAAGGGTATTCTCTCCCCTTCCACCAATGACAGGTGGGACCCACCAGTCGGCATCATCAACTCCAGCGGTTTCTTCTCCCCCCCTCTAGAAACCGTCGCCGTTGAATCCTCCCTTCAATCCTCTTTATTCCCCTGCCGTTTCGACGCTATCCCGCGCCTATAAGAAGGCCTCCACCCCCCTCTTGCTTCCCCCCTCTGCTTTCTCGTGAAATAGGCCGCCAGGCCGGCAAAATCGCTCGCCGGAGCTCCGCAGACCTGTCACTATTCGCCGTCGACTACGGCCAACCTGTGAGTCCCTGAGCCCTCTCTCCGTATCCTATCTTCCTAAGATACCCGTGCGCACCCCCCCCGACACCCTGCTTGGTTTTATCCCGCAGCAGATCGGCAACTTCACGAGCCCCCGAAGCTCCCTTGCACGCCGCACCTCTCCAGCCACCCCTCTGCGTCGCGCCAGGACGAAATCGGGAGTATCGACCACGGATTCGACCCTGCCCTGTCTCGCTGCTCCTCGTCCTCACCTCCGTCATCACCAGAGGCCTCGGAATCACCGTCGCCGTCGACCACTTGGGCGCAGCGCCGCCGCCCACGCCATTTCCGGTGACCTCGCTGAAACCCTAGGTGAGCCTCACCTCTCTCAGATCTTCCATATCCGTCCGATCAAGATCCAACACCCTAGATCGATCCACTTAACGAACCGGTACTGGACGATCTCGTGCGTCCAGATTTCATAAGATCCGACGACTCCCGTTGCTGATCCGTCCGAACCGGTACGGACCAATCAAGGACAGCCACGCATCGCGCCCAGAGCCAGATCCAATTCAAATTTGTTTTAAATTGGTTTAAACATGCTGGATCTTGTAAAATTCATATAAAAAGTTCTACAACTCGGATTTGGACAAATAATATCTCGTTGGAATCCTTAGAACATCTAGAATCCAGTAGTACAATAAAATCTTATATTTTATGGGTTCAATTTGAAACTATTTTCAGTTTGGAACCAAACCTTTTGTTAACTAGTTTAATTCATATCTTTAGTTCTGTTAATCCAAAAATTACAAATTTGTAGTCTATGGAACCCTCTGATCATGTAGAACATCATAGGATCAAGAAAATCCAAAGTTGATACGTGCACACACTTTGTGCATTCAAATTTGTCCAAATCACTTATCTGATCACAATTTGAATTCCATAACTTATTTTAGGATGCTTCCACTTGCAGTGACTTTGCTTTACTGCAAGCTATCCAGTAGTGTCACATCTTATTTTTCCTGAGCCACTTCACAATTATTCAAATTTAAATATGAGGATTTGAGTAATTTCTACTATAGGAATAAAACTATTTCTTTTAGCAATGTTCCTTTCTACTTTAGTGAATCCTATATTCATACCTAGTTATCACTGTTATCTAAACAACATCCTGATCAAGATCATATTTACTTAGACCTATCTTGTATAGTACCCACTTATTCAAATTACAAATGTGTCATTTGAGTAAAGTGTGATACCTTCAATCTTAGTTTCTACCTTTGCTACTATGGTATTGATCAAATCAACATCATAGTACTTAACCCAATCCCATTTACTCATTAGGAACCTTAAGCCATGTTTTTAAACATCATCTATTCATATCCATTACCTATTGCCATTTACTCATATCTACTCAATCTTAGCCTTGCATTGAACTATTCAATTTGTATTTGAGTAAATTGAGTACTTCAATGTCATAAGAATCCTAGCCTAAGCTTAAGTGTAATATATACTATTTAAGAATAATTGTTGTCACACTTATTCAATAGTATTGCTATTGCACTATTTTGTCTCTTATGTGATTTACCCACATGAGATATTCCAAGATTCAATATGCTTTAATAAAGCATAAAGACCTCACTCATTATATTTTGTCTAATTCATATATATATATTCAAATTGCAATTGTGCTACTTGAGTAGAAATATGAACTCATCTCAAACCTAGATTCTATTAATGTGGAGTTGTTATAACCCATACCATAGTATGTGTTATACACCATGTTGATCAATGAACCATTTGAGCCATGTCCTCAAATATCAATCATTCATACCCAATCCAATGCCTACTTAGTTTTGTCCACATGTATTGAAATACTCATCTTGCAAATGTGCTAATTGAGTAATTCAAGCATTCTTAAGACCTAGCCTAGTTCCTAGGTGCAATAGATGCTATTCAAGAGTAATTGTTGTCACATCTACTCAATAGTGTTGTAATTGCACAATTTGACTCTTGTGTAAATTATTACACATGAGCTATTCCTAAAACTCTTATGTGCTTTAATAAAGCATAAAAACTTCATCAATTATATTATGCCTAGTCCAATTCTCTCTCAAATCATATTGATCTTTCCCAACTAAGCTCTCAAATTCACATCTCACAATTCATATTTCCTTTGCCATATCTTTCTATCATGACATCTCAATAAATCTGAATTGTTAAACAAACACCTTTCAATTGTTTGATTTGTTTGACTGTGTTTGTATGGATTGTTTATGTTATGTTATTTCTATGCTATAGTTTGTGCGGAGAGCTACGTGCTTAGTTGAGAGAAGTGGAACGTCGTGATCTTAAAAAAAAGGCAAGTGACACACATATCCCCTACCTATTTTTACTACTGCATTAATGTAATTCAGTAGTATGCATGATAGATGAAATGTTCAACTGTTTTATCAAATGCTTAGATCCTAGTAGTGTGTAGCTATCCTCAAAACCCCACCTGTTAGGATGCTAAATACTTTGAAAAATATTGATGCCATGCTTTGATCACTTGATAAAGGTGTTTTGTGAACAAAATTAAGAACTTCAACTAAAATGAAACACCTGGGTGGATTGGTTTGATAAGAGGCGGCGAAGTAGGTGGGTTCTGGGACGCATGCCTCGTCGAGAGGATGTGGGTTCAGAATGCCGCTCGGGATGGCCACCCAGGAACAAAGAGGTTACTATGTCTTCCATGCTTAGAGTGCTTCCAGTGCAGCCTTATGACATTATGGGCTCTGTCTTGACTGATTAGATGTGGGAGTGAAACTTGTGTGCAAGAAGTGGTGATAGTTGAATTGTAGGTTGGGGACGAAGCTTGCCAGTTAGTTGCCCTCTCCTTCTAAAAGGTCTCGTTTCATTTTATGTATGGACATAAAATGAATCGTAAGGTGAAAGTGCACAACCCTTGCAAGGTGTCTAAACTAATCGATTAGCCGTGTCCTCGGTTATGGACAATTGAGTCTCTAGACATGGAATGTACGGAAGAATCTCATCACCGATTCTGAATGACAAAAATCTGTCTAGAAACCCCTAGGTAGGAACTAAGGACCATGCACTCCGAGGGGTGGTGGTGCCTGAGGTTCCAAATTTGTTGAGTTTCGCCCAGAACTACATACCGGCCAGTATGTAATGTATGGGGGATGTCTTGACCCTTGAAAAATAAAATTTTGAAAGAAAGTAATAAAAAGGATTTTAGGATAAAATTGGCTTTATGCAAATCAGCCTATGAGATCCACCAGCCAAATGTCATGTAGATAGTTCTTTCACAACAACCACCAAATATGTGTCATTTGCCAGTACATCATTGTACTGACCCCTCTGGGGTTGCATATTCAAACGTGTAGGTTTTATTTCGAGTAAGGAACCAGGAGTAGGATCTCGAGACTACATTCCAACATGTCTGCCTGTGGCACGTGATGAAGAATGGAGGCTCACTGCAACTATGCTTTATGCTGTGTACTCGTAAGGTTGAAGACCTATGTAACTGGATTTACGTTGTAATATTGATGCTATTGCAATGATTACTTATTTTGTACTGTGGTGCTATCTACTGATCCAGGGAATGGCACATAACACAGGAGTTCTGCCTTTAGCAAAAGGCAGGGCGTTACAGAATGGTATCAGAGCATAGTGTTGCCTGTAGGATCGAGACCCTAGGTTTGCAATAGACTAGGAAGCCCTAGGATTCTTTTCTCACCTTCACAAGAAAATCAATTCAGTTTTCTAAATGAAATCAATCTATATACTTTTAGCTTGAAATTTTCTTGTAAGAACTTAACCCATTCATTTGTTTTACACTACTCTTCTTTCTAATTTAGATGACCAGCCTCATTGAATCACTGAAGAAAGGCCCAGTGATGATCATGACCCTAAAGTGTGAGACTGAGTTTCCCAAAGCCTTGAAGAACCTCATGTTAAGCATGGGAATGCAAGGAGAAGCTGTTTACAAAGGATTTTCCGTGATAGATGAAGGTGAAGAATATTGGTGGGTGCAGCTTCATTTATACAAGAATAAAGAAGATGACCACAAGAAGATGGGACTTTGGATATTCACTAACTCCGAGATGTATCCATCATTTCTAGACTCAGCAAGATGTGCTGCTTGGTCAGCTATAAAGGAACTTGGAGAAAGACTCAAGTGGAGACTTCATAATACTCAGCAAGACCTCAAAGAAGAAAAGGAAGACACTACTACCTTGAAGGCGACCATAAGTCAACTTCAAAGTGACATGGAACAGTTAGCATCTGAGCTTAGTGATCAAGGAGACCTCATCAAAACCAAGGACGAGCAAATTACCAATCTACTAAAGCAGCTGGACCAGAAAAATGAATCTGCTTAGAAGAGTACCAAGAAGCCTTAGTTGGACCTTCATTTAGAAAATTTTAATAAGCAACGACGTGTAATAAACGTTATGGTCATACCGACTTGTGGATGATCGTACCATCCCGTTTGTTTGAAAACTAGTTTGCTTGATGTGTTGAATGTTTGTTAGATATTGCACTAGTAGAAAAATGGGCATCGGTCTAAGCCTTTAGTACCGGTTCCCGTATGAACCGGTACTAAAGGGCGCATTAGTACCGGTTCACTTGCCCAGCCGGCCGAGCAACATCAATACCGGTTCGTTGAGGGCCTTTTGTACCGGTTCATACTACGAACCGGTACGAAAGGGTTTTAGTCAAATTTTGAGGCGGAGGTGGGGCCAGAGCTGAACCTTTAGTACCGGTTCATCTGAAGAACCGGTACTAAAGGGCCCCTGCCCTATTTCTTCAGGCGCCCGATCCCTGCATCTCATTTTCCCTTCTCCTTCTCCTCTCTCACATTTCCAAATATTTTGCACCTCTCACACTCCAATAAATCTTCATTTCTCTCCACCATTTTATCAAGATTGACGGCACCCATCTATCTAAGAGTTAGCAATATCATCCTTTCTTCCGGCGTTCCTAATTTAGCTCATTTCTTTGCTAGTTTAACTCGTATTATTTTTCTAGTGCTAGCAAGGTGTTTGATGAAATGCCTAAGTTAGGGATTTCATTCTTTTTGTATGCAATTGAGCTCAAATTAAAGTATGATTTGTAGGTTTTAGTATCGTCCCCGTCCTCACCGCCGTCGATCGCCAGCGTCTTCCCCTAGCCGTTACTGTACCACCTCGGTGAGCCTCTTTTTTTTAATAAAAAAAACTTAGTATTATGTGATGAACTTGAATATTAATTAAGTTGGTCACTCATATATCCATGATGTTGTGTAATTAATGATTTTTGATATACTTATATAATGCAGATGAATCGACAATGGATGTACGGTGACCGATGCCATCCCGACTTCATTACTGGCATGCATTATTTTCTCAACGTGGCGGAGGCAAACAGGCGGTCGAATGGTTTCATTTATTGTCCATGTAGTTCCTGTAGGAATACGAAGGATTACTCTACCTCAAAGACCCTTCACTTCCACCTGCTTGAGAATGGTTTCATGCCCGGCTATAATTGTTGGACCAAGCACAGAGAAAGAGGGGTTATAATGGAAGGCAATGAAGAAGAAGAGGATAGTGACAACTATCCTATGTTCACTGAAGACGGTGATAGTAGTATGGGGGAAGACGAAGCTGAAGAAGAGCCCATTTTTTATGAGCCCATTTTTGATGACCCCGATGACGATTTGGGTCGGCCCATTCTTGATGCGAAGATAAACTGCAGAAGTGAAAAGGAGAGGTTGAAGTTGGAGAAAATGTTAGAGGATCACAACAAACTGTTGTACCCAAATTGCGAAGATGGCCAGAAAAAAACTGGGTACCACACTGGAATTGCTGCAATGGAAGGCAGAGAATGGTACTTCTGACAAGGGATTTGAAAAGTTGCTAAAAATAATAAAGAAGATGCTTCCAGGGGAGAACGTATTGCCCTCTAGTACGTACGAAGCAAAGAAGGTTGTCTTCCCTCTAGGATTAGAGGTGCAGAAGATACATGCATGCATCAATGACTGCATCCTCTACCGCGGGGAGTACGAGAATTTGAATGCATGCCCGGTATGTGGTGCATTGAGGTATAAGATCAGGCGAGATGACCCTGGCGATGTTGAGGGCGAGTCCACACACAGGAAGAAGGTTCCTGCAAAGGTGATGTGGTATGCTCCTATAATACCACGGTTGAAACGTTTGTTCCAAAACAAAGAGCATGCCAAGTTGTTGCGATGGCACAAAGAGGACCGTAAGAAAGATGTGATGCTGAGACACCCCGCTGACGGGTCGCAGTGGAGAAAAATCGATAGAAAGTACAAGTCATTTTCAGATGATGCAAGGAACTTAAGATTTGGTCTAAGTACAGATGGCTTTAATCCTTTCGGGGAGCAGAGCTCCAGTCATAGCACCTGGCCAGTGACTCTATGTATCTATAACCTTCCTCCTTGGTTGTGCATGAAGCGGAAGTTCATTATGATGCCAGTGCTCATCCAAGGCCCGAGGCAACCCGGCAACGACATTGATGTGTACCTGAGGCCATTGGTTGAAGAACTTTTACAGTTGTGGCGTGAAGAAGGTGTACCTATTTGGGATGAGCACGAACAAAAGGAATTTAACCTACGAGCGTTGTTGTTTGTAACCATCAATGATTGGCCTGCTCTTAGTAATATTTCAGGACAGTCAAACAAGGGATACAATGCATGCACACACTGTTTAGGTGAGACTGACAGTATATATTTGAGAAACAAGAATGTGTACATGGGGCATCGTCGATTTCTTCCAAAACAACATCAAGTAAGAAAGAGAGGAAAGCATTTCAGAGGTGAGGCAGAAGACCGAATGAATCCTACCCGCCCTACTGGGGATGTTATATATGATATGGTCAAGGATTTAAAAGTGATCTTTGGAAAGGGTCCTGGCGGACAATCTGTTCCGCATGATGTTGACGGACATGTACCCATGTGGAAGAAGATGTCTATATTTTGGGAGCTACCCTACTGGAAAATCCTAGAGGTTCACTCTGCAATCGACGTGATGCACGTGACAAAAAATCTTTGCGTGAACCTGCTAAACTTCTTGGGCGTGTATGGGAAGACAAAAGATACACCGGATGCACGGCACGACCAGCAATGTATCCACGAAGGAAACAACCTGAATCCAGAGAAGTATCAAGGTACTGCCAGCTACGCTCTTACCAAAGAAGAGAAGGAGATCTTTTTTGAAGTCCTGAGTAGCATCAAGGTCCCGTCTGGCTTCTCATCGAATATAAAGGGAATAATAAACATGTCAGAGAAAAAGTTTCAAAACCTAAAGTCTCATGACTGCCACGTGATTATGACACAATTACTTCCGGTTGCATTGAGGGGGCTTCTATCAGAAAATGTTCGAGTACCCATTGTGAAGCTATGTGCGTTCCTCAATGCAATTTCTCAGAAGCTGATCAATCCACTAACTCTACAAAATTTACAGAAGGATGTGGTGCAATGTCTAGTCAGCTTCGAGTTGGTGTTCCCACCATCCTTCTTCAATATTATGACGCATCTCCTCGTTCACCTGGTCAAAGAGATTAGTGTTCTCGGTCCTGTATTTCTACACAACATGTTCCCCTTTGAGAGATTCATGGGAGTCTTAAAGAAATACGTTCATAACCGTGCTAGGCCAGAAGGAAGCATCTCCAAGGGCTATGGAACAGAGGAGGTCATTGAGTTTTGTGTTGACTTTATTCCTGACCTTAAGCCGATCGGTGTTCCTGAATCGCGCTATGAGGGGAGACTGCGTGGAAAAGGCACGCTAGGAAAGAAAGCAACAATGTGTATGGACGAACATTCTTTCACTCAAGCACACTACACAATTCTACATAATTCCAGCTTGGTGGCTCCGTACAAAGTGGAACACAAGAATATTTTACGCTCTGAATACCTGGAGCAACATGAAGATTGGATTGATGGAGAACACATGAAGACTTTCGGCGGTTGGTTGCAAACACGGCTCATGAATGTCACTGATGAAGAACAGCTATACTTGTTGGCCAAGCAACCATCTTCGACTATATCGATATTTCAAGGGTACGAGATAAATGGGAATACATTTTACACATTCGCCCAAGATAAAAAGAGCACCAACCAAAACAGTGGTGTCCGCTTTGATGCAGCAGAGGACAATGGGAAGAAGGTCACATATTATGGGTACATAGAGGAGATATGGGAACTTGACTATGGACCTAATTTCAAGGTCCCTTTGTTCCGGTGCAAATGGTTCAACCTGAAAAACGGGGTACAGGTAGACCCGCAGTACGGAATGACTACAGTGGATCTCAAGAATCTAGGGTACGACACCGAACCATTCGTCCTAGCCAGTGAAGTGGCTCAGGTTTTTTATGTGAAGGACATGTCTACCAAACCGAAAAAAAGAAAAGAAAGGCAAGAGGACACATCATACGATGAGCCAAAGCGCCACATAGTTCTTTCAGGAAAAAGAAACATCGTGGGAGTAGAGGACAAGACAGACATGTCAGAAGATTATAATAAGTTTGATGATATTCCACCCTTCAAGGTGAAAACTGACCCAAGCATCATTTTAAATAATGAAGATTGTCCATGGCTGCGTCGCAATCAGAAGAAAGGGAAACACAAGAAGAAAACTCAGAAGACTAGATAGGGATCATAACTTGTGTATCTCAATATGGATTTTTGTGTAATGATGTTATTGTATGAGGGAAATTTTTCCGAGGCGGAGCTTCCGAAGATGCCGTAGGGCGTGAGCACCAACGACATCTTCGAGAAACTCTGCCACGGGAGATTTCCCAACCCTGTGCTCCATCCATGGGAATGAAACTCTCCCTACCTTCTAGGTTGGCTTGTTGAGCTGCTTGCCATGGCGTATCGATGCTCCTTTTATAGGCACGGCACCGTTTCTACTTTGTCTTGTTCCTCCGACAGGGGCATCGTGCGTCCACCCACGCGTCCTTATCTCATCGAGCAGTGCATCCACCCACGCGTCCTTATCCTGCCGACATCTTTAGTCTCGGTTGCACCCACCAACCGGGACTAAAGGTTACCCACACGTCCTTATCCCACCGACAGTTTTGTTAGATGACACAAAAACCACCTTTAGTCCCGGTTGTACCCACCAGCCGGGACTAAAGGTTAGATGGTTCCCCGCGCCACTGCGTTCCCGCCTATTTTCTTCCCGCGCTTTCCACCGCTTCTACTTTGTCTTGTTCCTCCGACAGGGGCATCGTGTGTCCACCCACGCGTCCTTATCTCATCGAGCAGTGCATCCACCCACGCGTCCTTATCCTGCCGACATCTTTAGTCTCGGTTGCACCCACCAACCGGGACTAAAGGTTACCCACACGTCCTTATCCCACCGACAGTTTTGTTAGATGACACAAAAACCACCTTTAGTCCCGGTTGTACCCACCAGCCGGGACTAAAGGTTAGATGGTTCCCCCCGCCACTGCGTTCCCGCCTATTTTCTTCCCGCGCTTTCCACCGCTTCCTGCCTCCGTCTTCCCGCCATTTTTCACTATATATATGTAGGCTTGGCCTCCATTTACATATCACATCTAGACTCATATCTGCAAACCTCATCACTCTCCTCCATGGCTTCCATCGTATCTCTAACCCCCCCAGGAGGCGGAGGCGCTTTGCGCCTCAAACTACCCCTGCCCGCCGGGCTACCGCGTCCCCACCGGCTGGATGCTGAGCGTCGGAGGCGTACCGGTCCCTCCTGTCCCTGTAGGTGTGGCACGCCAGATGGCCATCACGAACCACTACTACTTCGAGCTCACGCCAGAGCAGCGGAGGAATCCTCAGTGGCATCCCGACTACAGCCCGACTTGGGATGCCTTCTTCATCAATCGGCGTGAGAGTGCGCTTGCCAGGCACGAGGAGGACGGCTCGCCTCGTTCGAACTTCAACGAGGCCGGCCGTCGGCTATGGTGGCGCGGCCGGACTCTCCAGAGCGTCATGGCCTACCGTGGCCCCCGCCTGCGCTACCCTCAGTCTCAGCCCACGCGTGCTCACCAGTCGAGGTTCGACTACCGCGACCCCGATGCCAGCGACGATGACACCGGCGACTACGATGACTACAGTGGCGACGTTTATAGGGCTAGGCACGACTATGACTGAATCACTCCAACATTCGAAAACAAGCTCGGCCGATTGTGACTTAATCTGGCCATGTATCTTAATTTTCAGTTGAGATATGTACTTCTTTTCCTGTTCAATAGTTTTCCCGCCCTTTTTCTGAGTTGAGATATGTATCTTAATCAAATATATCTAATCAAAAGAAAATAGAAAATCACTAATCAAATATAACTAATCAAAAATAAAATCAAATATATCTAATCAAAAGAAAATAGAAAATCAAATATAACTAATCAAATATAACTAATCAAATATAACTAATCAAATATAACTAATCAAAAATAAAATCAAATATATCTAATCAAAAGAAAATAGAAAATCAAATATAAGTAATCAAATATAACTAATCAAAAATAAAATCAAATATATCTAATCAAAAGAAAATAGAAAATCAAATATAACTAATCAAATATAACTAATCAAAAATAAAATCAAATATAACTAATCAATAGAAACGGCAAAAGAAAAATGAAAAGAAAAAATCAAAAGAAACAGCAACAGAAAAATCAAAAGAAAAAGAAAAAAACCTTTGGTACCGGTTGGTGGAAAGAACCGGTACGAAAGGTTAAAAGTGCGAAAAGAATTTCCGAAAACATCTTTGGTATCGGTTGCTGTTACGAACCGGTACTAAAGGTCACCTTTAGTACCGGTTCGTAACAGAAACCGGTACCAAAGGCCCTTAGGTCATTTTCTTCCACTCCACCGACGGACACACGCAGACACTAGCTTTTGCAGCAAACTCCCGCGCCGCCGCCGTCGCCCGAAGCCCCGCGCCGTCGCTGTCGCCGTCGCCCGGAACGAGGTGCGCCTCCTTCTTTCCCTTCTTTTTCTCCCTGGTGTCCTCCTTCTTCACCTGCAAGCGCGCCGCCCCGGCCATCGCCTACCGCCGCCCCGGCCATCGCCTAGCGCCGCCCCGGCCATCGCCTATCGCCGCCCTGGCCATCGCTTCCCCTACCTCCGATGACGAGAGCACCATCGCGGCCAGACCAGCAGAGCAGCGCCTCGGCCTCCGACGACGAGAGCAGTTGTGTCAGAAAATCAAGAACGAAAACCTAGATTGAGAAATTATTTTGTTTAGATTTGTTGCATAAGGAGATTTGTGAAGTCTATTTTGTTTAGAAATTATTTTGTTTCGATTTGTTGCATAATGAGATTTCTAGCAATTGTGAAGTCTATTTTATTGCATAATGAGATTTGTGAACAATCTGTGTGAACAATTTGTGAATAATGAGATTATATGAATATGTGTCATATCTCTTTACAGTATTATATCTGAATTTACAGTATTATATGAATATGTGTCATATCTCTTTCATACCAAAACTTTACTGAACATACTAGAAACATATCTTGTTCATTTTACTAGAACTAGCCAATATTTCTTACAGTTTTCAGCAAGTTCCAACACCTTATCTTGATCAGTTCCATTCTGCAATCACTATTGAGTTATGTGCCTATTGAATCTCATATTCCATCATGAGAGCAAGTTCCAACACATTGTGTATTGTTTCTTGTGAAGCCTCTTAAATTTATTTGATCAGTTTGTCATAAAAATCTCCTAGATCCTAAAATCAAGAATTACCTTTTGACAAGTGCCGTTTATATGAAATTACCCATGATACTAAACCTTTTGGGTAGGCTTTCAACTTGCTTATATGCCCAGCAAGGTTCCAATGTAATATTCGAATTCCTCTCATATATACATGAGGAGAATGGTTGATGCTTCTTAGAAATCTAAGCCTGTGTTGGTAGTGAACATAATTCAGTGGCCTTGGATTTTAAAATGTGAAGGCACATTGGTCTGATGTGTGAATAGCTTATATATATTGATGAAACATGTATCCTTAGATCTAGAGCAATTTATGTATTCTACCATTTTTGTTTTACCAGACAAATGATTGTTTACTAAGATACAGTTTGAAAGTTTGCTTACAGTGCTATTATTTATTGGCTATTGAAGAGGCAGATTGGTTGCGCTTACTTTATATAATATAGTGTTCCTAATATCGTGACTTCTAGCCTCCTTTATAACCTGTCAACTCTGTTTTATGGCTATTTTGGTTTCGTCGTACATTAACACAAATGAATATATCTTTATAGTTTCATCAACAAATAGCATGTAAATCACCATTTCTGAACTATGTCTTCACCAAAATCTGTCATTTTTTAAACATATTTCCCACATCTCAAACTTCATTTTTTTTTGCTTGCCATAACAAATGGTTGCTGGTCATTATAGTATGAACAAATATCTTATCATATGAGGAGAAATGATAAGATATTTGCACTATCCATTTATCTCATCATATGAGGAGAAATAATTGAGCTTTTATGTAGAAGATGTATCTTTTCCTCATATTAATTCCATATAAATTTATGTAGCTTTTTTCTGTGAATAAAATTTCTGTAGCTTACTCTGCTATTTTTCCCTTCTCTTTCTGAGCTTGAGCGTGCCAGGCCCAAGTTCCCTCACAACTCTTATAGAAGATTAGCTCATCGGAAAAATGAAAATATTTCGATTTTCCTCATAAATGAACTGAAAATAATTTGAAAATGAAGACAAATGATAAATATAATTGCTATGAAAACTGACAAATTAGATGTAACTTGTTATGGATGGAATAATCATACTATTTGTCAACTTATCCACACACTTTTCAACACATGACTGGAATAATCATACTATTTTGGTGATGTAACTTGCTATGGATCGTGAAAAGGATGTCTCAAATATTAGTAGTGTATGCTATATTGTTTTTCTGATACTATAGGGGTATCCATGATAAAAGAAGATGATTTCTAAAAATAATTGGATCATATTTGGTATGGCCCAATTTGCCAATATGAACTTAAGACTAATTTGAACATATATCTCTTTGCCAATAATTGGATCATATTTGCCAATTTGCCAATAATTGGACTATGCTCTCCATGTGGATGCATGCGAATTCTTTTGCGTCAGCTCTATTATGTGAAATACCACCTGATCTTGGTACTCTTTGTTATTTTGACATAAGTTTAGAAAATAATTGCACTTAATTTTGCAGTGACATTGAGCTATGGAGGACGACACCTTCATCCGAGATGAGGAGCAAGACGAAATGGTGCAGAAAATGATATTTGAGAGTGCCCGTGGACCGGAACCCAATGGAGAACCCGATGGAGATGACGATGATTTCGGCTCACAATTTTTGAACGATGTCGGTGAGGGACTTGAGTCTGAAGAAAGAAGAGACAACGAAGTGTCCTTAATAAACTCTGGCGAGGTGTATATCAAGGCTATATGTTCATCACTTGATGCATTGATTTATTTGTATTACACTTATTAACGAATCATTTTTCTTTTAGCCTTCTGGATCATCGAGCAAATCTGTTAAAAAGCAACGAGGCCCGACGCAACGTCTAAAGGGCGAGGGTAGGTTAGCCCTCACCGCATTTAAGGCTAGTGGTCAACCGGTGGAGCCCAAAGAGCACTGCCGTAAATTTATAAACCAAGCTGGAGTTCTTGTTAGGGACCATGTACCGATGAGCATTGTAGAGTGGCATAAGCCGAAGAACGCGGGGGCTGAAGCTAGTTATGTCAATGATACTCTAAAACTTTTTCTTTGGGACAGTCTACTGACACACTTTAGCCTACCGGAAGACCTGACGGAAGGCCAGAAGAAGAAAGTCAAGGAATGGACTCTTAAGAGGATGGCCACACAATTCCAGACCTGGAAGAAAAATTTATGGGCCAGATATGCAGATAAAGATCCAGTATTCACTAGAAGTCTAGTGAAGATAAAAGATCACTGGCCCGCATTTAAGAGCTATAAGAAATCTTCTACTGCTGTGTCCTGATCAGTCACAAATACGAAAAATGCTTCAAAGAAGGAACATTTCCATCATTTGGGGTCAGGTGGCTACAAGACTGCCATTCCAAAGTGGAGAGCATTTGAAGCTAAACTGATGGAGGCAGGAATCACTCCACAGACATAGGACTGGCCCGACCGGTCCAAGTTCTGGTTGTTCGCGCATGGGGCAGGGTTGGACCCAAAGACAGGGCAGATCGTTGCAAAGGGAAAATGGAAGGAAAAAGTTAATGCAATCACGATGCAGCTTATAGATGCAATTGAAAAAGTTAGAAAGGGAGAGTACATTCCCGATAGAGAGAATGACGAGCTGACACTCGCTCTTGGGAATGCGGAACACGTTGGACGGATACGAGCCCTCCCAGGTGTCACCATGAAGGAAGCATGGCCGGAGTGCGCTGACACTTATAGAAGCCGTTCGAGAAAGAAGAAGCAGGACTTAGACAGGTTAGCGGAATCGATAAATAGGGTGGAGGTGCTTGAGAAAAATCAGAGGGCACCTGATCAGCCGCTGTTTATACAACATCCTCAAGCCGATGCCGCCCCATCTCAGCGAAGAAGCAGTGTGGGTTCCTCGCATCTTGAATGTGCAGGAAGCTACCCCGTGGATTATGTCACGGAGAAGACAGATTCGAGCTACATGTGCAAATGAGGAACGTGTCCGTTAAGGTGGCGGTCGGCTATGTTTACCCAAATGAAGATGGAGCAACGCACCATCATATGCCCATTCCAACTGGCTGTGTTCGTCTCGGGGTGGATGACGTTGTTCCGGGTTTTGAAACAATGGAGCTTGATTTTCCTGGAGGTGACGAAGATAAGACACTGGCCGATGTCAAGCGCGGTTTCGCCATATGGTCCAAGAAATACATCGTCCTTTTGCCAAGGCCACCGACTCCTCCTCGTAGCAGTCCACATGAGCAGCAAATTCCACATGAGCAGCAATGGCCATCGACTCCGCCTGGTAGCAGTCCACATGAGCAGCAAAGTCCACACCTACCGGAGAGGGACCCCAGCGCGAGTCCACCATCTCGAGATCCTCCGCGTAAGACTGCGTTTTTTAAGCGGAACGGTACGCCGCCTAGGAAGAGACCTAGAAAGGAGAAACCACTGTCGCCTATCGAGAAGTTACCTTGGGAAAGAACTATCGAGGAATGCAGCGAAATCTCTAAGTCCGAGGTGGCAAAACATTTTGCTAAGAAAGTGCCAGAGATACCTTTTGAGAAGACTCTAGATCCGGTGAAAGTTATTCGTACCGTTGAAAATCTATATGACCCTCCACCATCGCCGCCATCTGACTATAGGCGTTCTATTGAAAAGTCGTATGACGCTATAGTGGAGGTGAAAAAACCCGATCAATCGGTGGTCTCGGCGAAAACTAGGAAACAGGTGTACCAGCTCGGAGAACAACCCGTTCAATCGGTCCCCCCTCTCAAGGTGTTTAACGAGAAGGCCGTTGAAAGTTCTCGACAAAACACAATTGATTACCCCATCGCTGAAGTAGTATATCAATTTGTTCAAGGGAAAGATCTGGTCGAGAATATCAGGTCGCTACCAACATGTATGCATAATTTGAATGCGTGGTACACTAATGCCACAAAGAGAGGGATTGATTGTATCATGGTGCAAGTTAAGGATGAGCACTACTTCCAAGAATACTCTGTGAGCGTTGACTTCCTCGAACTTTTTCAGTTATACAATCTCCGGGCCATCGACAAATCTATCATCAGTTGCTATTGTCTGTAAGTGATTTATTAATATAATTTAAGAAGTCTTTAGCTCAGCTCATTCATTGTCTGCAAATTATCCTCAATTTAATCTTTTGTGCGCTATATTATGCAGATCGAAGAAGCTCGAATGCAAAAGGGATGAAATCACGGACATTGGGTTCATTGACCCAGATACAATGCATGAAAAAACCATAGAAGATCCCATCTATAACAAGGATACACCAGAGACTTTGCTAAGGTTTTTGAAGCGACAACGTGACAAAAAGATAATACTTTGGCCTTACAACTTCAAGTAAGTGTAACTGTCTTATAACACATTCTATTTTGCTCACCATATGTTAAAATTTTATCTGATGACTTATATCTATGACACTGCATATTTAAACGTGCGCAGGTTCCACTTTATTCTTATCGTCATTAAAATGTACGATGGAGAGGTTGAAGTCTTTGACTCACTAACCAAAGAGCCTATACTATACAAGTCGGCTTTTGATATGCTCAAAAGGTAATTTTAATTCTTATCGGTTTTTTCGTTAATTTCCTGATATCAACAAATTAATAACTCTTTTATGCATTTTCTTTTGTCGGGCAGCGTATGGCAAACGTTCATCCAGGAAGATCCGACCGGTGGATGGAAACCGAAGCTGATATGGCGTGCGAACAAAGTAAGTAGTACTACCTAGGTCCACACACCTTTATCATACTTGATTATTATTTGATTGAATTATATTCTTGTACAGAAATGCGCGCAACAACCTGAGGGGACTAATCTATGTGGATACTATGTTTGCGAGAACATCCATAAGATTGTCAGCGAGAGAACGAATAATCAAAGGAATAGAGAGGTACGAAAACAATATTCACAAATTTATTTTGTTACCATAACTTGTGCTAAGTTTCAGTCATAATTGTTTGATTGTGATTTAATATATATATATATATACATAGCTCATGTATTCATTTGAATATCATTCTTTTACAGTTGGCAAGAAAGCGTGATAGGCTCCCAATCGAGCACCGCTTCAAAGCAATTGGCGAGGAATTGGCGGGTGTTTTTCTTCGGGACGTCATACCTAACTTCGCAGAGTACCACTATGAATGAAGATCTACATGTAATATATAGCTTGACTCGGAGAGTACCACTATGCTACATGTAATTGATAGTATGCCTCGGAGAGTACCACTATGCATGAAGATCGATCTTCATGCATGTACTACTTAATTTGCGATCTTATGCAATTACATGTGTTATATTATATGCACCAAGTTGATATGCATTACCTTGATCTTCATGTACTCCTAAATCCAAACGCGTTTCTGGCGCATCGACGCGATCCTCGTACGATGAAATGGTCTGATACCCCTAAACCCCTCCTAAAACCCTAAACCCTGAATTCCTTTGGTACCGGTTCGTGTTACAAACCGGTACCAAAGGTCCCTAGCCCTGCACTCTCCTGGGAGCCAACGTGGAGGCCCCTTTAATACCGGTTTGTAAGGAACCGGTACCAAAGAGGGGGGGGGGCTTTTGTCCCGAATCTTTTGTACCGGTTTGATTTCCGGTACAAATGGCCCTCTGGAACCGGTATTGATGTCCATTTTTCGACTAGTGTTGCTTGTAAGATGAATTGTTTTGATCTATTATGTTTGGGTAGGAATTTTCCTTTAGATCCCTTCTATCTAATTCTTATCTATGCTAAGACCTAAACCTGTCCCAAAACCCAAACCAAAGGATTCTCAACGACAGAACAACCACAATGACCCTCAGTTGGAGATAAGGATACAGAGTACAACAACATGAGGTAGTGTTTCAAGTACAAGAGACTGGAACATTACGCAGGAGGGTGCACAAAGGATGATAACCCAAGACTCTAGTAAGCTAGGATGGCTGAAGGATACCACGCAAACGATAAGAAGACACCCCAAGGTGTAACTAATGTGGAAAGTAACACTATTCAGCCACCTCATGCAAGAAAGGTGGAAAAGAGCAAACAGAGCAATGGAAAGAGCAAACAGAGAAATGGAAAGAGCAAACAGAGCAATGGAAAGGATTTTATTTCCTCTTAAATGGCAAACCAAAGGATCTACAACTTAAGGTTTATTGTCATGAGCTTTGTTGAAAACCTCTAGCTAGGAACGATAGATTTTGTTTTCAAAATTCAAAATAAGATTTGGGAACTTGATTCCAATTTCAACAAAACTTTTGTTTAAAAAGCTAGTGAGGTTGACCAAGAGTTAGAATGCGAGATGCACCAAACCAAATACAAGGTGATGATTGGGTGCGACATGGATTGGCCCCCATGACGACTACTCATATTGTTCGCTATTGTATGAGGAATGGTGAATCTAGAGAGACATACCTACATGAGAGACGACGTCGTTAAACCATAACCTTAGGAGGATAATATGTTACATCCCTTATAGTGAGCCAGTGTGGCCAAAACGTAGGAATACGGTGAGAACTTGGACTTTTGAACGACTACACGAATCAGAAACGTTTTGCTAAGTGGAACTTGAATACGAAGGCTGTTCAACTTCGGCTGTAGCCTATTCGATTCACCTCCCCGACCCTTCTTTTCGACTCCCCGCGTGGCTTGTTCGACTACCTCCCTGAGCCTATAAAAGAGATATCACTTCTCTCCAGAGAGTCACAACAAAGACAACCACCACTACCTATGCGATTGCCTCCTGATTCCAAAGCTTTACGCCACCGAAGTCTACCCCATCCCGACCTGCGACATTATGAAGCAACTCTCCGAATCCCTGAAAATACTTTCCTGCCCATGAGAGCTTCGTTAGATCCCTTTTTCTTGCAAAGGAGTTCACCTTCGAGATATGATCAAGTTGTCCAGCGTCTTCCAATGACTATGAAGATGGTTGCGAAAGGATTTCTTAAAGACCATCTGGTACTAGTGGCAAATAACATGATGAGCACCGGTATCAAGAAAAGATTCAACAATGCTGGTTATAAGGTGACCTTCCGTCCCTTAAAGGTGCAAGTACCTCTTACAAAGTCCACCTTGTTTACCCCTATGAAATGCAAGAGAAGACCGCAGAGAGATGCCATCCTAATTCATTTGGATGTGTGGTCTCATCATGTTCGTGGGGCAAGCATGCAGTACTTGGCACTGGATCATCTTTTGAGATTCTATAATGAAAATCAGCTAAAAAGCAGCAAGGAGTATGATGATGGCCTGTATGCTGTCTTGGCCTTGATAAGGACCAACCAAGAAAAGGCTAGATACACATTCTTGGTAGATGTGGACTACCTTGTTGATGACAACGCGATGGATGATATCTGCTTATCACCAGAATTGGATGGAACCCTTGGTATGCCCAATTTTGAACATAGTATTGATCATCAAGATTCCTGAGAAGAACGGTTCAGAGAAAATGGCACAACAGTGAATGCAAGCTGGGAACAAAATGCAAGTGCCTAAGGAAGCATCAAGACACCACCAAGAGAAATTTTCTTTTAAGGGTGGTAGCACCCTAGTTCCATTGGAATCAATAAACTTTTAGCCTTTCTCCAATCTCGGGGATGAGATTTCATTAAGGGTGGTAGTCTGTAACATCCCAAGATTTTATCAAATTTTCGGGAATTTTTTTTGCTTTTGTTTTGCTTGAGATGATTGAATTTTCACAGGGATTTAAAACTTTTGAGTCTGTTTGAAAGCTTTATTAGAAAAGTATTTTAAACTTTCTTTTATTTTCTTAAAGAACCTCTTTGAGAAAAACCTAAAATCAAAATCTTATTTTCTTGCTTTTAATCAGCTTTATGCAAGCTTGCTTGCAAAAGATTGTTTTACAAAATTTGCTTTATTCAATATGGGTTGCCTTTTCAAACCATAATTGAGTGTGTTTCTCAATCATTATTTTATAAACTATTATTTTACTATTTTTAAAAAAGAATCAAGTTCAAACTCTATTTTCTATTATTTTATGCAAGCAAGGCCATTAGGCTCAATTAAGATCTTTTATGGAAAATCATGTTTTATTCTGAAAACTTGTCTTTTACTATTTTGTATTGTTTATTTTGAATTTTAGAAAAGATTAGAAATTGGTTTGACATTGTTTGAAGAATTTACTCAAAAGTTATGAAGGGAATAAGAAAACAGAAAAAGAAAAAGAAGAAAAGAATTTTCAAAAAGGATAAAAGGCCGGGTGGAACCAATTCAGCCCAGCTCCGCAAGCGGCCCACGGGCCACCCGGCTAAAATCCCGAAAGGGTATTCTCTCCCCTCTTCCACCAATGACAGGTGGGACCCACCTGTCGGCATCATCAACTCCGGCGGTTTCTTCTCCCCCCCTCTGGAAACCGTCGCCGTTGAATCCTCCCTTCAATCCTCTTTATTCCCCTGCCGTTTCGATGCTATCTCGCGCCTATAAGAAGGCCTCCACCCCCCTCTTGCTTCCCCCTCTGCTTTCTCGTGAAATAGTGCCGCCAGGCCGGCAAAATCGCTCGCCGGAGCTCCGCAGACCTGTCACTATTCGCCGTCGACTACGGCCAACCTGTGAGTCCCTGAGCCCTCTCTCCGTATCCTATCTTCCTAAGATACCCGTGCGCACCCCCCCCGACACCCTGCTTGGTTTTATCCCGCAGCAGATCGGCAACTTCACGAGCCCCCGAAGCTCCCTTGCACGCCGCACCTCTCCAGCCACCCCTCTGCGTCGCGCCAAGACAAAATCGGGAGTATCGACCATGGATTCGACACCACCCTATCTCGCCGCTCCTCGTCCTCACCTCCGTCATCGCCAGAGGCCTCGGAATCACCGTCGCCATCGACCACCTGGGCGCAGCGCCGCCACCCACGCCATTTCCGGCGTCCTCGCTGAAACCCTAGGTGAGCCTCACCTCTCTCAGATCTTCCCTGTCCGTCCGATCAAGATCCAACACCCTAGATCGATCCACTTAACAAACCGGTACTGGACGATCTCGTGCGTCCAGATTTCATAAGATCCGACGACTCCCGTTGCTGATCCGTCCGAACCGGTACGGACCAATCAAGGACAGCCACGCGTCGCGCCCAGAGCCAGATCCAATTCAAATTTGTTTTAAATTGGTTCAAACATGCTGGATCTTGTAAAATTCATATAAAAAGTTCTACAACTCGGATTTGGACAAATAATATCTCGTTGGAATCCTTAGAACATCTAGAATCCAGTAGTACAATAAAATCTTATATTTTATGGGTTCAATTTGAAACTATTTTCAGTTTGGAACCAAACCTTTTGTTAACTAGTTTAATTCATATCTTTAGTTCTGTTAATCCAAAAATTACAAATTTGTAGGCTATGGAACCCTCTGATCATGTAGAACATCATAGGATCAAGAAAATCCAAAGTTGATATGTGCACACACTTTGTGCATTCAAATTTGTCCAAATCACTAATCTGATCACAATTTGAATTCCATAACTTATTTTAGGATGCTTCCACTTGCAGTGACTTTGCTTTCCTGCAAGCTATCCAGTACTGTCACATCTTATTTTTCCTGAACCACTTCACAATTATTCAAATTTAAATATGAGGATTTGAGTAATTTCTACTATAGGAATAAAACTATTTCTTTTAGCAATGTTCCTTTCTACTTTAGTGTATCCTATATTCATACCTAGTCATCACTGTTATCTAAAAAACATCCTGATCAAGATCATATTTACTTAGACCTATCTTGTATAGTACCCACTTATTCAAATTACAAATGTGTCATTTGAGTAAAGTGTGATACCTTCAATCTTAGTTTCTACCTTTGCTACTATGGTATTGATCAAATCAACATCATAGTACTTAACCCAATCCCATTTACTCATTAGGAACCTTAAGCCATGTTTTTAAACATCATCTATTCATATCCATTACCTATAGCCATTTACTCATGTCTACTCAATCTTAGCCTTGCATTGAACTATTCAATTTGCATTTGAGTAAATTGAGTACTTCAATGTCATAAGAATCCTAGCCTAAGCTTAAGTGTAATATATACTATTTAAGAATAATTGTTGTCACACTTATTCAATAGTATTGCTATTGCACTATTTTGTCTCTTATGTGATTTACCCACATGAGATATTCCAAGATTCAATATGCTTTAATAAAGCATAAAGACCTCACTCATTATATTTTGTCTAATTCATATATATATTCAAATTGCAATTGTGCTACTTGAGTAGAAATATGAACTCATCTCAAACCTAGATTCTATTAATGTGGAGTTGTTATAACCCATATCATAGTATGTGTTATACACCATGTTGATCAATGAACCATTTGAGCCATGTCCTCAAATATCAATCATTCATACCCAATCCAATGCCTACTTAGTTTTGTCCACATGTATTGAACTACTCAACTTGCAAATGTGCTAATTGAGTAATTCAAGCATTCTTAAGACCTAGCCTAGTTCCTAGGTGCAATAGATGCTATTCAAGAGTAATTGTTGTCACATCTACTCAATAGTGTTGTAATTGCACAATTTGACTCTTGTGTAAATTATTACACATGAGTTATTCCTAAAACTCTTATGTGCTTTAATAAAGCATAAAAACTTCATCAATTATATTATGCCTAGTCCAATTCTCTCTCAAATAATATTGATCTTTCCCAACTAAGCTCTCAAATTCACATCTCACAATTCATATTTCCTTTGCCATATCTTTCTATCATGACATCTCAATAAATCTGAATTGTTAAACAAACACCTTTCAATTGTTTGATTTGTTTGACTGTGTTTGTATGGATTGTTTATGTTATGTTATTTCTATGCTATAGTTTGTGCGGAGAGCTACGTGCTTAGTTGAGAGAAGTGGAACGTCGTGATCTTCAAAAAAAGGCAAGTGACACACATATCCCCTACCTATTTTTACTACTGCATTAGTGTAATTCAGTAGTATGCATGATAGGTGAAATGTTCAACTGTTTTATCAAATGCTTAGATCCTAGTAGTGTGTAGCTATCCTCAAAACCCCACCTGTTAGGATGCTAAATACTTTGAAAAATATTGATGCCATGCTTTGATCACTTGATAAAGGTGTTTTGTGAACAAAATTAAGAACTTCAACTAAAATGAAACACCTGGGTGGATTGGTTTGATAAGAGGCGGCGAAGTAGGTGGGTTCTGGGATGCATGCCTCATCGAGAGGATGTGGGTTCAGAATGCCGCTCGGGATGGCCACCCAGGAACAAAGAGGTTACTATGTCTTCCATGCTTAGAGTGCTTCCAGTGCAGCCTTATGACATTATGGGCTCTGTCTTGACTGATTAGATGTGGGAGTGCAACTTGTGTGCAAGAAGTGGTGGTAGTTGAATTGTAGGTTGGGGATGGAGCTTGCCAGTTAGTTGCCCTCTCCTTCTAAAAGGTCTCGTTTCATTTTATGTATGGGCATAAAATGAATCGTAAGGTGAAAGTGCACAACCCTTGCAAGGTGTCTAAACTAATCGAATAGCCGTGTCCTCGGTTATGGACAATTGAGTCTCTAGACATGGAATGTACGGAAGAATCTCATCACCGATTCTGAATGACAAAAATCTGTCTAGAAAGCCCTAGGTAGGAACTAAAGGACCATGCACTCCGAGGGGTGGTGGTGCCTGAGGTTCCAAACTTTGTTGAGTTTCGCCCAGAACTACATACCGGCCAGTATGTAATGTATGGGGGATGTCTTGACCCTTGAAAAATAAAATTTTGAAAGAAAGTAATAAAAAGGATTTTAGGATAAAATTGGCTTTATGCAAATCAGCCTATGAGATCCACCAGCCAAATGTCATGTAGATAGTTCTTTCACAACAACCACCAAATATGTGTCATTTGCCAGTACATCATTGTACTGATCCCTCTGGGGCTGCATATTCAAACGTGCAGGTTTTATTTCGAGTAAGGAACCAGGAGTAGGATCTCGAGACTACATTCCAACATGTCTGCCTGTGGCACGTGATGAAGAATGGAGGCTCACTGCAACTATGCTTTATGCTGTGTACTCGTAAGGTTGAAGACCTATGTAACTGGATTTACGTTGTAATATTGATGCTATTGCAATGATTACTTATTTTGTACTGTGGTGCTATCTACTGATCCAGGGAATGGCACATAACACAGGAGTTCTACCGTTAGCAAAAGACAGGGCGTTACAGAATGGTATCAGAGCATAGTGTTGCCTGTAGGATCGAGACCCTAGGTTTGGAATAGACTAGGAAGCCCTAGGATTCTTTTCTCACCTTCACAAGAAAATCAATTCAGTTTTCTAAATGAAATCAATCTATATACTTTTAGCTTGAAATTTTCTTGTAAGAACTTAACCCATTCATTTGTTTTACACTACTCTTCTTTATAATTTAGATGACCAGCCTCATTGAACTACTAGAGGTGGAGGCCTGTGGATCCAGATCACTTCTCTGACCCTTGTCCTGAGTCCTGACGAGTAACGCCGCAGACGACGAACATGGAAGAAACCATCTTCCTCCTCTTCGTCTTCCCTGTAATCATCATGTGCACGCTACTCCTTTGTTCTTCTCGCTCCACTATGTCCAGGAGACCCTCCCAGCTCGCCACCGTCCCGCCTTCCCCGTGGCGACTCCCTCTCGTGGGCAACCTGCACCAGCTCGCTGGCGGAACGCTGCCGCACCACACATTGGCCGCCCTCGCCGCCTCCCATGGCCCCGTCATGCTCCTGCATCTCGGCCAGGTCTGCGCCGTCGTCGTGTCTTCGGCAGGTGCCGCGCGGGAGGTCATGCAGACCAAGGACCACGTCTTCGCCAACCGCCTGTCGCTCACCATCCCGTCCAAGCTCTTCTACGGTTGCACCGACGTCGCCTTCGTGCCGCACGGACAATACTGGCACCGCGCCTGCAAGGCTAGCGTGCTCCACCTCCTGAGCCCCGCGCGGGTGCGCGCCTACCGCGGTGTCCGGGAGGAGGAGGTAGCGGCGCTGGTAGAGAAAGTTCGGCGCCGAGCGTGCGGCATCGTGCCCTTGAGCGAGCTCCTCGCCGGATTCGCTAAGGACGTGATCGGGCGGATCGTGTTCGATCGGATCGAGCGCCGCCACTTGCGCAGAGTGGTGGGGAGCCAAGATGGACGCGCTTCTGGAGGAGGGCAACGCGCTGCTCGGCACGTTCCCCGTCGGCGACTACATCCCGAGCCTGGGGTGGGTCGGCGCCGTGGACGGCACGGACGCCAAGGTGGCAAAGGCGTTTGACAAGATCGATGCGGTTCTGGAGGAGATCGTCGACGCCGCGGAGAGACGCTCGGGAGCAGTCGACGGAGGAGGAGCGCTACAGCAGCAAGACAGCACGTTCGTGGATGTGCTGCTGTCGCTTGGCAACACCACTGGCGGCGAGGGCTGGCGCTTCAGCAGGGACAACGTCAAGGCTCTCCTGGCGGTACTGTCCTCTAAGATCTTGATTGATTATTATGTATTGGTTCCATCCAAATCGGTGTTCCTGTGCTTCAAAATTTATCTCCCTGCAGAATCTCTTCGGTGCGGGAGCAGATTCCACCATCATCGTCCTCGAGTGGGCCATGGCAGAGCTGCTCCGCAACAAGGCAGCCATGGAAAGGCTGCAGCACGAGCTGAGACATGCAAACACAGGCTCCCAAAGGGACAATCTGACCACCGAGCACGATTTACCGGGGATGGTTTACCTGAAAGCCGTGATGAAGGAGACGATGCGGCTCCACCCTCCGGGGCCGCTGCTGATCCCCCGTGAGGCCATGGAACCCACAACGATCCAAGGGTACGACCAGTGGCGGAGCTACGGACAAAATCATGGGCGGGCCAGCCTAAAGAAAACACACACATTTTGTTCCCAATCAGACCACTTTGTTAATAATTTGTCACTAATCTTTTTTGTTTCATTTGTTACAGATCAGCAATACATTCATACAATAATACAACATTACAAAATAAGCTATATCAAAAGATTCTACCAAAAGGAGCTAGACAGTAGATGGTCGCCATGAGGCTTGGACATACTCGATTCTTCTCTAGGTGGTCTCTTCCCCATTGTGCTCTGTTGCATGTTGGCATGTTGCAATTTATAAAATTCAGCACGCATTCAGTGAACAAACCAATCCATCATCCATGCCATCAAATTGATCAATTGCAGACTAGAAATTTGGGAAAGAAAGATACGAATCTATATGGAGAAATTGGGGAAGAGGATGGGCTCGATTGTATAGCAGGTCGCTGGTCGCGGCGCCGGCTGCTGGACCTCCGGCCGGCAGGTGCCATGTCCCTGTTCGGCGAGCCTACAGGCTGCCCCGACACCCAGGCTGCTGGCGGCGCCTCCCCTGCTCCCCTGGTTGCCCGATTTCCCCTTCCTTAATTCCTAGACCTAGCTAGGCTGTGTCTCCATGGATTCTGTCCAGTCTCGGCTCTCTGTCGTCTGGAGAGAGCGATTCTTGAGAGACAGCGAAGCAGCCAAGGGACAGGGCTTGCGTTCTGGTGGGCTGGGCCATAGATACATAGTATTAAAGAAATCTGCCAAAAAGCTGGGCGGGCCATGGCCCGGTTCGGCCCCAACTAAGCTCCGCCAGTGGGTACGACGTCCCGTCCGAGACCATGGTCATCGTCAACGCGTGGGCCATCGGCAGGGACCCCGACACCTGGGAGTGCCCGGAGGAGTTCCGGCCGGAGAGGTTCCTCGGCAGCGAGGTGGACTTTCGGGGCCGGCATTTCCAACTCATACCGTTTGGCTCCGGGAGGAGGGTGTGCCTGGGGATCAATTTCACCATGTCCATCATGGAGATCGCCATCGCGAACCTTGTCGGTCGATTCAACTGGGCGCTGCCCATATGTGCGGCGGAGGTGGACATGGAGGAGGCAGCGGCAAGAGGGTTCTACTCTGTCGTTGCTACACCGCAAGAATGAAATTGCACATTTGCTTCCCTTGTTTTTTCAGTGCAAGCATGGGCACAACACATTGTTCTAATTATAATGATTCGGGACAAATTCAGGATATGTGCATTATTACATTTTTTTAATAAAGGGCCCTTTATTACTCAATAGATTTAATACGTCATTTTCTTAGACATAATTGTATCGCTCGCAGCAATCTACACACCTTTGCGACATGTGGCGCATACCTTCCATGTTCATCGTATGTATGATCGTTGTTGGAGGGTCGAGAGTACGAATCACCATTGTCGTGAAAGAAAAAGTTAAGACAAATTTTGCAAGGATAACGCTATTCACAGCAACCATAAGAAAATCTCCAAAATCAATTTGACGAAGCAAGATTTGCAGGATCCATCTATAGAATGTAATCTTCTAACATCACTAACGCCAGAAAAGAGAACTTATCATCGAAAGAATAGCCGAAGATCATTTATTGTAGACAATGACATCTCCATTAATGCGCAGAGGCAAAAGAAGACGGCTACCAAAAACTAACATAATCTATTAATGAGACTACTTTTATTAAAAACTTTACTTATACTAATATCGGCGAGACCGATCAGAGGAGGAGTAACTGATCTATGAAGAAGACGGATGTGGAGGTGACTAGAGTTTTCTCTTGAAGGCAGCGGCTGTTTTTGTCTCTCGCGCGTGCGAAAACTTACACATCGGCCACTTGATCTCTTAAATGAATAAACTGTATGTCCACCGTCGCTGCTACATCCTGAACCACCTTGCGCGAACGGTGCCCTAGACCGCCGCCAGAAGAACCCCCCAGCTGCTGCGGTACCGGCAATCCGCCGGCCTTCACCCAGGAGGAGTACTGGCACGGCGCTTCCAGGGTCGCGGCGTCGCCGACCTTGCCCCAGCATGCCATCACGACCCACCCGCCGTTGCGCGGGCTCATGAGAGCCACCTCGAACCGGGCCACCCCACGCCTCATGTCCTCGGCGAGGCTATCCAGCAGGAACCCCGGCACTGCCACGCCTCTCCCTCGTGCCACCACCTCCATGTCCCTCCGTCCACCCACCTCCGCGCAGGCGGTGCCTGTTGCCCTGCCGACGGCGAGCGGCACGCGGAGGTAGGACACATGCACGGAAGTGCTCTCGTCCAGGCACGCCCCGTCCTTCTTCCTGCTTGTGGCGTCCACGCGGACCGTGAGGTTGAAGGCGGGGTCGAGCGCGCGGTCGTCCTGCAGGTCCGTGGCCGGGTCGAGGCCGGAGACCGCACCGAGGGCGACGGAGTACCTCGCCGGCGGATCCGGCCCATACGCGCACGCCACGAGGTAGACGAACAGCACGAGGAGGATCATCAGGCTGCAGCTGAAGAATGCCGCGGAATCGCACACCTCCTCGTCCTTGGCGCGTCGTCGTTCGCCCATGGTTAAGTTGCTTCGGTCGATACGTAGATCGATGATGTAGCTAGGCGATTTGCGTGTGGGTTTCTTCGACGATGATGATGGATTTTGTGGTTTGGTCAGGAAGCAGCACGTCGATCATTATATGATGTACGCAGTACTGTTGGAAGTTCTGAAATAATTTCTCAATGTGTCCAAGTCGTGCTGTGTTCGGCTTGTAATCTCGTATGACGTGTGGTTGAGTTTGAGTTCAAAAGTACTAGTAGTAGATTTGCACGCGTGTAGCTAAGTTAATTGAGTTGTTTCCTTTGACGTGAGTTAGAGATAGGGGTTTGAATGAAAACATTAAAATGCCACAACAACACGCAATCCATGGATTAGAGCATCTCCAATAGACGCTCTATACGGCGGCAGCACTATAAGTACCACCGGTTTAGCGCGTCGGAGAGAAAAAATTGCGTACTCCAGCAATCGCTTTAACCGTTAGCATGCTGTAAAAAAAAATGTGCGCGGGGCATTCTGCTCTATCCTAGGCGCCATATGTTGGGCGTCGGCTGCAGCGCGCGCTATCGGTCGACTCGCGCACGAAGAGCCAACCGCTAGGAAATTTCACTTGCACACGCGCCCTCTTTCCCCCATTTCTCCTCCAGCGCCGCCACCGCGCCGATTTGCCGCCGCTGTCGATTTACTGTCGCCGCGTCGATTTGCCGCTGGAGCGCTATAGACACTAGTACAGATCAGGCCTTCACACATGGCTGATTTAGACTATCGCACATGGTTGATAAAACTGTCGCTACCGAGGGGTATGCGATGAAACCATCGCTAAATTTCCGCACACTGCATAAGTTAAAAATCGTGTGCGAACATAATGGCTTTCGCAGACGGTGAATACTTTTTAGTCATAGTTAGTCAGAGATCGTACACAGTTATTTGTATTCGACCGTCGGGAGTATAGTGAGATCACAAACGGTGATCTGTAAAGGTTGCCGTGTGTTTATTGCATACCAGCAAACCGTTAATCAGCATTGCAAAAAATATAGTATAGTAGCAACTTCAAATATATTATCGTTATACATTTGGTACATCATATTGTATTACATACATCTATTACAAAGGAGAAAGATACAAAATAGAAGAGAACATTTAGCTACTCTTGTTTACGTCACCCTCTCCACAATGGTATCTACCTTGTAAGGACAAAAATATTTTTTCACTTGTCATTAGGCCGTGACCACTATCTTGTACCACGCTCGAGCTACAACACTGCAGCACTGAATGGTGATGATCAAAGATTTCTCCTCTTATCCTTGAGTCGTCCACATAATCCGCAGGACGAAACTCCCGCATTGTGATACTGCTTCTTCCAAGGGTGGACGCCAATCGTTGTGACGGCGACCAGCCACCCGTAGTCACAGAAAGTGCTCAATATGTCTGAAACAATTGTACAACATTTTCTTATATGTGAGAATTGCAACTAAAAGAAATAAGAGTACGAGATGTGCAAACTGCAATAAGTAGCCACTTACTTTCAATTGCGGGTGCCTTAGGAGAAGGCAAAGGAAGGCCGCGTACCCACGTGCACCACCTTATTTTCTTGCAGCCAACATGTTTATTCCCTCACGATAGAGGGTAACATGGAGGCAAAATAAGAAAAAAAAAGGGATAGCAAGGGCCAAGGGTAGGACGGAGCACACTTTCCCTTTTCTTTTTCTTATGCAGTGCTACCAAAATAAGATCCCCTATTATACAAGTATAGAATAAACAAACATTAAAATGGATGGAAATGCACATATTTCACGGTTCAAGTTTAAGACAAATTTCTATATAAAGACAACAATAAATATAACACATCTATCTGGACATCAAAAAATGGACTAACAACTCCATATTTGCAGTAATAGAAGTACTCCTACAGATCGGAATTGTATGTAATAGTATATCATACATACAGCAATAAAAATAAACACATAAAAATACTACAGATTCAGCCAACTACAACATCTAGCATGTGCAGAATAAGTTAATCTACAATAAAAAAAGACTAAAGATTTGGCCAACTACAAGATCTTCCATAAAAGAAGACTACGGAAATGCACGTATAAGTTAATCTATCAGATACTAGATCTAAGGTAAGAGTAAATTAAATTACAAATCACCATGGCAAACTACAAGATCTAGCATGTGCAAAATAAAACAAACCTTTGAGAGATTGCGGAGCCGGTGCGAGTCATAGCTCTCATGCGGCTTACTATGTCAGGAGGCCAACCATCCTCCACGAGGATGGGCATGAGCGTCCGGATGACCAAGATGCACTTGCGGCCTAGGGGTGGTGCGGACGGAGATCGATCCTCGCCGTCGTTACTCCGAGCAGGTCTCATCTTTTTGGAAGCAGCTAAGCATAAAATTGAGGGCAGCGGCTAAGGTGGGGATTGCTGGTGGGGTGTCGGTCCCTTTTTATAAAGGTAGGCTATGATCGGATGGGCTAGTTGAGCCCTTATGAGCTTTATTTCTCACACGAACCATGGTCAAAAACGAGTGTGTGAACGTGTATCTATACAAACGATCTAGACGGTAAAAATCGTCTGCGTTATAAAGCGACGGTGGGGTTCTTTGCATACGCTTCTAGATAAAGTCATATGCTATTGCTAAGGTAGCACACACTTAACTTCAGTTTAACATTATTGGACAACCACTCACATGTTAAATTCCCTCTATAAACCCTCATATTTGGTCTGAAAATGCAACTTCAAAAAAGTTATATATTTGGGCTGGAAGGGTAACAATTAATGAAATTAACAAGGTTAGATATTTAGCACACGGGTGATTCTCCCTAAATCGTGTGTGATATTTTCCGTCGCACACAGTCAGCATGGTATAAATCGTGTGTGAAAAAATCATCGCGCACGCTATTTTATGATACAATCGTTTCTATTTATTTAGGATGCTCCATGAAAATTATTGAAATTATTCTCTGTAGCATTGTGCAACTTTAAAAACAGTTCATAATATTTGTCCATTGGCTAATATATATAGCACATTAGAAAAAATTGTTGTCCTACATACTAATATAAAACTTGAAGTACACATACATAGAACAACTAGCTATACTAATATATATATATTTTTTATTTTTTTACCGTAAGACTGTAGGGCAAGAGCCCCACAGCAATTTATTTAAAATATAAAAGGGAGTCCAGGGGAGCTGTACAAAGAGTGGACAGGAGAGAAAAACCTACCTATACACAACACTAAGGGAGTGATCTGATCCACCTATTGAAGCTATCCGAAAATCTATCTTTGATCCTATACTTGAGAAGATAAATGTCATGTATAAAATTACATCTCCACTTCGCAAAAGTGGGAGTTTCATTTCCAAAAATATTTGCATTGTGAATCAGCCATATATGCCAACATGCCATAATAACCACCTCCATAAAGAAAGGCTTGGCAAAGTATCTTCGAGCCGAATCCATGATAGTTTGAAGATCATCACTCGAATCCCATAATATCTGCAAATAATTCCAAATGCGCTGGCTGAAGTTACATTCAAAGAAGAGATGCACTCGATCTTCATGCGCATGCAAAGGGCACAAAACACAAGTAGTCTCATCAGTAACTCTCCAATGCCTTCTCTGAAGCAAGAATATACATATACATAGAAACAGCTAGCTATACTAATATTAATATATAGAACATCACTCCTCGTCCGAGGAGATGACGACGACGACGGCAGCGGCGGCGCTGCCTTCACCATTCACGGAGCATGATGCGTCGCCGTTAAAGGCCTTGCGCCTATCCGCATCGGCCTTCCAAATCCGTGCAACCTCGGCGAATCTTTCAACGGGAAACTGCGAACAGGTCGGTACGTGGCCATGTCCACGCGGAGAGGACTCTGCGCAGATGGCCTGCGCCCGAGTTCTTTCTTCCTTGCATGCAGTGGCGAAGGACTCTAGCAGCACCTCCTGCTCCTCGAGCATATCGTCCTCCTCCTCCTCGGCCTTGCACTCTGCCTCCTCCCACCATTCTAGATGCGGAGAATCCTACAGCGTCTCCATCATCACGTCCTCATCGTCCTCCAAGTTCCTCTCGGAGTCGTCGTCCGAGGAGGACTAGTGGGAAAAAGAAGGGAGGGGACTGCTTCCACCTCTTCCGGCGGTGAAAGGGGCTGCTCCTCCTCCACTACAGACGTTGGCTCAACTCGGCAGCATTGCGGTAGCAGGCCTTGCCACACACAAGAGAGCGCGAGCGGTCTTCTTGGTGCAAGCCATCTAGATGCAAATACGGTAGTACAGAGGAGTTCTAGCTATAGTAGCACTGGGATTTAAGTGCAGCATCCGGCAGGCTACACGTCGATGGCATACCAAGCAGCGGCCTCTAGAAAAGTCTCCACACACGCTTAATGATTTCATACGCATCGCAGATGGCTCGCGAAATAAATAACCAAAGAAAATTGAAACATCACAGATAACTTCACACGGTTATGAAAAAATGACAGTGTGCGATTTTGCACACGCCTCCTTTTTGCAAACCGTGTGCTTTATGTTGGCCCGTCAGTTTTCTTTTTATTCCCGTGTGTGATGTTCCTGTGGTGGTGCCCGCATGGGCTGCGGGGCAACGGTCAAAATATTTTGCCAAGGCGAACGTTCCCTTTGCACATAGAAGGGCATTGTCGTGTGTGACGGGGGGCTTTAATAGGCCCAATTTGTACTAGTGAGATCCGCCGCCCCCGTGCCTCCCCATGGTTGTCCCAAGCGCGCCGCCGCAGTAAATTGAGCCGCCGTCGCCACCAACGTGACCGCGAGCACCGCGATTGCTATGGTCGATTCGGCACCGCGCCTCGGTCAATTTGGCGGGGCGCCGTACTGCCGGCTGCGGTGTGCTGACCAACGGTGACCATGTCCTCTTCAAGCCGAGACACAACTTGGCGCACCCTACGTGTTTGAGCGAATCCCCACAAGGTGAAAGGAATATGCCCGAGAGGCAATAATAAAGTTGTTATTATATTATTCTGTGTTCATAATAGATGTTTATTTCTCATGCTAGAATTGTATTAATTGGAAACATTAATACTTGTGTGATTAATAAACTAAAAGGGTTCCTAGTAAAGCCTCTCTTTTATACTAGCTCGTTGATTAACTGATTATCAAGGTTTCCTGATCATGAACATTGGATGTTGTTAATAACAGGGTCATATCATTAGAAGAATGATGTGATGAACACTCACACCCATAGTACGAATAGCAATACGATCAAGTCATCAAGTTCATTGCTATATCAAACTCATACGAAATAGTTCTAATCCTCAGACCATGAGATCATGTTAATCACTGATACCGGAAGAGTGCTTTGATGATATCAAACGTCACACCGTTACAGGGTGATTATAAAGGTTGATTTGGGTATTCTAAAAGTATTAGTTGAGGCTCATGGATCAAGAGTGGAATTTGTCCGACCCGATGACGGGAAGATATTCTCTGGGCCCTTCTCGGTGATATTGCATTGGAATCGCTTGCAAGCATGTGACTAGGTCACGGGAATGCATTATCACGGAATGAGTAAAGAGACTTGTCGGGAACGAGATCGAACTAGGTATGGTTGATACCAAATGATTGGATCTCGGACAAGTAATAATATCGCGAGACAAAAGGAATTAACTATGTTTATTATTGGTTCACATGATCACTAGTTCATCGTTGAGTAAGTGGGAGTCATCATAGATTTCTAGATCCCGCTGATGATTATTGATCGGAGAGGAGTCTCAATCATGTCCATGTTATTCACGAACCGTAGGGTGACACACTTAAGGTTTACCGTCGTTTTTGAGTGGATACGATACTCCGATCGAATTACAGGATAGCATAAGGGTTGTTTCAGAAAAGCACCGAAACTATTTTGGGATATCGAAATAACTCAAGGGTGTATTTGTTAATGTTTGTTAATTGAATGAATTAACAAATATTAAAGAAATAAAAATATTTTATTAAATCAATAAGTGTGAATTTTAATTAGCATGAATGTCATGCAAAATTAAAATGGGGGTTACTCATTTGATGAGGGGGGTTACCTTTCCATGAAGGAGGGGGTTACCACCACCATGAAGAGGAGAAAAGGGGAGGGGCTGGCCGCACCCCTCATGGGTGGCTGCCCCCTCTCTCCTATATATATGTTGGACATACTCCTCTTCTCTATACACTTTGGTTCTTCCCTCTCCCGCAAAGTTGCTGCCCCAAATCCGTCTTGGCTTAGCGAAGCTCTGCCGGATTGTTAGTTCGAGTTTCACACACTTGGTGAAGTGAGTGTTGGAGTGTCCGGCGGATCCCTTCTTCCGCTGGCCCGCTGGACCGAGGGCGTGGAGGAGTCGACGACGAGCCGTACGTGTGACCGAGCACGGGGGCGCTGCCGGTTGTGGTGCCATGTACACGATCTCGTGATCGTCAAGTGAACCACTACGTCAACTACGTCAAGTGAATGACTACGTCGACTACGTGCGTCTTCCTCGACTCTCCATCGGCAACGTTTGTGCGGGAACGTAATCCCCGCTACCGGTCTTCGAGGGTTAGTCTCCGTTGCTACCATCTTGTAGATGTTCTTGGCTAATTTACGTGTTCATGCGTAGGAAAATTTTTGTTTTCTATGCTATGAACCCAGCAGTGGTATCAGAGCCATCTCTATGCGTAGTTGGTATGCACGGTTAGAACACATATGGATGTGGACGTTGATGATCATGTTATTGCAATTTTTTTGGTATTTTGGATCATAGTGGCATAGTGGGATTGAAGCTGCCCGAGACTAACCTTACGTGACCGCGTTCATGAGACTTGTCCCACACTTAACATGCTTCGGCATATGTGGCTTTGCGGGTGCATGTTTCTCCCACTATAGTTATGATCTATTTTACAAAGAGTTGATAATAATATTTTTATCACCGTTGTGGTTACATGTTCGTAGGTAAGAACGGTTCTTCCTAGAAAGCCCCAAACCACGTAAAATATGCAAGACAAATTAGAAACGTCTAACTTGTTTTTGCAGGGCATGTGATGTGATATGGTTAAATTGTTTATGTTACAAATTATATGCGATGATCCTTTTTGTAAGTTATAAATAACCGGCAGGAGCCATATGGTTGTCTTTACATTTAAATGGCCTGCGTGCCGAAAATATATATCCAAGTGATATATTGTAATGTAGGAAGACAACCAAGGTGGCGCGCCATGGACCTTGGTGCTATGCCGGTGGAATGATGGAGATCATGCCATGACGCACAAGATGGAGATCGAATGCGTGAAGGACCATATCATATCACATTATATATGCATGTGATGTTTATCCTTTTATGCATCTTATTCTGCTTAGATTTGATCGTGCAGTAGCATTATAAGATGATCCCTCTCACATAAATATCAAAATAAAATGTGTTCTCCCATAACATGCACCGTCAAGAAAGTTCGTCATTTTGAGACACCTCATGATGATCGGGTGTGATAGACTCTACGTTCACATACGACGGGTGTAAGACAGTTTTACACACGCAAATGTTATGGTTCTACTTGGCGAGCCTAGCATGTACAGACATGGCCTTGGAACACAAACCGAAAGGTTAAGCATGAGTCATATGGTTGATGTGATGAACAGGGCCGTCTCCAGGATTTGGGGGCCCCGGTGCGAATTGTGAAATGAGGCCCTAATTTTTTAAAATCATATGCGGAGTAACTAATAAAACAAATTCACACTTCCACTTAGTTATATAACTATAGTGTGTGCTATTTCATACAATATTCAAAAATATATCACATATTAGTGCAAAAAGAGTTAACATGTCAATCATTTTTTTTGATATGGGGCACTATAAATAATCAATGATTACAGTCTCGCTTCGCATTACAGGCCGCCTTTTTTAATTGCTCGAATCCAATCCGTGTTAGAGGTGGGCAAAAACGCTCATGTTTTGACAGTTTAGTTTTAATAGTTTATTTTGCCCACCCCTATGTATAACTAATCCAATAACTAATCAAAATTCCTATTTGTATTGGAAGGAGACAAGACCGACCGCCTGTCCAGTACTGTAGTACCACCGTATATGCATGATAGACCTGAGCAGGAAGCAGAGCCGGAAATATATTGTGGACCGCTAGCTGGCTAGTTTGGTCCGTTCGTGTTGGAAGTTGAAACGATCGAAAAAACAAAATGTATTGCAGCTTGGCATAGCTAATCGGGGATTAGGGGGCCCAAAATATTTGGGGGCCCTGTGCAGGAGCACAGCTCGCACGCCCCCATCGACGGCCCTGGTGATGAACATGGTGATGTTCGCCTTTGAAACTATGCTGTTGCACGTGATGATCGGTTGCGGTATAGTGGATTTGGTTCGTGTAATCACTTAAGAAAACTAGGAGGGATGTTGTTTTTAAGTGGGAGTTCACGTAGAATTTTGTTTTAACCTGAACTCATTCTATTTTGAACTTAGTCTAAATTAACTTTGCAAATAATTTGTAGATCATGGCACCACCTGCTCTAAATTTCAATGCGTTCATGGAGAAAGAAAAACTAGCCACCAACGGTAGCAACTTCACCAACTGGGCACTTAACTTGAGGATCCTCCTCAATGCCTCTCAAAAGGGCTATGTGCTTGAGGCACCGCTAGGTAACCCGTCTGCAGATGATGCTCCCGATGAAGAGAAAAATGTTTTTCCGACTCATAAGGAGGACCACAGTTTAGTTCATTGCGGCATACTGTATAGACTTGAGCCGGAGCTGCGAAAACGTTTCGAGAATAGCAACGCTTATGATACAATGGGATAGTTGAAACTGATCTTCGACTCCCATACTGCCGTAGAGAGTTATGATGCTTCAGAAAAGTTCTTTAGCTGCATGATGGAAGAGAACAGCTCCGTTAGTGAGCACGTACTCAAAATGTCTGGGTACGCCGATAAGCTCATCTCTTTGGGAATAACGATTCCCAATGAGTTGGGAATACATCGGGTTCTCCAATCTCTCCCACCTAGCTTCAAGAGCTTTGTGATGAACTACAACATGCAGGGCATGAAGAAGTCTCTCCCCGAGCTTCTCTCAATGCTTAAGACTACAGAAGTGGAGATCAAAAAGGAACATCAAGCGTTGATAGTCAATAAGAGCACTAATTTCAAGAAAGGTAGAAAGGATAATAAGTCCAAGGGTAGAAACAAGAAGGACGGCAAATCTGTTGCCGGTTCTGAGAAGAAACCCAAGGCTGGTCCTAAACCTGAAACTGAGTGCTTCTACTGCAAGGAAACGGGGCACTGGAAGCGCAACTGCCCAAAGTATCTGGCGGATAAGAAGAATGGGAAGATTAACAAAGGTATATATGATATACATATTATTGATGTGTACCTTACTAGTAGTCGTAATAGCGCCTAGGTATTTGATACTGGTTTGGTTGCTTACATATGTAACTCGAAACAGGGGCTAAAGAATAAGCGGCAACTTTTGAAGGATGAGGTCACGATATGCGTCGGCAATGGATCAAAAGTTGATGTGATCGCCGTCGGGACGCTGCCTCTACATTTACCTTCTGGATTAGTTTTAAACCTGAATAAATATTATTTGGTGCCTGCGTTGAGCATAAACATTATTTCCGGATCTTGTTTAGTGCGAGACAATTATTCATTCCAGTCTGAGAACAATGGTTGTTCGATTTATATGAATAATATCTTTTATGGACATGCACCTGAGAAGAAAGGTTTATTTCTTTTGAATCTTGATAGTAATGAAACACATATTCATAACGTAAATGCCAAAAGAATTAAGTTAAATGATGATATAGCCGCATAGATGTGGCACTGCCGTTTAGGTCATATTGGTGTTAAACGCATGAAGAAATTTTATTCGGATGACCTTCTGGAATCACTTGATTATGAATCATTTGAGACATGCGAGCCATGCCTCATGGGCAAGATGACTAGAACGCCGTTTTCCGGTTCAATAGAACGGGCGACAGACTTATTGGAAATCATACATACTGATGTATGTGGACCTATGAGTGTGCCGGCGCGTGGTGGATATCGTTATTTTGTTACTTTCACTGATGACTTAAGTAGATATGGGTATATTTACTTAATGAAACACAAGTCTGAAATGTTTGAAAAGTTCAAAGAATTTCAGAGTAAAGTAGAAAATCATCGTAATAGAAAGATTAAATTTCTACGATCTGATCGTGGAGGAGAATATCTTAGTTACGAGTTTGGCTCACATATGAGAGAATGTGGAATAGTTTCACAACTCACTCCCACTGGAACGCCACAACGAAATGGTGTATCCAAACATTGTAATCGTACTTTATTGGATATGGTTCGGTCTATGATGTCTCTTACCGATCTGCCACTATCTTTTTGGGGATATGCGCTAGAAACAGTCGCTTTCACTTTAAATAGGGCTCCATCTAAATCCGTTGAAATGACACCGTATGAATTATGGTTTGGAAACAAACCTAAGCTATCATTTCTAAAAGTTTGGGGATGCGATGTTTATGTGAAGAAACTTCAGCCTGATAAACTCGAACCCAAAGCGGAAAAATGTGTCTTCATAGGATACCCTAAAGAAACAATTAGGTACACCTTCTATCACAGATCCAAAGGTAAAGTGTTTGTTGCTAAGAACGGATCCTTTTTGGAGAAGGAGTTTCTCTCGAAAGGTGTAAATAGTAGGAAGGTAGAACTCGATGAGGTTATTGAACCTCCTCTTCATGAATTGGCAAGTGGCGCAGCGCCGGAAACCGTTCCGGTGGTGACTTCACCAAATGAAGTGGGAGCTAATGATGAAGATCATGAAACTCCAAAAGAGGATGCTACCGAACCTCGCAGGTCGACAAGAACACGCGCCGCTCCTGAATGGTACGGTGATCTTGTCGTAAATGCCATTGTTGAGAACGATGACCCTGCGACGTATGATGAAGCGATGATGAGCCCAGATTCCAACAAATGGCATGAAGCCATGAAATCCGAAATGGAATCCATGTATGAAAACCAAGTATGGACTTTGGTGGAACTTCCCAATGACCGAAAGGCCGTTGAGAATAAATGGATTTTCAAGAAGAAAACAGATGCTGATGGTAATGTGACCGTCTATAAAGCACGACTTGTCGCAAAAGGTTTCCGACAAATTCAAGGAATTGACTACGATGAGACTTTCTCACCCATAGCGATGCTAAAGTCTGTTAGGATTATGTTAGCAATTGCTGCATTTTTCGATTATGAAATTTGGTAGATGGATGTGAAAACCGCGTTCCTTAATGGTAACATTGAGGAAGAGTTGTACATGGTACAGCCCAAGGGTTTTGTTGATCCTAAGGATGCTGACAAGGTATGCAAACTTCAGCGATCCATTTATGGACTGAAGCAAGCGTCCCGAAGTTGGAATCTCCGTTTTGATGAAGTCATCAAAGGGTTTGGATTTGTCAAAACTTATGGAGAAACTTGTATTTACAAGAAAGTGAGTAGGAGCTCTGTAGCATTTCTAATATTGTATGTGGATGACATATTGCTGATTGGAAATGATACGGAACTTTTGAAGAGCGTAAAAGATTACTTAAACAGTAAGTTTTCAATGAAGGACCTTGGTGAAGCGGCGTATATTTTAGGCATCAAAATCTATAGAGATAGATCAAGACGCTTAATTGGGCTATCACAAAGTACATACCTTGACAAGATTCTAAAGAGGTTTAGAATGGAAGAAAGTAAGAAAGGGTTCTTACCTATGTTGCAAGGAAAGATCTTGAGTAAGACTCAAGGCCCAGCTACAGCTGAAGATAGAGAAGAGCTGAATAAGATTCCCTATGCCTCTGCCATAGGCTCTATCATGTATGACATATTGTGTACAAGACCGGATGTGGCACATGTTATTAGTTTGACTAGTAGGTACCAATCTGATCCAGGTTTGGAACACTGGACGGTGGTCAAGAATATCCTTAAGTACTTACGAAGGACTAAGGATATGTTTCTCGTATATGGCGGTGAAGAAGAGCTCGTCGCAAGTTGTTACGTCGATGCTAGCTTCGACACTGATCCGGATGACTCTAAATCTCAATCCGGGTACGTATTTGTTATGAATGGAGGAGCAGTAAGCTGGAGGAGTTCCAAGCAAAGCGTGGTGGCAAGATCAACTACAGAGGCGGAATACATTGCTGCTTCAGAAGCGGCAGAGGAAGCAGTTTGGATGAAGGAGTTCATAACCGAACTGGGTGTGGTTCCGAGTGCATTGGATCCAATGGTTATCTATTGTGACAACAATGGTGCCATAGCCAATACTCAGGAGCCAAGGTCTCATAAGAAATTCAAGCATGTGAAGCGCCAATTTCACTCCATCCGTGAACATGTCATGGATGGTGATGTAAAGATTTACAAAGTACACACGGATCTGAATGTGGCAGACCCGTTGACTAAAGCTCTCCCCAAGGCAAAACATGATCAGCACCAGAACTCAATGGGTGTTAGATTCATCACTCTGTAATCTAGATTATTGACTCTAGTGCAAGTGGGAGACTGAAAGGAATATGCCCGAGAGGCAATAATAAAGTTGTTATTATATTATTCTGTGTTCATAATAGATGTTTATTTCTCATGCTAGAATTGTATTAATCGGAAACATTAATACTTGTGTGATTAATAAACTAAAAGGGTTCCTAGTAAAGCCTCTCTTTTATAATAGCTCGTTGATTAACTGATGATCAAGGTTTCCTGATCATGAACATTGGATGTTGTTAATAACGAGGTCATATCATTAGAAGAATGATGTGATGAACACTCACACCCATAGTACGAATAGCAATACGATCAAGTCATCCAGTTCATTGCTATATCAAACTCATACGAAATAGTTCTAATCCTTAGACCATGAGATCATGTTAATCACTGATACCAGAAGAGTGCTTTGATGATATCAAACGTCACACCGTTACAGGGTGATTATAAAGGTTGATTTGGGTATTATGAAAGTATTAGTTGAGGCTCATGGATCAAGAGTGGAATTTGTCCGACCCGATGACGGGAAGATATTCTCTGGGCCCTTCTCGGTGATATTGCATTGGAATTGCTTGCAAGCATGTGACTAGGTCACGTGAATGAATTATCACGGAACGAGTAAAGAGACTTGTCGGGAACGAGATCAAACTAGGTATGGTTGATACCAAATGATCGGATCTCGGATAAGTAATAATATCGCGAGACAAAAGGAATTAACTATGTTCGTTATTGGTTCACACGATCACTAGTTCATCGTTGAGTAAGTGGGAGTCATCATGGATTTCCAGATCCCGCTGATGATTATTGATCGGAGAGGAGTCTTGATTATGTCCATATTATTCACGAACCGTAGGGTGACACACTTAAGGTTCGCCGTCGTTTTTGAGTGGATATGATACTTCGATTGAATTATAGGACAGCATGAGGGTTGTTTCAGAAAAGCACCGAAACTGTTTCGGGATATCGAAATAACTCAAGGGTGTATTTGTTAATGTTTGTTAATTGAATGAATTAACAAATATTAAAGAAATAAGAATGTTTTCTTAAATCAATAAGTGTGAATTTTAATTAGCATGAATGTCATGCAAAATTAAAATGGGGGTTACTCATTTGATGAGGGGGGTTACCTTTCCATGAAGGAGGGGGTTACCACCACCATGAAGAGGAGAAAAGGGGAGGGGCTGGCCGCACCCCTCATGGGTGGCTGCCCCCTCTCTCCTATATATATATATATGTTGGACATACTCCTCTTCTCTATACACTTTGGTTCTTCCCTCTCCCGCAAAGTTGCTGCCCCAAATCCGTCTTGGCTTATTTAAGCTCTGCCGGATTGTTAGTTTGAGTTTCACACACTTGGAGAAGTGAGTGTTGGAGTGTCCGGCGGATCCCTTCTTCCGCTGCCCCGCTGGACCGAGGGCGTGGAGGAGTCGACGACGAGCCGTATGTGTGACCGAGCACGGGGGCGCTGCCGGTTGTGGCGCTGTGTACACGATCTCGTGATCATCAAGTGAACCACTACGTCAAGTGAACGACTACGTCGACTACGTGCGTCTTCCTCGACTCTCCATCGGCAATGTTTGTGCGGGAACGTAATCCCCGCTACCGGTCTTCGAGGGTTAGTCTCCGTTGCTACCATCTTGTAGATGTTCTTGGCTAGTTTATGTGTTCATGCGTAGGAAACTTTTTGTTTTCTATGCTACGAACCCATCCCAAGGTATGTGCCGCCACCGACGCGCCCTTTTTTGGTAGATTTTTAGTTATTGCTAGTAGTAGTGAGTTTATTTTTACATGTTTGTAGAGCGCGTCCTATGTTTCATCCGACGATGAATTTGATATTGAGGAAGAAGAGAACATCTCCATGCTATTGGTTTGTCGTGCCAATAAGAAGCCAAAAATTGGTGGCTCAGTGATACGTCTCTAACGTATCTATAATTTTTGATGCTCCATATTTGTTTTTACACCATTTGCTTAGTGTTTCGTTACACTTCGTGGCACTTTTATGCATTTTCCGGAACTAACCTATTAACAAGTCGCCACAGTGCCAGTTGAAAGGACACAGATGTCGCCTAGAGGGGGGGTGAATAGGCGATATCAAATTTTACGAATGGCTTGAACAAAAGTGGAATTAAACTAGCGTTTATTTTGTCAAGCACACAAAACCTAAAAAAACTAGGCTCACCTATGTGCACCAACAACTTATGCTAAGCAATACAAGTAACAAGGTGATAGCAAGATATATGACTTCAAGCACGAAGGCTATCACAATGTAAAGTGCATAAGTAAAGAGCTCGGGTATAGAAAATAACCGAGGCACGTGGAGACGATGATGTATTCCCGAGTTCCTCCCTTGAAAGGGAGTACGTCTCGTTGGAGGGGTGTGGTATTGCCACAAAGGCCTAACCAACGCCACAAAGGCCTCACCCTATTCTCCGGTGTGAGCTTGCGCCACAAAGGCCTAGCTCACTCTTCCACTAAGGGGTTCCTCAAGGCGGAACCGGGCCTTTACACAAATCTTGGGGCACACACCCATAATTTAATTGGAGGCTCCCAAGGATAGCCACCAAGGCACCACAAAGCCACAAAGCCGTCTAGGGTTCCAAGAACCCAAGAGTAATAAGCTCACAAACTTTCACTTACTCGAATCTCCGGGGAGAACTCAAACCGATGCAACCTATGCAATGGCAAGAACACACAAAGTGCTCAAATCCTTCTCACTCAAATCTTACCAAAGCAACTAATGCTATGGAGAGATATGAGAGGAAGAACAAAGGAAATCCACAAAAAACTTCAAGATCTAGATCCTCTATGTTCCCCTCACTTAGAGGAGAGATGGATTGGTGGAAATATAGATCTAGATCTCCTCTCTCTTTTCCCTCAAAAATATGCAAGAATCATGGGAGAAATGGAGGAGGGAGGGCAAGCTTGCAAAGTCAACAATGGAGGAGAGAGAAGCCCATTTCGTGGCTGTTCCAAGGAGGAAGAAGGGGTATTTATACCCCCCTCCGAAATCTGACCATTACAGCCACTTACACCGGCTAAAGCCGGTCTTAACACCGGCTATAGCCGGCCTGAAAAGTCCGGCCCTGGCCAGAAATAGCCGGACAAATAGCCGGTTTGCGACAGAGGGGTTTTCACCCCAAATTCTGGGCAGTCCGGCTAAAGCCGGCCCTCAGACCGGCTAAAGCCGGTCTGACCGGCTATTTTCGGCCCTGGGCCGGCTATTTCCGCCCCCCTAAAACAACAGAAATACCAAAATGAAATCGCAATAACTTGAGCATCCGGACTCCATTTTCGATGATCTTGGGCTCGTTGGAATCACAACAACAAGCTCTACAACTTTATGCAGAGAAACATCATAGTCCAACAAAGGAGAAAGAAACCAAATGATGAAAGGTTTGACTTAGCTATAAAGAAGAACCGGTAAAACCTCCAAATATCAAAAACGCAATAAGAGTTTCATGTGAAATCCGTTTTTGATGAGCTAGAGCTTGTCATGGAAATAACCACAAGCTCTAGAACCTCACATGGATAAAATCCAAATAAGAATCAAGAAAGATAATGCCAAGTATGCAAAGGTTTGAGCTTTCTCCGAACGATACGATTAAGTTACTCACTCGAGAGCCCCTCTTGATAGTACGGCTACCGATCCTATAACCCGGTCTCACAACTAACACCATGAGACCGGTAAGAAAGAAACCCTATCAATATCATACCTTTGCCTTGAGCATTCCACTTGAGGTGGATAATGACGATCTTGATCTTCTCAAGTTGGACCACCTTTCTTGATTGAGCTTGCTTGGTGAAGTCTTGCGGATTGCTCCTCCATACTCCACTATGGAAGAGACTCTCTTTAAGTATATCTTCACATATCCATGATCACAATATAGATGGCAAGCTTCAAGCATATGTTCTCTTCTAGTTGCTCATCTTGAACTTGCGCTTTGACTTGATCAATCCTCGAATCAATTCTTCTTTCTCCATAATGATGGTGTCTTGAGGATACACATGAGAGCTCACTCAATCTTATTCTTCAAGACACACTTGACATAAGCTCAACTCCCTTAAGACCAATCTTTGGATCACTCCTTGAATAACACCTTGGTCAACACATAATCTTCTTCTTACAACCTTGACTCCAACAAATGGTTCAAGCATTGTCTATGGACAAGTCCTACACATATAACTCAATGCAACCATTAGTCCATAGGGATTATCATTAATTACCAAAACCACACATGGGGCTCGATATGATCTTTCAATCTCCCCCATTTTGGTAATTTATGACAATCTCTTTGAGAGGGTTTATATAATGAATTCAAAGAACCAAAATGGTTGTACTAACATCAAATACTACAAAAGTATGTGATGTTAGTAAAACCACCATATATAGAGCAAACTCGCCCACAATCTATGCACGTGTGAATGATCTTGATTTCATTGCATATATTGCCAACCAAGGTTGTTGGTGGAGTTTCCACTATATACTCAACCATGCAAAGCATGCAAGGCAAATGCTTAAGAACAAACCAAAGCATAAAATCCAATTCCCTTTAAACCCTCGAAACTTCTCCCCCATTGGCATCCATTGCCAAAATGAGCGAAAAAAGCTTAGAAGGCCAATATAGTGAGAGTTCCTCCAAAACGGTGTGCATATCCAAAATAAATGAGTGAAAACACATGCACATATACAAAGGCAAATTTTTGAAGGAAATGAAACTATATCGAGGATCAAAGATTGCAAAAAAAATAAGATAACACGATTGATAAACTTCAACAAATGAAGAGAGCAATCAAACAATCCAAAGAACAAATTGAATAAAGATATTATGATAAGATCGAAAAGGTGCTCTAAATAATATGAGGAAGCTCCCCAAGGTGTGTGCACAAAATATTCTATTTGAGTTGAAGTATAAGGTGCACACATATGGAATCACCACTCCCTCAATATTATTCAAAACAAAATGATACCAAGTGAAATTAAATACTATGCTAACCGCAAAATGGTGCTTTAAATGAAATGAGGAAGCTCCCCAAGGTACGTGCAAAAATTGGAATGTTTGTATTTGAATACAATTTGCACAACATAGAGTCCTCACTCCCTCAATAACATTTAAAATATAACCATTTGCAAGAGATTATAGAGAAGAAATTAAGCTTACACTTGCATCAAACAAATGGTTGAGCAACAAGCAAGGGACAATATATTAAAAGGCTCAACCAAAGGAATGTGTGATAGGAATGACAAAGAATATTATAAGACTAACACAATGATAAGCATAGAGCATCCACATAGTCTTCAATGAATGATATTGCTTAGCATTCCATCCCAACACATAAGGTTCAAATAAGATATCAAATAATGAGATATCATCTCTCATGTGTATAAGTTTCTAAGTAGACAATATCACAAAGATAATTATCACAAAGAAACATATACACACAAAATAGATACTAAGAATAGAACAAGATATCCAAAATGAAGTCATGCAATATACCAATGAGATTTTTGCTTTTAAAGCATGGCCAAAAGCTCAGTTTATCTTATTGTATAATGATAAACTTCAACCACAAACATGTCAACGACATCGCAAATATCAACAAGGGAAAGAAGATAGTTGGGATGCTTTGATAAAAACAACAAGTATCAAAACGAAGGATACCAAACGGAAGAAATAAATTTGCAATTTCATCAATTTTGCACATGTGAGCTTATTGAGGAATTGATATGCAAAAAGATTGCTAAGTTGACATATATGGGATAGGAGAATCATGAGCATGATTTTTATATGTTCCCAATAATATGTCCTCATCTCAACTTGCTCACATTTGCAATAAAGAGGTTTCATTAGAATCCTTGCAAAAAGCACAACATTTGTAAATAAAGATTTTCAATGCCATAAAACAACCTACACAAGGTTGGATACTAGAGAAGTATGCATGAAGAAGATACTTGTTACCGAGATATAATGGTAGGATGTAGTAGATAGGAGTTCTTCAATAATCCTAGCTTGCCTCAAATTATCATTTAGTCACCACTTCATCCTTATTATTGAGACAAGCATCAATATATCTCCATGTACCTAAAACAAAGTTCAAGTACAAGATGGTCCCCAAACTCATTGGGTCCAAAGTAGTTAGAAACTACAACATATAGGACAAACTCCACATAAATATGTGCATATATATATATGAAATTGAATTTCATGCACATCTTAGCCGATTTAGGATTTGATGGAGCTTCTCCTATATATTTGATCAAAGAAAGCAAAGCATGCCATAAAGTATACATTTAGTAAATATGCATGCACATGACTTTCAAGAGCCAAAGGAGATACGATTTGGACAAAACACCAAGAAGGACAAGCGAGCACACAAAATTGTGAAGCTACAAAAGGTTGTCCAAATTATATCAAAGAATCAAATCAACACAAGATTGACTCCAAAGTTCAACTAGTGAACCAAGCAAAAGCCAATGATTATAAAACATAACTAAAACACACATGCTCAAAGACATATCTCATTTTAAGAGTAAGAAATAAATAATAAGGAATGAGATCACCAACTCCCAAAGAGAGCAAGGTTCAAATAAACAAACCAAACTCTCCACACTTTTTATGATGGCACACTAAGTACCAAAAAGAAAAGATTTGTCTTCCAACAAAAAAACCAATACCAATTGAAATAAGCACAAAGAGTGTGTTATAACAAATATAGGAGAGCTCCCCCAAGATTAGTGAATTATTTATGATTTTGCATTTGAATACAAAATGCACACAAGTGGGATCATCACATCTACCTACATATAAATAACACAAAATAAGTTCAACGAAATCAAATGGGATAACAAAAGTCATGGAAGACAATGGGAGCTAAAACAAATACATTTTTGGCTAGAGATAAGGCAATTAAAAGCAATAGCCAATGTAAAGATGATCAATATACATGTGCCACATGATATAGTACCAATTGTCCAAGAACAAGAGGTATTTGGATTTATTTCCCGGTGGTAGTTTACATATAAATCCAAGATCATCTTCACAACAAAGAAGCATACAGAGAAGGATAAGAATTAATCACCATGCTAAAGAAGATATTCTTGATAGACTCAAATAGTTAAACAATCATGCAAAGCAATGATTAAGATAACTTGAAGCTAATGGTTTTCCAACTTTGATGTAGCATTCCACATTTTAGGAAAACCCTATCAAGAAAGTATCTCACAAACCAGATCCAAAATAAGAGCAATAAAACAATTTGGCAAATTGGAATTTGTTTGAGAAAACATGCCACATAGAAGCAAGATAATTTACAATATCAACACTATGTGACACAACCTCAAATATACACATTATATTGGTTTGTAGTATGCACAAAGCATATTACTCCCCCATAATGTGATAAAACATTTATTTTTCACAAGAGGCAAATAAAAACCAACAAGATGATTAATAGATATTATAGAATTTGAATTTCTCATGAGAATGACATACCACATAGAGACTAGATAATCTTTAAATATCAACACTAAGTGCTATTCCTCATGTACACACATTTTTAGGATTGTGAAGTGTAAAGCATATCACTCCCCCAAAATGGGATGGTCCAGTAATCTCTCACAAGAGCCAAGTAAGATAAAACGAGATGCAAAAGGCTCAACAAGAACAACCGTACATGGTGTGCAAACCAACATGCACATACTTGATTACTCAAAATAAAGCAAGTAGGAAGCACAACATATGCAAACACATGCAAGATACAAAACCCAACACATGCAAAGGGGCGAGTAACTTTCAAGGTAGATAAGTTGAATACATGTTACCGCAAGGAGAAACATTGGATATATGATAGAAATAAGATAATGCAAATGACTTGACTTGAGAAAATATAATTGATGAAGATCCCTTAATTCTTCATGATATAGCCAAGTCTCCAATGCCCTCCAACAACACCTATTGTTCAAGTAATGGCTTGTTGGTCCCCAACCAAGTTGGGTCCTAAGAAGTTAGAAACAATAGGTTTGGCAACCCAAATGGTTCTTTTCTTGACACCACTTTGAGCACCAACAAATTTGGCAAACACATTGTCAACCTTATCCTTGCAAAGTGAATAAACATCTTCAATTATGATAGGGTTGGATGAGTTACCACTAGTGCATGAAGAAGATAGGTGACCCTTAGCAAGTTCTCTTCTTCACCTTCTTCTCACTTGATTTCTCCACAAGGGGAGCATTAGCTTGATTTTTCTTGGGAAGTGACCTTTCTTCAACTCGAGGTTGAGCATGGGCTTGAACTTGAGGCCGCTTCCCTTGTTGCTTCTCACTAAGAGGCTTCTTCTTCAAAGAGCAAGATCTAACATGGTGCCCTTCAATTTTGCACTTGAAGCAAACAATCTTGGCCAAATTCTTGACTTGTTCTTGGCCCTTCTTCTTCTTGTATATTTTGGACTTCTTCTTGTTGTTAGAGATAAATCCAAGTCCACTCTTGTCATTGGGGGATTTTTGCACACTCAAGATCTTATTGAGTGTGGACTTCCCTTCATGACGTTTTTCTAAGTCTTTCTTCAACGAAGTAACTTGGGCCTTGAGCTCTTTGATTTCCTCTACATGGTTAGTGACAACACAAGTACTAGAGGAAGTAGAGGCTACATTGTTAGAGCAACAAGGCAAGGAGGGTAATTCATCACTAGATGTAGCAATAGTATGAGTGGATGAATTACTAGGACTAGCACATGTCAATATAGCATTTTGAGAAATAGTGCTAGTACCCACATGAGGCTCACAAGATGTTACCTTTGTAGATATAGCCTCATGAGCTAACTTTAGGCGAGCATGGGACATTAGAAGATCCTCATTAGAGCTAGATAGCCTTTCATGAATTTCTTCCAATTTCCCATACTTGCTAGTTAGCAATTCAAGTTGAGCCCTTAGCTCAACATTCTCCTTCAAAATAGATGCTTCACAAGAAGTTGAGTTAGTAGCACATGCATCATTATCATTATGAATAGGAGAAGACAACTTGGCAAGAGCAAGGTCACGTTCTTTAGTGAGTTTAGAAATAATTTCATTACATGACTCCTCAATGGATTCAAGCTTCTCCTCAAGAGAAACCCGAAGCTCTTGCTCTTCCTCTAGAGCATATTTTAAATCATGGATATCACTGGCATACTCACGCTCAAGAGAAAACATTTTATCAATTTGTTCTTCCTTCATCTCAATGAGTTTCGTGCTCTCAATAGCACAACTCATGATTTCAAAGAAGTTGGGCAAAACATTTTTATGGTTATACAAAGCATCAAAGACCACCTTACCCTTCTTGTTTAAATACTCAATATAGTCTTCTTCATTTTCCTCATCCTCACCATTGTCCTCAACATCATTATGATTTGAAGACCTAGCCATAAGGCATATGTGGGAACCGTGAGAAGAAGAAGATAAAGAAATACTTGAAGCTCCATTCAAGACCTTGTCTTGGCCCAAAGACTCTTCGGTTTCCTCTATATGGTTAGCATCACAAATACTAGAGGAAATAGAAGCATTTATATCATGGCAACAAGACAAAGCAAGCATATCATCATGAGATTTATTCAAGAAATTTACACATGATATGCAAGGACTATCAACACAAGCATGTAAAACATTTATGGGGCTACAAGTGTTTAAGTCCAAAGATGAAGCATTGCAATGAGATAGAGATGAAGGATCATCAAAAGTAAGCATACTATCACCATTGCAAGTTTTTTTTAAAGGGGGGAACAGTGGGAGAGAATCCCACTGCAATTTTTATATAAATGAAGAGAACTGTACAAAATATTTACAAAGGATCCTATCTAAAGGTAGAATATACAAAGAAGATAAAATATTTACATGAATCCTTCAAGCCAGGACAGGAACTCAGACTCAAACTTCTTCTTTATTCTGTACTTCAGAAGCTTGAGCTCTTGTAGGAAAATAGCCTTCCAGGTGTTGAAAGTGGGGCTCTTATTTTCAAAGATCCTATCATTTCTGACTATCCAGATAACCCAGGAGGATAAAATTATTATTTCCATATAAAATGGAACTTTGAGCTTGTCTTTGATATCAGAAATAGCCTCAAGGAGAGGCAGACCATTCGTTCTTGAGGGACAGACAAAGTCCCAACATCTCTGTGCAAAAGGACATTCCCAGAACAGGTGAATCAAAGTCTCTTGCGGATTACAATTCAAAGTTGCACAGTTGTAGCAAGGAAGAATCATTTTTTTCCTTCCAAGGAGATTTCTGGTGTTGAGTCTATCATGAAGCAACAGCCAGAAGAAGAATTTGTGTCTGGCTTGACATGAGGACTCCCAAATCCAATTGAATTGAACAGGAGCAGGTTGGACACCAATCAGAGCCATATAGGCCTTTTTCACAGTGAAGTTTGCATTGCCCCAAATATAAGTCCAAATATCCTTACTGCCAGACTGCATAATCACTTGTGCCTCAATGCACATTACTTCCAGTTCTTGGAATTCCAGATATGCCTCAGCAGACATTGGCAAATGTAATAGATCTTCTAGAAATTCAGTGTGCACTGTATCATGGACAGAAATGTCTTTGTTTTTAGCAAAAGATGCCAGATGAGGAAGTTTTGTCAACAAACATTCATCTTTCCAAAGATCAGTCCAAAGCAGTGCAGACCTGCCATCTCCAATTTGGCATCTACCAATTCCTTTAAAATGATCCAGTAACTTAAGATGAGATTTCCACCAGAATGAACCATAATTTAATTTTGAAGGCAAAGCTCCCTCTTGGTAGTATGAGCTCCAAATAAGGTTTACCCAAGGAATATCTTGTCTGTTAAAAAACTTGTGCAGGTTCTTGATCATTAGAGCTTTGTTTTGGGCATCTAACTGAAGAACTCCAAGACCACCTTGGTTCTTTGGCCTGCAAACCTTTGTCCAGGCAATTAAGGCAGAACCCTTTGCTTGAACCTCATTGTTTTTCTTTCTCCACAGGCAGTATCTCATATATTTCTCAATCTGCTCCTTAATAGTGACCGGGACTTTCAAGCAGGCCATGAAAGAAATTGGCAATGATGAAAGCACTGACTTTACCATGAGTAACTTTACCATTGCAAGTTTCATCACCACTCACCATATCATTACCTTGTGTCTTGCCACACTTTGGTAAAGTGGATGAAAGTTCATTGCGGCCGGAAGTGGAAGGAATACAATCATCCTCAATAGTCTTGGACACACCATATTTTTCTTGAAGCTTTGTCCATATATCATGAGCGCTCCGAAAAGGCGTGATGGAGAAGGTAACTACATCGCTCAAAGCATTAACAATCACATGAGTAGCTTGAGCATTGAGATACAAGTTTTTCTCATCCTCTAAAGATAGATTTTGAGTATCCTTTGGAGGAGAAAAACCCACATCTACAATTCGCTCCATAGATGGGTCCATGACCCGAAAATAATTAAGCATGTGAATTTTCCAAGTATCATAATTTGTGCCATCGAATATAAAAGTGTCATTGTGCACTAATCCCCTAGCCAACATCTTTGCTCTCAAGGCGGTGAAGCCTAAAATGAGAGACCGGGCTCTGATACCAATTGAAAGGACACAGATGTCGCCTAGAGGGGGGTGAATAGGCGATATCAAATTTTACGAATGGCTTGAACAAAAGCGGAATTAAACTAGCGTTTATTTTGTCAAGCACACAAAACCTAAATAAACTAGGCTCACCTATGTGCACCAACAACTTATGCTAAGCAATACAAGTAACAAGGTGATAGCAAGATATATGACTTCAAGCACGAAGGCTATCACAATATAAAGTGCATAAGTAAAGAGCTCGGGTATAGAAATAACTGAGGCACGTGGAGACGATGATGTATTCCCGAGTTCCTCCCTTGAAAGGGAGTACGTCTCGTTGGAGGGGTATGGTATTGCCACAAAGGCCTAACCAACGCCACAAAGGCCTCACCCTATTCTCCGGTGTGAGCTTGCGCCACAAAGGCCTAGCTCACTCTTCCACTAAGGGGTTCCTCAAGGCAGAACCGGGCCTTTATACAAATCTTGGGGCACACATCCACAACTTAATTGGAGGCTCCCAAGGATAGCCACCAAGGCACCACAAAGCCACAAAGCCGTCTAGGGTTCCAAGAACCCAAGAGTAATAAGCTCACAAACTTTCACTTACTCGAATCTCCGGGGAGAACTCAAACCGATGCAACCTATGCAATGGCAAGAACACACAAAGTGCTCAAATCCTTCTCACTCAAATCTTATCAAAGCAACTAATGCTATGGAGAGATATGAGAGGAAGAACAAAGGAAATCCACAAAGAACTTCAAGATCTAGATCCTCTATGTTCCCCTCACTTAGAGGAGAGATGGATTGGTGGAAATATAGATCTAGATCTCCTCTCTCTTTTCCCTCAAAAATATGCAAGAATCATGGGAGAAATGGAGGAGGAAGGGCAAGCTTGCAAAGTCAACAATGGAGGAGAGAGAAGCCCATTTCGTGGCTGTTCCAAGGAGGAAGAAGGGGTATTTATACCCCCCTCCGAAATCTGACCGTTACAGCCACTTACACCGGCTAAAGCCAGTCTTAACACCGGCTATAGCCGGCCTGAAAAGTCCGGCCCTGGCCAGAAATAGCCGGACAAATAGCCGGTTTGCGACAGAGGGGTTTTCACCCCAAATTCTGGGCAGTCCGGCTAAAGCCGGCCCCGGGCCGGCTATTTCCGCCCCCCTGAAACAGCAGAAATACCAAAATGAAAACGGCAATAACTTGAGCATCCGGACTCCGTTTTCGATGATCTTGGGCTCGTTGGAATCACAACAACAAGCTCTACAACTTTATGCAGAGAAACATCATAGTCCAACAAAGGAGAAAGAAACCAAATGTTGAAAGGTTTGACTTAGCTATAAAGAAGAACCGGTAAAACCTCCAAACATCAAAAACGCAATAAGAGTTTCATGTGAAATCCGTTTTTGATGAGCTAGAGCTTGTCATGGAAATAACCACAAGCTCTAGAACCTCACATGGATAAAATCCAAATAAGAATCAAGAAAGCTGATGCCAAGTATGCAAAGGTTTGAGCTTTCTCCGAACGATACGATTAAGTTACTCACTCGAGAGCCCCTCTTGATAGTACGGCTACCGATCCTATAACCCGGTCTCACAACTAACACCATGAGACCGGTAAGAAAGAAACCCTATCAATATCATACCTTTGCCTTGAGCATTCCACTTGAGGTGGATAATGACGATCTTGATCTTCTCAAGTTGGACCACCTTTCTTGATTGAGCTTGCTTGGTGAAGTCTTGCGGATTGCTCCTCCATACTCCACTATGGAAGAGACTCTCTTTAAGTATATCTTCACATATCCATGATCACAATATAGATGGCAAGCTTCAAGCATATGTTCTCTTCTAGTTGCTCATCTTGAACTTGCGCTTTGACTTGATCAATCCTCGAATCAATTCTTCTTTCTCCATAATGATGGTGTCTTGAGGATACACATGAGAGCTCACTCAATCTTATTCTTCAAGACACACTTGACATAAGCTCAACTCCCTTAAGACCAATCTTTGGATCACTCCTTGAATAACACCTTGGTCAACACATAATCTTCTTCTTACAACCTTGACTCCAACAAATGGTTCAAGCATTGTCTATGGACAAGTCCTACACATATAACTCAATGCAACCATTAGTCCATAGGGATTGTCATTAATTACCAAAACCACACATGGGGCTCGATATGATCTTTCACCAGTTCCCTGTTTTCTGTTGTTTTTGTGTTTCAGAAAAGCTACACAGGAAAAATTCTCGGAATTGAACGAAACAAAAGCCGAACGTCCAAAAATTCACCGAAGCTTCCAGAGAACCGAAGAGGAGATGGAGTAGGGCCACGAGGGCCCCACACAACAGGGCGGTGCGGCCTGGCCCCTGGCCGTGCCCTCTATGTGTGAGGGTGCCTCGGCCCACTCCTGACGTTGCCCATTCGCCTATAAAGACCCCCCTACGGGAAAAACCTAAGTACCCAATCACTTTTCCAGAACACATCGCGATCCGCCGTCGTCGTCGACCCGAAGATTGGGAGGGTCCAGAAGCTCTTCCCAGCACCCTGCCGGAGAGGGGAATCGCCATCGGAGGTCTTCTTCATTGCCATGCTTGCCTCTGGCGTGATGAGTGAGTAGTCTACCTTGGACTATGGGTCCATAGCAGTAGCTAGATGGTTGTCTTCTCCACCATGTGCTTCATGTTTAGATCTCATGAGCTGCCTTACATGATTGAGATCACCATTATGTAATTCTACATGTTGTGTTTGTTGGGATCCGATGAATATTGGTGTTATGCTTGAGTTGATGTACTGAAATTTATCTTATGTTATCTCGATGTTGTTTATGATCTTGCATGCTCTCCGTTGTTAGTAGCTATCTTGGCCAAGTAGTTGCTAGTGACTCCAAGAGGGGGTATTTATGCTCGATGGTGGGTTCATGCCTCTATTTAATCTGGGAGAGTGACAGAAACCTCTAACGTTGTAGACGTGTTGTTGCTACTAGGGGGAAAACAACATTCATATGCTCGAGGGCATATGCTTTGTTTACATTACACACTTTGCTTAATGCAATTATCTGTTGTTCGCAACTTAATACTTGTGGAGTTCTCGGATTGATTCGCCACAAGTGGATTATTAGTCATAGATGCAGTTGGATGACGGTCTATGTATCTTGTTGTAATGCCCAGAGTAAATCTCATAGTGATCCTCTCATCATATGCACGTTGTCTTTATTCTATCAATTGCCGAACTGTAATTTGTTTACCCAGCATGTATTATTTTATCTTATGGAGAGACACCACTAGTGAACTGTGGACCCCGGTCCTATTTCCTTTATATTGCTATCACCTGTTTACTTTACTCGCACTGTTTACTTTACTCGCATATTACTATTGCTTTCCACTCGATACGCTCATACCCTTTGTTTCAAGCAAACCGGTGAGATTGACAACCTCATCGTAAGTTGGGAACAAAGTATTTAGTTGTGTTGTGTGCAGGTTCCATGTTGCCGCTCGGAAAGCAAAGCTCGGACGAGGCGCCCTATAAATTGTCCAGAGCTGTCGCAAGCTAGCGGGCATCACCTTTAGTCGTATTTCGTCCTCCTACTGGATTGATAACCTTGGTTTCTTACTGAGGGAAAAACTTTCTGCTATATTCATCACACCTTGCTCTTGGGTTTCCAACTGGCCGGTCATTTACTTCATTAATTACACGCCAACAAGTTCTCTGGCACTATTCATCACCGCGCCATTAATAAGTTTTTCTGGCGCCGTTGCCGGGGAGGAAGAAGACTTCTGCAAGGGGAGTTTCGCATGCACATCCTTTGCTTTGTTTTAAGTTTTGCTTTACTTTATTTTTACTTGCATCGTTTTATCAAAAACCCAAAAAAAATAGTATCCTTGATAGTTGTTTTTACTTGTCTGCTTTTAGTTTTGCTAGAATGGCTACTCCTGAGAACACCAAGTTGTGTGATTTTACTAGCACTAATAATAGTGATTTTATCTGCACTCCTATTGCGCCACCTGCTCCTGCTGTAAATTTTTATGAGATTAAGCCTGCTTTATTGAACCTTGTTATAAAAGAGCAATTTTCTGGTGCTAGTACTGATGATGCTGCAGCTCATCACAACAATTTTGTTGAGCCATGTGAGATGCAGAAATATAAGGATGTTGAAAGTGATATTATTAAGCTTAAGTTGTTTTCTTTTTCTTTGAGTGGAAAAGCTAAGGATTGGTTGCTGTCTTTTCCTAAAAATAGTATTGATTCATGGGCTAAGTGTAAGGATGCTTTTATTGGTAGATACTATCCTCCTGCTAAGATTATAGCTTTGCGTAGCAATATTATGAAGTTTAGTCAGTTTGATAATGAACATGTTGCTCAAGCTTGGGAAAGAATGAAATCTATGATAAAGAATTGTCCCACTCATGGACTGACTACTTGGATGATTGTCCAAACTTTTTATGCAGGACTAAATCTTTCTTCGAGGAACCTACTTGATTCAGCTGCTGGAGGCACTTTTATGTCCCTTACCTTGGGCACCGCAACAAAGCTTCTCGACAATATGATGGTAAATTACTCTGAATGGCACACCGAGGGAGCTCCACAAGGTAAGAAGGTAAATTCTGTTGAGGAAACCTCTTCCTTGAGTGATAAGATTGATGCTATTATGCTTATGCTTTCAAATGATAGGACTCATGTTGATCCTAATAATGTTCCTTTAGCCTCTTTGGTTGCCCAAGAAGAGCATGTTGATGTAAACTTCATTAGAAATAATAATTTTAACAACAATGCTTATAGGAGCAATTTTGCTAGTAACAATTATAGGCCGTATCCCTCTACCAATGGTAATGGTTATGGTAACTCTTATGGTAATTCCTCCAACAACACTAGGGCCGCGCCCTCCGAGCTTGAGGTAATGCTCAAGGACTTCATCGGTAAGCAAAATGCTTTTAACAAGTCTGTTGAGGAAAAGTTAGGCAAAATTGATATTCTTGCTTCTAAAGTTGATAGCCTTGCTCATGATGTTGAACTTCTGAAATTAAAAGTGTTGCCTAATGATGTGAAAGAGAAAAATGTTTTTGCTACTGCTAATGCTATCCAAGTTGGAATTGATGAAAATGTTAGGATGCTAGCAGAATTGCATGCCAGGTGGGAAAGAGAAGATGAGATGGCTAGAGAGATGAAGGTATGTACCATTACTACCTCTAATGAAGTTGTTCCTAATACTAGCAATCCTCTTACTTTGATTGGTGTAGAGAAAACTCCCACTCCTTGTGTTAAAAAGCCTAAAACTGCTAAAACTTTTTCTCAAAGGAGTGCTGAAATTTTTCGGAGTGTAGGAGATGATAGCTCTATTTCCTTTAATGATTTTGATGTTGATGGCTGCAATATATCTGAAGTTATTTTGTTCTTGCAAAAGCTTGCTTTGATTCCTAATGCTAGTTCTTTAAATGTTGCTTTTACTAAGCATATTACCAATGCTCTCATAAAAATTAGGGATGAAAAGTTGAAGCAAAAAGCTTATGTTCCCAAGAAGTTAGAAGATGGTTGGGAACCCATCATTGATATGCATGTTAATGGTTTTGATTGCCATGCTTTATGTGATCTAGGAGCTAGTATTTCTATCATGCCTAGAAAGATTTATGACATGCTTGATTTACCGCCGCTTGAAAAGTGTTATTATGATGTTCCTATTGCTGATGTTGCTAAGAAGAAACCTTTGGGAAGAATTAATGATGTTCTTATTGTGGTTAACAATAATCTTGTTCCCATTGATTTTCTTGTCATGGATGTTGAATGCAATGCTTCGTGTCCTATTATTTTGGGAAGACCCTTTCTTCGAACTGTAGGTGCCATCATTGATATGAGGGAAGGCACCATCAAATATCAATTCCCACTTAAGAAAGGTATGGAACACTTCCCTAGAAAGAGAAAGAAATTAGTGTTTGACTCTATTCTTAGAGCAAATTATGAGCTTGATGCTTCATCACTTGATATTACTTGATTCGCACTTTCTGCGCCTAGCTCAAAGGCGTTAAAGAAAAGCACTCTTGGGAGATAACCCAATGTTGTACTTTCAGTTCTTTTTCTTTTATTTGAGTCTTGGAAGTTATTACTACTGTAATAACCTCTCCTTATCTTTTTAATTTTGTTGTTGTGCCAAGAGAAGCCTCTAATTTGAGTGAGGTAAGATTTGTGGATGTTCCTGTCCTGAATAAGTTTTTGGTGCTGCACCATAAAAATTCGTGAAAATTCTCTGTATATATTTTGGACCTGCGATTTCTTGTGCATATGCCCCAGGTTATTTCCAAACTTTCATTAGTTGAACACTTTTTGATTTGAGCAACAGAAAACCCTCTAAAAATTCGACCTTTGCCAGCTATTCTGTTTTGACAGATTTCTGCCAATATTTGTGTTTGCCGCTTTATCGCTTTCTTTTTGAGTTCTTTTGATCACGGAAATTTTGGGGAAGTTGCTACAGTAGTATATACTTTATATGTGGTGGTTTTGAGTTGAAACCTGAAGCAAAAAGGGTTGATTCTATATTATGCTTACACTAATGTTGCTAATAGATTTGTGTTTAGTTTTGTATGAAGGAAGTTTTTAAGTGTAGGGATCGGAGAATGATGAGATGAGTTGAAGAATGGACAAAAGCTCAAGATTGGGGATGCCCATGCATCACCCCAAGAAATATCCAAGAAGTACAAGCGTCAAAGCTTGGGGATGCCCCCGAGGCACCCCTTCTTCATCGGCAAAAATCAGGTCACCTTTCAATACACTATATTTTTATTGCTTCATGCATTATGCGTTTTTCTTGGAGCGTCAGTTATTTTAGTTTTCAGTTTTGTTTAGTTTTGTTTGCTGCAATAAATGGTTGGACCCCAACAAATTCCTTTTGGAGAAGTTGCCTTGCTTTTCATTTACCAAGAACACTCCGTTTTTCACTCTATTCACTTCGACTTCGTTTAGCTTTTGATTTTCGCCTTGATTTATGTTCAGATCTTGTTATATCTTTACATCAAGGTGTATTTTTGCCTCTGGTCTATATTCGTTCTCATCAAAAGAGGTGTTTATAAAAAGTTTGAATGGTGTTGGAAAAGAAAAAAAAGCTTTATGCAAAAAAGTGGTACAAGAAGGAGCTTGTGTAGACTGCGGCCTAGGCTTTTGCATGTCGTGCTTGATGTATTTTTGAGAGCATGCTTAGTGGTTTTGTTGTAGCATGACTTGTCTCAAATAACTGAGATTGCTTAATGAGCCTTTGAAAAAAATCATGCGTTGTTTTAATTATTTGGAAGCATTATTTTGGTTTTCTCCTTGATGCTTTATTTGGGTTGACTTGGCGCATGCTCACACATGTTAGACTCTTACAAAGTCGCCAATAGCCTCTATGATCATTTAGTTTTTGACTTTTGATGCCATCTTATGCTTCTTTTAATGTTGCTTTGTCGCTTTGCATGATTATGGCCGTTATTGCTCTCTTAGTTGGTCGCTCCCAGTCTTTTGCTAGCCCTCATTTTGTACCGAGTATGAGCTCTACTCGTGCATCCAACTCCTAAAAACCAAGTTTTGCCAAAGTGTCCACCATACATACCTATTAGCAATTTGCTATTCCAAAGTACATTTGACTTGCTTTTATCTACTCTTCAAATTAAACTCTTACCAGTGTTATGCGAAAGTTGGTCAGTAAAGCTCTCACGAACCGGATGGCACACTTTACTTTTCTCGCTTTAAAATTTTGACATTGTGGTCTCTTATGTTGAGTTGTTATGCTTGCAAGTTGTAAGTTGGGAATTAGCCCAGCCATGCCGTCATGGGGCAAGCTTTCAACATTACACTTCTTATTTGAGTTGATATCGTGATCTTTTGTTTATGGATACTCGCGGTGTGAAATGAATTGGGAATCTTGCGGGATCATGGAGTTTATATATGTGTTAGAGAAACGCCTGGGCCGCCAATCTAAGCCATGCATAATTCATGGTGGAAATTTTCAGCATGCCCATAGTGGACATTCGACGACGCATCTCAAAATAAAAAGCTATACAAATGGTAAATAAAAGAGATATCGAGGTGTTCATTGTCTGCTTGTCCTGTCATTTTGATGTGGGCTTGTTCCATATCATCGGGCACGGAGGTACCCCGTTGGCGGTTCTCGATGATACGTGTATACTTACAATGACAAGAGCTTGCTTGGGACTCTAAGTAAAGTAGCATGAGGTTTGGGTACTCGTATTCACGGGACACGAGGTATCAACTTATGATTTGTCAAGCATATGCAGCATAAGTGTTCTCGCATTAACTTTAATCATTCAAGATGCTTATGATGGGGGCAATAAGAGCTCAAAGCCGGTAAGTACCATAATTTTTAAAGGTTTATAAAACTTGCAATCACTGCTTTCCTCCGCGAAGGGCCTTTCTTTTACTTTTATGTTGAGTCTCCACCTTCAACCTTTATGCACCATTAAGAGAGCATAGTTGTCATTCTGAGTATAATGTGCATTGTCCCAAAGTTTTCATTGATTGATTCATGATCATGATTTCACTTGTTCTTAAATTATTTGTATCTAGTCGCCCCCTTAAACTTGAAGGTGTCCTATGCATTTATATTTTGCTCTCCATGAAGGACAAGCTGAAAACCATTTGTATGTTTTTCCTTATGATTTGAACACACGTTTGACTTTCATTGTTTTATTTTCATGATCTTTTGTTTGTGTTCATTTTCATGTTATAACATGGTTGCTAAGTTTCTTCTATCAAGATTATGTCTTTCATGCCCATGTTTTAAGTTCTTTTAATCCCAGCGCACAACGCTTACATATATGATCAAGATTGTGTAGGTGCATGTCACCTCAAAAATTATTTCTTTTGTTATCACTTACTTACTCGAGGACGAGCAGGAGTTAAGCTTGGGGATGCTGATACGTCTCTAACGTATCTATAATTTTTGATGCTCCATGCTTGTTTTTACACCATTTGCTTAGTGTTTCGTTACACTTTGTGGCACTTTTATGCATTTTTCGGAACTAACCTATTAACAAGTCGCCACAGTGCCAGTTCTGTGTTTTCTGCTGTTTTTGTGTTTCAGAAAAGCTACACAGGAAATATTCTCGGAATTGAACGAAACAAAAGCCGAACATCCAGAAATTCACCGAAGCTTCCAGAGAACCGAACAAGAGACGGAGTGGGGCCACGAGGGCTCCACACAATAGGGTGGCGCGGCCTGGCCCCTGGCCGCGCCCCTATGTGTGAGGGCACCTCGGCCCACTCCTGACGTTGCCCCTTCGCCTATAAAGACCCCCCGATGGGAAAAACCTAAGTACCCAATCACTTTTCCAGAACACATCGCGATCCGCCGCCGCCGTCGACCTGAAGATCGGGAGGGTCCAGAAGCTCTTCCCGGCACCCTGCCAGAGAGGGGAATCGCCACCGGAGGTCTTCTTCATCGCCATGCTTGCCTCCGGCGCGATGAGTGAGTATCCTACCTTGTACTATGGGTCCATAGCAGTAGCTAGATGGTTGTCTTCTCCACCATGTGCTTCATGTTTAGATCTCATGAGCTGCCTTACATGATTGAGATCACGGTTATGTAATTCTACATGTTGTGTTTGTTGGGATCCGATGAATATTGGTGTTATGATTGAGTTGATGTACTGAAATTTATCTTATGTTATCTCTATGTTGTTTATGATCTTGCATGCTCTCCGTTGTTAGTAGCTATCTTGGCCAAGTAGTTGCTAGTGACTCCAAGAGGGGGTATTTATGCTCGATAGTGGGTTCATGCCTCTATTTAATCTGGGGGGGTGACAGAAACCTCTAAGGTTGTAGATGTGCTGTTGCTACTAGGGGAAAACAACATTCATATGCTTGAGGGCATATGCTTTGTTTACATTACACACTTTGCTTAATGCAATTATCTGTTATTCGCAACTTAATACTTGTGGAGTTCTCGAATTGATTCGCCACAAGTGGATTATTAGTCATAGATACAGTTGGATGGCGGTCTATGTATCTTGTTGTAATGCCCAGAGTAAATCTCATAGTGATCCTCTCATCATATGCACGTTGTCTTTATTCTATCAATTGCCCAACTGTAATTTGTTTACCCAGCATGTATTATTTTATCTTATGGAGAGACACCACTAGTGAACTGTGGACCCCGGTCCTATTTCCTTTATATTGCTATCACCTGTTTACTTTACTCGCACTGTTTACTTTACTCGCATATTACTATTGCTTTCCACTTGATACGCTCATACCCTTTGTTTTAAGCAAACCGGTGAGATTGACAACCTCATCGTAAGTTGGGAACAAAGTATTTGATTGTGTCATGTGCAGGTTCCACGTTGCCGCTCGCAAAGCAAAGCTCGGACAAGGCGCCCTATAAATTGTCCGGAGCTGTCGCAAGCTAGCGGGCATCACCTTCAGTCGTATTTCGTCCTCCTACTGGATTGATAACCTTGGTTTTTTACTGAGGGAAAAACTTGCTGCTATATTCATCACACCTTGCTCTTGGGGTTTCCAACTGGCCGGTCATTTACTTCATTAATTACACGCCAACACTCTGTTTTTGGTAGACAGAAGCTGTGGAGGAAACGGATTGAAGGCCACAACAAGTTGATGCAGATGTATTTTAATAAATAAGAAATGGAATGGACAACAATAATGGCTATTTTTTTTTGCATATTTGTTATATTGTTTGAAAACAATATGTTGTATTGTTGATGGACAACTTGTTGTATTTGTTGGTGAACAATTTGTTGTACTTGTTGTATTATTTATTTATTATCTTGTAATAATAACTAGCCAATTTATTGTTGATTTATTTAGGTTTGTTTGATCTTGTTAATTCTATACAAATATGTGAATATTGTTTGTGTCAGCATTGCGCGCTGTAGTTTGCAGCCCTTGTTGGAGGGCTGATTTTGGCCACCATGCGCGCGCTGCAAAATGAAGCCTTCAGTAAAAATCGCACCGGCGCCGCGTGCTATAACGGATTAAAGTGTGCCGCAAACATATTTTAGAGCGTCGGATTATAGAGACACTGTTGAAAATGCTCTTAGGCTCCCTAGAGCTAGACTCAAACTTAGCATTAGAGAACCAGAACACGTATGGCCATTGACTCTTCCTTTGCCCACAAGTCCAGATTTACCACAGGATCTGCGATATATAATACCCAGCCATATGCTATATATACTGATCGACCCCGCCTGGATCCCGACCAAACCACCGAACTCACCATCAAACCCTCGCAAAATCTATCGATATCATCAACAACGATCTCTACTTAGGTAACAACAATGGGCGCGACCTTCCAAGCCCGGGACGACGAAGGCTGTTGCAGCAGATACTACAACGAGTTCTTCTTGTTTGGCCTGCTGAGTCTCTTCTTTCTGCTCTTTGTCTACTTATTATTGTATTTGGCTGCGACGGAGCCGCCGCCACCGTGGTACTCTGTCTCGATCGGCGCCATCACCGGCCTCGACCCAGACATGGATCTGCAGGACGGCCGCGCGCTCGACCCGGCGTTCAACCTCACCGTCCGCATCGACGCCTCGCTGAGCGGCAACGCCAAGTCGTCATATTGCCTGCACAAGAGCACGTCCGTGCAGGTGTCGTACCTCCGCGTGCCGCTCGCCGGCGGGCGGGTGCCGGAGCCAGGCAAGGACACCTGCGCGGCACCAGGGAGTCGGAAGGACCTTGCCGTCGTCGCGCGGGGCAGAGGCGTTGGCGTGCCGGGGTTCCTGCTCGACAGCCTCGCCGAGGACATGGGGCGCGGAGAGGCCGTGTTCCAGGTCACGCTCATGAGCCCGGGCAGCGGCGGCTGGAACGTGATGACGTGCTGGGGGAAGGTCGGCGATGGCTCGACCTTAGAGGCTCCGTGCGTGAATGCCTGGGTGAAAGCCAGCTTTCCGGAGCCGCAGCCTAGCGGTTCCGGCAGTGGTAATGTTCCGGTTCCGTGGTCGTGGCCAGGGCGCCGTTCGTCCAAGGTGGGTCGCAATGTAGGAGACAAAGATGATGCATCCCTTGCTTCTGCAGACTGCTAGCTGCAGGCACGTAGGTCACGACTCACGACATAAAGCTGGAGTATTACAATATGGTACGTAGTAGGCTAGGGCGCTAGCTAGGTTACTAGCACATGCCATGCAGGTTTCGTAGTTCTGGATTGTACTAGCTGGAAACTTGGATTCGGATGAATGATCTAGCTAGCTAGTACAGCAGTTCTTCTGCCGAAATACTTTGCTCTTTGAATTGGGTTTCGATCAATGCGTGCCATATGCCTTCCCGTTACTCCATAAAATACACCTCTTTACGAAAGGAGAAGGAAATTAAGCTCTAATTTACAACCTGCGGTAGCTCCAGCCGGTTATGTCCCTCGCCCATGTCGCCATGGACTGTGAGCTTTCGACATGCCACCGGACCTAAGGAGAAGACGAATCGCGAGTGGATTTGGTTTTTATAACAAATGTGTCGTGTCAGGTATTGTATTGTAATCCCTGTAACTAGAGCATCTCCAACAGTGACGCTATCCCGCGCTCCTTCAGTGGAGGCGCCAAACCGATGCGGTAAAAAAAAAATCCCCCCGCGTGCTATTGCGCTATCCCGCACCGGAACTTTTTGGCGCCGGCTCGTGTGCGCACTATAAAGCGAGGGCGCGCTCTCCAACCGCCACGGAAACTTCCACACTCCGCGCCATCGCTTCTCCTTCCACGCGCCTCTTCTTCCTCCTTTCGCCCGCCACATGTCGTCGCGCCCTCTGCTCGCCTACCACGCGCCGCCGCGCCTCGCTGGGATGTCGCCGCGCCGCCGGGGGTCGTTGGGGTTTCACGGAGTACGCGCGCGCCCCAACGACACCTTCTACTCGGAGCTTCGCATCGGCGGCTTCCGGCTTACCCTCGGCACGTACGACACGCCGGAGTTAGCCACACGCGCGTATGATGCGGCTTCCGCCTCCTCATTTGTCGAGCGCGACGAGCGCCTCATGCAGCAATGGCGCGAGTCGTTCCCGGGAGACGTCCGCGATGAAGAGGAGTTCTTCGCGATGAAAAGGGAGGAAAGAATCGCGAACCGCCATCGCCGTCGGACGTTCGCCGAGCAGGAGCTGGAGAACCCAAACACGACGGAGGAGTTTGAGTTAAAACACTGGCATTTGCTTTTGTGGAGAGCGAAAACACGGAGAGCTGGTTGTGGTTCTTTAGACAGTTAAAGATAGCATTGTGAAGGAGAGGCCGAATGTTTGCATCATTCATGATAGGCATGCTGGTATACTGATGGCGGTGAAGACGCTGAAAGAGGCCGGTCCCGATGAAGAAACACCATGGCTTGACTTGTAGAGCCGGTGGTGCATGAGACATCTAGGTGCCAATTTTTTCTCACAGTTCAGGAGTAAGAATCTTATGAACCTATTCAAAAAGTTATGCAAGCAAAACCAGCAATGGAAGTATGCATTTCTCACAAAGAAGCTGCATGAACTAACTGGAGAGCATGTTAAACATAGAAAAGCAGCCCACGCAGCCGCAGTAGCGACTCATGCAGCTCTAGTAGCAACTCAACAAGAAACAACATTACCCCCAGAGGAAGAACCAATTGGACTTTGCGATCTGCCAGGATTTGATCCCCCCCCCCTCTTAGGAGGCGTCCTGGGTCTCGCATAAAGAACTTTGCACAATGGATAGAGCATGAGCCTGTGGAGAGGTGGTCATTGCTTCACGATGCTCATGGAGCTAGGTTCGGCTATATGACCACTAACCTAGCCGAGTCATACAACTTTGTGCTTAGAGGAAATAGGGCACTCCCACTAACAGCAATTGTGGAGGGAATTTTCTATTGCACACTGAAATATTTCAAAGAGAGATGGGAGGAGGCTGAAATGCATAATTTGAGAAATCCTAACACACCATACTGTGAGAAGATAGCAAAATACATGGAGAGAAGATAGAAAAGGGTAGAGGACACATATGGTCGTTGCCACCGGAAATGAGGAACTGAGGTTTGAGGTCCATTTACAAACGGACAAGTTTGGTACTGGCAACATCATGAGGACTCATGAAGTGAAAATTGGAAGTGAGGAGTTTCCAACTTGTGAGTGCATATGCAACAAACCAAAGTTACTTCACTTACCTTGCTCACATGTTTTGGCTGCGTGCGGGATGCTTCAAATGGACCCAATGTCCTTCGTGTCTCCCTACTACGGGAGCATGGCTGTGGTTTACACTTGGACTAGCGAGATGCATGGATATCGTGCTATCGGTAATTTCAACACGGTAGATCCAGGGGAAAGGAAGTACATCCCAGATCCTAGTCTAAAGCGCACGAACAGGGGTAGAAGACAGTGTAGGCGCATCCGAAATGACATGGATGAATCTAAAGCCGGTGGACCAACTCGACAATGCTTCCTATGCAATACATGGGGACATAAGGATGATAAATATCCCACTTTCTACCCTAACCGAGCTACTCGAGGACGTTTCAAACCGTGGAAGAAGAGGTCGCGAAAGAGGAAGAACGTAGATAATATGTCAGGAACTACGTTTTTATTTGTAATATGTGAGGAACTACGTTTTTATTTGTAATATGTGAGGAACTACGTTTTTATTTGTAATATGTGAGGAACTACATTTTTATTTGTAATATGTGAGAAACTACATTAATATTTGTAATATATGAGGAACTACATTAATATTTGTAATATGTAAGGAACTACGTTTTTATTTGTAATATGTGAGGAACTACGTATTTTTTTTGTAATATGTGAGGAACTCCGCCGTTTTTGTAATATGTGAGGAACTACGTTTTTTTGTTTACGTTGTACTAATATTTCTTGTTCATATGTGCAGGTATGGAGTATCCATGGTTGCTTGATGAACGCGTTGAATATGATCATCGGGGCAGATTGCTGAAATATTATGGATTCCACGATAATACTCATCGTATCGAGCCTTTACAGTGTCGCACTCCGAATGATTACTGGATGATACACCCTGCTTGGGTAGAAAGGTACAAGTCATTTGTATTGATATTACTAATAATTATTGCCTTTTGATTATCTATTACTAATATGTTTAAATTTGTTTATAGGTTCAAGTGGGCTGGACTTCTACCTTTCGCACGACTGGTAGAGTCAACACGCGAGGACTTGGAGTTGCATCCTCGTCATGAGGTGATAGAGACTGAGAGGAAGATGACCTTGGACAGGGCTTTGCTCAGTGGCTTAGTGGACCGGTGGAGACCAGAAACCCACACGTTCCACTTCCGTTGGGGTGAGATGGCTCCTACTTTGCAGGACGTCTCATACTTGTTGGGACTTCCGTTGGCTTGGTCATCCCATAGGGCCATTGAAAGCACCTAGAAATTGGGCGGTGGATCTTTTTGCTCGTTTTAACGGAGTCCGTGGAGACGTGGCATATCCGGATATAGATTCCTCGCATGGGCCTAAATATGCTTGGTTGAGAGAGTTTCAGGTATATTACTGCATTGTTATTTCATGCAATCTATTTCGAAATTTGGTTGCACTGTAAATTCATATGTTTTCTCATTCTTGTCTTTGCAGATATGGAAGTTTCAACAGACTACTGAAGAACAGATTACTCGGTCCTTGGAGGCGTATCTGATGTGGTTGTTTGGGAAGATTATGTTCATAGAGAGTCACGGAGACACTATTTCTGCGGGTTTTATCCCTATTGCACTTGAGATTGCTAATGCAGTGACTCCGGATGACATTACATCGAGGAGTTGGGGTTCTGTCTTGCTAGCAGGCATGTACAGAGCTATGTGTATTAGTTGCCGCAAGAGTAAGCCACGTTCTGTCCTCCTTGGATGCCCACTTTTTCTTCAGCTATGGTCGTGGGAGAGATTTGCAATTGGACGCCCAGACATTAAAGTGAGTGAGCCATTTCCTGCTGACGAGATGGTGGATCCTGATGACATCGATATGCCAACTATTGCTACACTATGGACACGTCGAAAGGTACATGCGTAACGATATTGTTTTCATTTTGCATTGCTGAAATACGTATTTCACAAACTAACTGTTAATTTTTACATACAGAGACGGTTTGCCTTTGACCAGGTTAGGGGCTGCTACCAGTCGATTATCGAGGCATTTGATTTTTACCCCGGCGATGCGGTAATCTGGGACCCATATTCGCCTGCTAGTATCGCAGCTAGATATCCTGGTGGGCTTTCTTATTTGTACACAAGAGATCACGAATACTGGCTTACAAAGTCCAAGATTGTGTTTGATATATTTGTGGAGGAGATGTCTCAACAGAGGGTTATGAGACAATTTAATCTTCTTCAGGATATAGTTCCACCTCCAGCAGATGAGCCATTACTAGGACAAATCCACGAGTAAGTATTGTTGACTGCTGCTATTTTTTATAAGATACATACGTGCAGACTGCTTCTATTTTTTGTATGATACATACGTACAGACTGCTGCTACTTTTTATAAGATACATACGTGCAGACTGCTGCTATTATGGTGCTAATGTTATAATTTGCAATAACAGGTTAAAAAAGAAGGGCACAAATAGGACCGTGGAGAAATGGCTAACATTTGTTGGGAAATACATTAGAGAGTGGGAATATGCGCGGAATAATGTTTGGTCCTCAGATGTTCCATTTAATCCTGAACTCTTTGAGGAGTATTGTAGGAGGTACAACAGATGTACCCGCATATGTCTCACTAAGGCAAGAGACCCCAAGGGATATTTCGAACCAGCACTATGTGATATGTATGATGCAGGATCGTCAGTAGGCTCAAGAATACAAGCTGTAAATTATTACAATTAAATATTGATATGCTAAACTCTCTATTTTGTAGCTGATCGTACACATTATTTTTTATTCAATTTTTGTAGGCCGATGAGGTTCACGGAGCCGCTAATGAAATTTACCACTTCGCACGATCTCAATCTACGGTGTCTCTAATTCCACGCCAACCTGTTGTCACCTTTCTGGGCAAGATGGAGAAGAAGCTACGTTCTATTTACTCCACTCTCATTTGCCGTACTACTGACGATGTTCGTCGGCGAAGTGGACAAATGGACCCTCATACTTGGACGCCGCGTCCACCGCGGTATCCAGAAGTGCCTACGCCTCTAGCCCCTCTCAGGCATGCACCACATCCACGTCTTGATCCACAGGGGAGTATGAGGTCACCTTCTACTGTTGAGCCTAGACGTTCAGCTACGCGGCGCTCCACGTCGAGACAGAGGCCACCTCCTCCTGATGAGGCTGGAGGTTCAGCTTGGCAGCATCAGCAGCAGCCTGATTCTTACCAGGCTGGAGGTTCAGCTGGGCCTCACCAGCAGCCTGCTCCTGATCAGGCTGGAGGTTCAGCTTGGCAGCATCAGCAGCAGCCTGATCCTTACCAGGCTGGAGGTTCAGCTGGGCCTCACCAGCAGCCTGCTCCTGATCAGGCTGGAGGTTCAGCTTGGCAGCATCAGCAGCAGCCTGATCCTTACTAGCCTGGAGGTTCAGGCTATGTGCAGCAGCCGGAGTACGACTACTTGAGCCAGCCGCAGTATGGAGGCATAGCGCAGCAGATTTTTGGTTATACTCCACAGATGGCCATGCCAGAAGGTACGTATAGTTCACAGTTGTTGTATTTCTTAAGTTATACATAGCCGTAATTTCCTAATATATTTTGTTGCATTACACGCTACAGCACAGGGAGGGACGTCGCCTATGCAGGGATCGACTTGGATGACTGGTGACATCGATATTAACTCGGACCCTATGGGTGGTTATATGGCCTTGCTTACTACTCCTCCACCTGATCCCACACAGCAGTCACAGACCGACAACCAGGAGGTCGAGAGCACTCAGTACTATTGAGCGGCCCCTAACAGGTATGGATGGACGACGCCTCCGCCACGAGGACCACCACGTGCTCCGCGCCGTCGATGATCTTTGTGATCTGTGTATCTTTATATCCTAATAATTTATATGCACATTCGTATTAGACATATATTTCTAAGCATATTTCTGGTTCTCATTGTACTACTATCCTATGATGTATGAGACACATATATTTGTCACGATTTATTTCCGACTATTTGTTCCCGCCTATTCTTTCCCGCTCGTTCTTTCCCGCCTATTATTTTCCGCTAGTTGTTTCCCACCAACTCCATTCCCGCTCATTATTTTTAGCAAATTTTTTCCCGCTCGTTCTTCCCGCAAACTACTTTCCCGCTCGATTTCTCCAGCTAACTTCTTTCCCGCCTATTCTTTCCCGCTCGTTCTTTCCCGCTCGTTTTTCCAGCTTGTTCTTTCCCGCCAACTCCTTTCCCGCTTCGTATTTCCCGCCAACTCCTTTCCCGCTTCTTCTTTCCCGCCTTCTGCATTCCGGGTCTTCTTTCCCGCTATTTCTATTCTTCAAGTCCTATATACGACCACCTAAACTTCAGTTCTAGCTTATTGTATCTTGCCCAACATGGCGCCTCCCAATCGTAGTTGGAAAATAGTTGTCCGTAGAGGTTTTCAAGGCAGCCTGTAGATATAGAAGGAACCGTGAGCTTGTTCCATTTGACGAGCTTGTCAATACCCCCAGCGATCTCATTGAGGTCACATTTGATTACAATCAGAGCAAGTCGACAGGCCCATCTCGCACCTGGAAGGAGGTCCAGGCAGAACTTATCAAGATCAACGGGCACTGGACAGATATAAAGGAGAGAGGAGAAGATATGAGCTGGTGGGTTCAACATACCGCGCTCTGGATCAACGACAGCCACAAAGATGAAGATATCTTCATGCCTAGCGATTGGGCCAAGAAGAAAGGGGCGTCATCGAAGAGCAAAGAATCTACCTCGTCCAAGCCCAAGGGCGCTGCTTGCATGGGCAAAGGAACTGCACCGTCATGGTTGAGCGACGTAGACGATCTCGACGACGATGACCACTTCATGCCTAGCGACTGGGCCAAAAAATCTTCTTCAACAAAGGGCAAGAGAGTCGTCAAGCCTTAGTTACTCATACTATATTTCTATCTGTCGTCGTGGTGAAACAACATATGCCATAGGATGGCTTAAATGGGGGCCGAACTAGATGCTGGAGGATTCGGGAGAGGGGAACGAGCTAAAAAGCACGACAGAAAGAGACACTGATCTACCCAGGTTCGGGGGTCTCGTAAGGAGATAACACCCCTACTCCTGCTCTACTGATTGTATATATGGGTCGATGTAGTACACCACAATGGTGCTTCCAAGCTCGCTGCTAGAGAAGGAAGATGAACTGCTAAGTGTAGGAGTACAGAGTGATCAATCTACCTTCTACCTTCCAACCTTCTTGCAGTGAACCACCTTCCAACCTCTCAACGACCAACCCTTTACCAGGGCTCCCTATGCCACCTTATATAGTGGTGGCCAGGGTTACAACGGTCATACAAGACCACAAGACAAGGGCTACACTCCAAACAGGAGCTGGTGGCGATGGCAGAGACCCTTGACTTCGCCCCTGATTGCTCTCGATGGGACGCCATATCCCTGTACCTTGTACCTCTTGAACTGTGGCCTTACCTCTGTGCGGTAAGCTCGTACTTGTGCACAGTGAGGGTAGGTAACCTCCACTGTGCACCCTGCCATCTTACTCTGCTACCATGCTTGGATGTTTTCTTCCTTGATTGTAGGGATGTGACACCTTGGTTGACTTAAGTATCCCGGATATGACCGTTGGCCATACCCAGGACTTATATGCCGGACCAACGACCTACGAGGGTCGGGTAATCCGGCCTCCCCTGCTCCTGCACAACACACAAAATGGTTAGGCCGGCATATCTAAGTATATGCCGGCACACTTTTATAAGTATTCCGGCTATACCGGCATATCCAGACACCAGCCGGGATATACATATATGCCGGCCTGGCCGATGCTCCTATACTCCGGCCAGGCCCTTTCTTGGTCAACCGGCATAAAAGTCAACCATAAGCCTTGTGTCTTTCTAGTCTCTTGACCCTACCGGGGGTCATCCCCCCGACACTAGTCCCCGAAGCTGCCGAGGTTCCCCAGTCATAACTGTGGAGCCTTGACAGGTTCAACATACCTTTCTTCATTATGCCCCGGCGATCAGATTTATATGCCGGCACATCTGCACATATCCCGGCCTCTGTTCCTGTTCCAAAACTTATTCTGGCCGGTCCCTAGGGTATTCCGGACGGAACATATACATCAGGCAGTTAATCCGACATATAGACGAGTCTTCCTCGAGAAGCCATGTCTGACAGCTTTGCATCGAAACTTGTAACTGCCCTGCCACCTCGAACGGTCACCCACGATGCGACGGTTCACAGTGCAGCAGTTACTTCTTGCCATCATTGTGTCATGGCACGGTTACAGGAACCGCCGCCCCACTCTGTGCCGCCACGTGGCGCCTCGCCGCAGAAACGGTCGGGGGAGTGGAGCACTATCCTCCCCACGACCCCCACGACCGGCCTCCTCGGTATAAATACGGGGTGGGGGTAACTTATTCTTTTTACCCCCGCCACCGTGCCTTCTTCCTCAGATCCTCTGCCCCTTGCGCTTCGCCGCCGGACCAAGAAATCGAGAAGGGAAGCTGCCGCCGTCGTCCACCTGCACGCCGGTGCCTCCGCTTGCCGACGTCCGGCGTCATCGTCGACGACGCCACCGCCGCCTCTTCTCCCCGCAGTCTTGGAGGGAGATTGGATCTTCCTCTGCACACTTGCCGCCGCCGCTCCATCGCCGTAGGCCAAGCTCCGGTGAGTTCCTCTTCCTCTGTTCTTCCTTTCCCTGCTCTTCTGCAACTAGGCTGCGGTAGCCTCACTGGTTTGTATCCATGGTAGTTCCTTTGCTGGATATTTCGTTGCTTCGATTAGCATTGCTAGCAGTGTTTCGTAACAGCTCACAGGTGTTCTTCCGCAGAAATTATATCCCTGTTTATTTCCGATTTTAACTGCCTCGGTAGATCTTCTATTCCTGCTAACATCTGTGAGAGTGGTATGCCGGAGAGACTAACCTCCCTCTTTTCTCCGGCCTTGATAGGAATAACATCACGGGACTCCGGCTCTCACGCCTTATCCCGGCCACTAAGATGGCATCTTCAAGCATGACGGCTACCTCGGCCTCTGAGGAAGATACCTCGGCCCGAGCCCAAGGACGCTCCGGCTGGGAGGGGTCGGAGGTTACTCCGGCCGACATATCCTGGGTCACCTCCACCAGGAGAGTCCCGGAGGGCGTAGCATGCCGGCTACCAGCGGGAGAAATTGTGCCGGCACCTGAACCCGGCGAACGCGTCGTCTTCATCGCCCACTTCGAGCGGGGCTTCGGTCTGCCGGTATCGGACTTCTTCCGGGACTTCCTCAACACCTATGATCTTCAACCTCATCATATCCCGGCCAATGCCGTGATGATCCTCTCCGCCTTCGCTGCTTTTTGCGAGGGCTATGCCGGCATAGAGGCCCTTACTCAAGGCTGGGCGAAGTACTTCCAACTGCGGAAGCAAGTCGTCCAAGAGCCGCCCCGGAGCAAGGACGACCCGCCGGAGACGGCCCAGGAAAAGAAGGACCGCCCCATGACCCTTTGCGGCGCGGCCACCATCATGTCCCGAAAGGGCTCGGACTTCCCCAAGGTGGAACTCCTGGAATCTTGCAAGAAGTGGCAGAAAAGCTTCTTCTACGTCAAGAACACCACCGACGAGGATCTGCTCAACCTTCCGCCATTTGTGGATGAGCCACCCTTGGCCATGACGAACTGGACCTATAACCCGAAGAACTCGGTGATGCCGGTGAATGCGCTTCACCGGGTTAAGGGCGAGCTCCTGGATGCCGGTCTTACTCCTCAAGACCTGGTGGCCTGCTATATAAGCCGGCGCGTCTCCCCTCTGCAGCGCCGGTCACACAAGATCTGTCAGATGAGCGGGCCAATGGACCCCACCCGGCACTCCACACACGAGCTGACTCCGGCCGACATTCTGCGCCGGATTAAGGATGTCTGCAAGTCCTCTCAGGCCACTTTTGCCTGGGGGCTAGAACCATACAGCCGGGATAGGCCCGCCCCAACGGTAAACCATCTTATCCGATACATAAAGTCCATGTCCGGCACATAGATACTTAAGCCGACACATGTCTATTTGCCGACACATATCATATTGATCCGACATACCTCTTCCACCGGCATATTTACCGACACATATCATATTGATCCGACATACCTTGTCTGAATACTTGACTTTGCTGTTTATACAGAAATTCAGCTTCCAAACCATGGAGAACTCCCGGATCAAGATCGCGGCGGACCGCACCGTTGCGGATGTTGAAGATCCGGATCATTGGGATAAGCTTCCCAGGAGCACCCGTGCTGCAGCTGCCATGGGTAAGGGCTCTTCATCCCGGCATTATACTCAAGACCGGAGTGAGATTGATTCTGACGAGGAGATCCTGCTGTACTATGACCCGATGCCACTTGCGTACGCCTTTCCAGAAACACCTATTGCTCACGAGTTTGCAATGCCGTCCTCAGCTATCCCGGACGATGTGGTTATCGACGCCGCCCCTCTGAACCAGGGACCTCCTTCCACCGGCGGACGTGCCGGCCGGAAGCGAGGTGTGAAGCCCCCGTCCGACATACCTCAGAGGTCGAAAAGGCAAAAGGTCGGCGTGCCCAAACAGAAGAAACAGAGGCCTGTTGCCTCGGGGTAAATTTCCTTTTCTTTGCATTTCCTCCGACATATCTCTTGTTTGTATTACTGACTTGGTGTTTTCTCTCTTTCAGTGCTCCTCTTGAGCCGGAACAAGCTTCTGGCTTGAGCGGCGACCCGAAGGTTACCAAGCCCGCTGCCCCTGCTACCTCCGACATTCCCTCTGCCAGCCACACGACCTCCCCGGCGCCGGCATCTTCGCCTGCGCCTGAGAAGACCACCTCCCCGGCGAAGGACGTTCCTCCGCCGGAACAAGATATCTCTGCCCCCGACGTCCACATGGACTCGGGGGCTCAACAGGAAACCTCGGCTCCTGATGTCCACATGGACACAGGAGCCCACCAAGAAGCACCAGACTCCGGCGCGCCCACCAGCGACGCCGGCACAACTGAAGCCGCCGGAGCAGACACCAAGGGTAAAGGCCCTTTAGTGCCGGAAGTCCGGACTATTCCGGATCCTGCCTCTGCTGGCCAAGATGCACCGGCCGCGCCGGAACAGCCCGCACCCGAGACTCCTTCAGCTGACAAGACCCCAGCACCGGCCAAGACCACTGCACCGGCCAAGACCACTGCACCGGCCAAGTCCACTGCCCCGGCCAAGACCACTGCACCGGCCAAGTCCACTGCCCCGGCCAAGACCACTGCACCGGCCAAGTCCACTGGCACGTTGAAGATTCAGCCGGCCAAGTCCGGCACACCATCTGCCGCAACTGCTCCTCCTAAAGCAGCGTTCCGGACCAGCTCTGCTCTGGCCCTGCATCTTGGCAGGGCAGCAGCCCGGCCGGGGTACCGGACCAGCTTCTTCGACACCCCAGAACTCGAGGGCCTCGTCCCTCTTGCGACGAAAAGTGATCAGAGCCTCGGCTCTCTTAAGGAGCAGTGCATCAAATGGAACGACGCCAGCAACATGGACACTGCGGACTCAAGGAGCAAGAAGCTGGCCGAAGCCAAGACCAGTGGCGACCCAAGCGACTTCCTGGCAGCGAAGCCCATACCGATCGCCAGCGAGCTCCTCAGCATCCAGCAAAGACTTCACAAGTTGGCCTCTGCCACCAACGTAAGTCCTCTCTATTTACACACATATCCCCAGTCCCCGAAAATGTCGGCTGTCCGGGGTATGGACATCCGGGATTTTCTCATAGTCCTTTAGCTAGCTTCTTTTGAATTAACTGCCGACATATGAGCTCGATCCGAGCTTCAAATCCTAGTCACCGAGAGCCGGGATAGGTGCGCAGCACCTGTGCCGGGTCTTTAACAATTTCACATCTCTATTATCTTTCAAATCCTCTTGACCGGGATATAAGCTCGATTCGAGCTTCAAATCCTAGTCACCGAGGGCCGGGATAGGTGCGCAGCACCTGTGCCGGGTCTTTAACAATTTCACATCTCTATTATCTTTCAAATCCTCTTGACCGGGATATAAGCTCGATTCGAGCTTCAAATCCTAGTCACCGAGGGCCGGGATAGGTGCGCAGCACCTGTGCCAGGTCTTTAAAAGAATGATCACTTGATAAAATCTTCACTTTAATTATCATGTCAAATTTCTCTGCTGATATTTCAAATCCCAGCATTTTTGCAGCGCATGAACAACACCCGGGCCGACATGTTCCATGAGTTGGTGTGCGAGCACCGGAAGCTATCTGACGCACACAGCAAGCTTCAGCAGGAGCTGTCCCAGAAAGGTAATCTTTGCCGACATACTGCTGTATGCCGGATATCTTTCCTCTCTTTACTTTGCAATGCTTCTTCTTACCGACACATAACCTTGTGCCGACATTCTGCAGCTGGCACTGAAAAACAAGTCGCCGCGCTTCTTACGAGGGTGAAAGAGCTTACTGGTATGCCGGATCCTGCTGTTACCCGGATAGCTACTTTATACTTCAAATCCTTTACTCTTTGTCACTGTTTTCTTTCTTCAAATCCTTTTAACTTGAAATCTTTGCAGATGAGAAGGCTGCACTGGAGGCACGCCACCAGGATTGTGTGTCCTCGGTGGATGTGGCCAAGCAACTGGACGACCGGGATGCCGGTCACAAGGCCGAGGTTGAGCAGTTGAAGGGCCGGATCACCGAGCTGCTGGACGAAAAGGAACAGAGGGAGGGCCTACTGAAGAAAACCCAGACCCTGCTTGTTACCTCCGAGACTGATGCCTCCAACGCCCACGCTGAACTGGATAGCCTGAAGGAGCAGGCCACCAAATGGGAGGTTACAGTTGCACAGCTGAATGCCGACCTTGCCCGTAAGCTTCAAATCCTTTCCCCTTTTATCCTTTCCGACATAGTGTAATCTTTTTCGGCATAGCATCTATGCCGACATATTTTCCTTTTGCTAACATTGTTTCTATTCTGCAGGCATGTTTCCCGCTTCCGTCGCTGACGTTGAGAGGGCTTTGCAGTTGGACCGAGAAAACCGGGGTGTTCCGGTTGACTCGCCCAACTGGGACATGTCGGAGCAGCTGCTGGCCCTGCAGTCCCGGAAGGAGGCCATGACCCTTTACACTGAAGAGCTCTTCTACGGCGCCCAGGAGGCATTCTCTGCCCTCTGGCCGGGACAAAGGACTCCCACTGACCCGGTTGACCTCGGCAACGACCTGCAGCTTGCCAAGGTTCGCCTCCGGGAGTGGCGAGATTCCGGCGCGAGGGTTGGAGCTGACGAAGCCCTCAGCTACTTCTTGTCTTGGTATGAAAAGGCAGACTTGGAGACTTTGCGCACCGTGCGCGAAGGATCCATCTGGACCACGGATCCGGATCATATCCGTCGCCGCAAGGAGTTGGCCCATAGTTATGTGGACTATGCCGACACCGACAAATTCGTCCGGGACATCCGCGAGCCGGAGAAGAATGACGATGCCGGGACATCTGCTGCTGCTGAGGGTTCCGACTCCAGCCAAGATGAAGATGAAGCTGAGGAAGCCGACACTGAAGCTCCGGAACAGGCATCTGCCCCGGGCGGAGGTGATGGCTCCATTCCCTCTGCTGGGTCCGGCACACCTGAAGCCGCCACTTCGACTGCTACTGCTCCACCTGCTGGCGGCCCCGCGTCTGCCCCTTGAATCTTTGCACCAAAAACACTTTAAGCTTTATCAGATCCCCGGTATGCCGGGTGCAGATGTAATATACACGTTTAATTTCCTTTGGTTTGCTATCTGAACAAGTTTTATCTTGGTTTGCTTGTTACTAATGCCGGATCATCTTTTGGCTAAGTCACCGAGTTGTTTTCCTGTTTCCTCAATTTCACAACCTTGGCTACTTGTCTACCTTAATTGGCTTTCGACGTATGAGTCTCAAGGTTGCTTCCTCGAACATACAGTACTTTAACTTTGAGACTTAGACTTCAAATCATCCGACACTTTAAATTTTAACTTTAGCTTTAACGAAAATGTCGGTTCGCTTGCTTTGTATTTCCTTAGCCGTTTTCCATGTGTAGACAATCTCCGGCATCTACTCTTGCTAGCCATGAAGCCGGGTTTCGGACAGCAGCTGAGTCGAAGAGTGGCCTTTGGTGCCGACACATTACTAGGCCGACATAGGAAACATTCAAATAAAGCCAGCCGGTATATAACAAAAAACTGTAAATAAACAACAAATATACCTCGGAGCTAGTTACCCGGCTTCTTCGGGATGCCGGTATTTCATTCATTAGTCTTGTGCCGGCACAACACGCCGGCATACAAAGGAAAATATGGAAATACATACATTGTGTTGCTCAGGAGTAAAAGGGGCGCAGTAGAGCTATGTTCCATGGCCTCTTGGTTTCTTCTCCGGACCTGTCCGCCTTATTCTTCTTGGGGTCCTGCGCATCTATAAGATAATAGGCATCATTGTGCAGAGCTCTGCTCACAATGAATGGCCCCTCCCATGGAGGAGTTAACTTATGCCGGCCTTCTGTTCCTTGCTTTAGCCGGAGTACTAGATCTCCCTCTTGAAATCTCCTTGGATTTACCTTCTGCGCATGATAGCGTCTGAGGTTCTGCTGATATACTGCTGTTCTTGACAGAGTTATTTCCCTTGCTTCCTCTAGCAGATCAACATCATTTTCTCTGGCTTCTTTAGCCTCTTCCTCAGTATATAGCACTATTCTTGGTGCATCATGTATTACATCTGTTGGAAGCACAGCTTCTGCTCCATACACCAGGAAAAATGGTGTGTAGCCTGTTGATCTATTCGGAGTTGTTCTTAAACTCCACAGCACTGCTGGCAGCTCATCTAGCCAACATCCCGGAGTTTTCTCCAGGGGCTCTATCAGCCGGGGTTTTATGCCGGATAATACTAGCCCATTCGATCTCTCTACTTGGCCATTGGCACAAGGGTGGGCAACCGACGCAACGTCCAGCCGGATTCCCACCTCCTCACAAAATCTGGCAAATGGCCCTTGGGCAAAGTTTGACCCATTGTCAGTGATGATGCTATGAGGAACACCATATCTCAAGATTATATCCTTTAAGAATTTCACTGCTGTGTGACCATCACACTTGCTTATGGGCTTCACTTCAATCCACTTGGTGAACTTGTCCACCATGACCAGGATATGGGTCATTTTCCCTCTGGCCGGCTTAAAAGCCCCGACCATATCCAGGCCCCAAACAGCAAAGGGCCAGGTTATTGGGATAGTTTTCAGGGCAGATGCCGGCTGATGAATCTGGTGGGCATATCTTTGACACCCATTACATTTCCGGACCAAGTTTTCTGCCTCTTGCAGTGCCGTTGGCCAATAGAAGCCATGCCGGAATACCTTTGCCACCAATGCCCTGGACGAAGCATGGTGACCACACTCCCCCTGGTGAATTTCCCGGAGCATCTCCAGACCCTCCGCAGATTCGACACATCTCTGCAATACTCCGGTGGTACTTCTCTTGTATATTTCTTTGTTGATGATGGTATACGCTTTGGATCTCCTTATAACCCGGCGGGCCTCGGTTTCATCCGCCGGCACCTGACCATCCACCATGAAGTTCATGATAGGACGTGCCCATGAGGGCACTTCCCTGACAGTGAACACTGCCTGATCTATTTCCATCATTTCGACCGACACATAATCGATCTCCATGGGCTGCGAAGCCCCCGGGACTGAAGAATCAGTCCCCGGGTATGCCGGAGCAGTCCCCGGGTATACCGGCACAACCTCTTGGCACATTTTACCCTTGCCTTTAGTTTTGCTCCGGAATACTGTACTAACAGCATATGCCGGCCCAGTCCCCGGGACTGAGGAAACAGTCCCCGGGTTATCCGTCTTGGCTCCGGCATCTATCTCCATTGGAACTGCTTCGTCTGGACCTGGCGGGACATAAATGGAGGATGACTCCGGCGAGGGTTTGATCGATGGCTTCCTCAGATGCTCCAGCGAAATGCCGGGTGGGATTGAATCTCGGGAAGACCCCAGCTTGGATAATGCATCGGCTGCATCGTTCTGAGCCCGGAGAACGTGCCGGAACTCACAACCTTCAAAGTAACCACTTAACTGCTGCACTAGGAAACGGTATGATGCCATGTTAGCATCATGCGCGTCCCATATGCCGGAACACTGCTGAATCACTAAGTCAGAATCCCCGAAGCACATAATCCGGCGAATTCCTATGTCCTTAGACACCTTCAGGCCATGCACAAGTGCCTCATATTCCGCCACATTATTTGATGCTGCAAAGTGAATCTGCAGGACGTATCTCAGCTGGTCATTCTTTGGTGAACTGAGAACTATGCCGGCACCCAAGCCATGGATTGTCTTGGACCCATCGAAATGCATCCTCCAATAATTGGCATCTGGCAATGGTGGCTCATACTGTATCTCGGCCCAGTCAATAAAGAAATCAGCCAAGACCTGGGACTTGATTGTATCCCTCTTATCGTACTGTGGTGTATATGGTGAAAGCTCTATTGCCCACTTTGCTATCCGGCCGCTGGCATCTTTGTTGCCTATAATTTCCGAGGTAGGGGCCTCGGCCACTACCCGGATTGGATGCTCTTGGAAGTAATGCTTGAGCTTCTTGGCCGCCATATAGACACCATAGGTCATCTTCTGATAGTGGGGGTAATTTTGCTTTGAGGTGGAGAGGACTTCACTCAGATAATATACCGGCCTCTGCACGGTTTTGCCTCCTTCCTCTCGCTCTACTACCACCACAGCACTGACAACTCGGTTGGTTGCCGCTATATAGAGCAACATTGGCTCCCGGGGCATCGGAGACGCTAATACCGGCGCTGTTGACAACAATTGTTTCAATTCCTTGAAAGCTGCATCTGCTTGCGTTGTCCAGACAAATGTGTCGGACTTTTTCATCAACTGATATAACGGCAGAGCTTTCTCTCCCAGCCGGCTTATGAAGCGGCTCAGGGATGCGAGGCACCCAGTGAACTTCTGTACTTCCCTCAAATCTGTCGGCGGCTTCATCCTTTCTATGGCACGAATCTTGCCGGGATTCACCTCAATACCCCGGCTGGAAACAAGGAAACCGAGCAACTTGCCCGCCGGCACACCAAAGGTGCACTTAGCCGGATTCAACTTCATCCGGAATCTCCTCAGGTTCCCAAAGGTTTCCCGGAGATCATCTATGAGAGTCTTGCTCTCCTTGGTTTTTATGACGATATCATCGACATATACCTGCACATTTTTATCTATCTGATCGTGCAAACACTTTTGCATGCACCTTTGGTAAGTTGCGCCGGCATTTCTTAAACCGAACGGCATAGTGAGATAGCAATAAGCCCCGTACGGGGTAATAAAGGATGTCTTTATTTGATCTGGCTCAAACAAGGGGATCTGGTGGAAACCAGAATAGGCATCTACAAATGATAACAGTTCACATCCGGCTGTGGAATCAATCACTTGATCGATCCGAGGCAGCGGGAATGGATCTTTAGGACATGCCTTGTTCAAGTTGGTGTAATCAACACACATCCGCCATACTTTCATTATGGCGGGCTCATCTTTCTTCTTTTCCACCAAAACCGGATTAGACACCCAATCCGGATGAAGTACTTCCTTGATAAAGCCAGAGGCTAAGAGCCTGGCCACTTCCTCCCATATGGCTTTCCTTCTATCGCCGGCATTCCGCCGGAGCGGCTGCTTCACTGGCTTAGCATCGGGTCTCACGTGCAATGCGTGCTCAGCCAGCTCCCTCGGCACACCTTGCAGGTCCGAAGTAGACCATGCAAAGATATCCCGATTCTCACGGAGGAAGCTGATGAGCTCGCTTTCCTATTTGGGATCCAAACTTGCCCCAACCAGGGCATGGCGCTCCGGGAAAGCTTCATCCAGCGGCACCTTTTTGACTTCCTTGCCTACTTGAAAAGAAGCACTGCCGCCGGGATTTGTCATGCCCGGCATATATTTGCCGGCCACGACCGTCTCAGCAATCTCCACTGCTCGCTTGAGCCTCTTCCTCTCCTCTGCAATGATCAGAGTCTCGGCCAGATTGGATCCGGCGGTGGCACATGCCATCGAACGCTTGTAATCACCAATGATGGTGATCACCCCTTTGGGTCCCGGCATCTTCATCTTCAGATACGCCACATGCGTAGAGGCCATGAATTTTGCCAGTGCCGGTCTACCCAGCAAAGCATGGTAGGGGCTCTCCAGATCAACCACCTCGAACATGAGGTTTTCCACCCTGCAGTTATCCCGGCTGCCAAACATGACATCCATCCGGATCTTGCCCATCGGCGCACACGAAAGTCCCGGCACAATGCCGTGGAACGTGGTCTTGCTTGGTTCCAGCATATTTTCTTTGATTCCCAGCTTCTCCATCGTATCCCGATACATGATGTTGATGCTGCTTCCATTATCAATGAGGACCTTGCTGAATCTTACGTTATTAGCCGGCCCGACGAATGTCGGATCCATCACCAGAGCATATCCGCCGGGATTTGGCATGATCCGGGGATGATCTGCCCTGTCCCAACCAACAGCCTGGTCAGACCAGTACATCAGCTTTGGCACAGCCGACATAATGGCATTCACCTCCAGACTCCGCCGGTACAAGCTCTGCTTGTCTGTTCTCTCGGTCTCAAAGACCATATAGCTCTGATCATACTCCTTGTACTCATTCCGGCCCGCTCCTGGGCCTCCGGCGTTATATTCCGGATTATAGCTCTGGTCAACTTGATTTACGCCGGCATTTCCGGCGTTGCTCTGATTCTCAGGATTAACCGGCCTAGGTGGGACTGCAATTGTATTAGCACCTGTCAACGGCGATGGAGCTGCCGGGACAGAGGGTCTAGCCGGTCCCCAGGGACCTGCACGACCTGCTAATATGTCGTCCAGCCACGAACAGTTCCTTGTCAAATGGTTTGCCGGCTTTCCCGGCTGGAATGTGTGAAACACACAAGGCTTGTCCATGGCAAGACCCACAGTATACTTCGGCCACTGCTTCTTCTAGGCCGGCGGCTCCGCCGGCATTCTTGTTGGTCCAGACATTCTTCTTCTGGAACGGCTGTGCTTGCTGCTGCGGCTGCTGCTGAGGCTGCTGATAGTTCTCATATCTCGGACGCTGGCTACTGCCGGCGCCCCCTTGCTCTTCCTCCACAGCTGCAACTTGTGCTGCTCCGTACCGATAATCCGGCCGCTCATCTCTCCTCTTATTCCGGTTATCCGGGCGATAGTATTGCCCTGGTCTCCCGGCATTGCTGGTGTTCCCCTGGGTTTGCCCCTGTCCTTGTGAATCAAGACTGGGCTGCTTGGGATCTCCCAGAGCATAACTATCAGCGATCTTGATTGTTTCGGCCAGCGTGGCCGGCATTTGCCTCTGAAGCTTTTGCCACAGCATGGTGCCATGCTGGCACCCATGAGCGAACCACATGATGGCCTGCTGCTCATTGATTCCCTCGCAGGAATTGCGCAACGTGCACCACCTGGTCAGATAGTCACGGTCAGTCTCATTCACTCCTTGCCGGCAGTTAGCCAGCTGCTGCGGACGGTTGGGCCTCTTGTATGTACTGGTAAAGTTCGACACAAACTGCTCTTCGAAATCAATCCAGCCGTTGATACTCCCGGCCGGCAAATTATTCAGCCATATCCTGGCTGGACCTTCCAACATCTGCGGCACATATCGTACCGCCCATCTGAGGTTTCCTCCAGCGATGTTCACCGCTGTGGAGTAATCCTCCAACCAATCTTCCGGCTTCGTACTGCCATTATATGTCCTCGCGCCACGCGCGAGCTGGAAGAAGTAAGGCACCGGCTCCCCCATAATCCGGGGTCCGAAACACATAGGGCCCGGAGCTCCTTGTCTCTCCACCAACTCTGATTGGTGGAGCTTGTCCAGCTTGAAACGTGCATCATTGGCTTCCAAGGACCGAGGTCCAAGCCGGGATGCTATTGGGCCTGCGATCATCTGCTGCTGCTGCTCCGGCTGATGCTGCTCACTATGCCGGCCTTGCTGATGCTGCTGCTGATATCCCGCCCTGGCAAGGGCGGAATTGCCGTCATCCTCTCGATGTCCCGGATGGCCTGCACCCTGCTGCTGCGCTGCCCCTCTGGCGCCCTGTTGCTGACGCCGGGCTGCACTGTTACTCCGGCCACCAACGGCCGCTGCTGCTTCATGCCCGGCCGGCACACTCTGGCCGGGCTTCTTGCTGCCGACATACTTGTCAGCTTGGCCGACATTCTTCTGCACCATCGCCTGCTTTCCGGCGGCAGCCGGATCGTACACCTGGATCTGCTTGTCCCGGCGGCCAGAGGTCACACTTCCGGCACGCCGGGCGCTAGGATGCGGGGACGAGGCTTGGCCCCTCGACCTCGCGCCGGCACCTCCCGCCGACACAATGTACTGGGATGCCCCGGCACCTGGGTTTGCCTTCTTAAAGGCCTCCTGCTGCTTTGTAGCTTCAGACAAAAGTTGGTTAAGCCGGGCTTGCTGCTCACGCAGTGCTTCGCCGGATAAAGAAGATAAATCCTTAGCTACCTCGGCCGCTGCTCTAAGGTTCTTTACTGGCGAACTATAGACTACCTTAGGCACAGTACTAGTTGCAGTATGACTCTTATCTCTAGCATCTTTTCCTATCTCAGCATTAAGATTTCTGCCTCTAGTTCTAACCTCTTCTATCCGGCTAGGCCGGATTACTACAGGAGTAAAACCATGGGCTGCCTCATACTCACGGAGTTGCCGGTTAAACCGTTCGCGCTCCTGGTTCATGGCCAGGGCCTCGTCGACGAGGGCCTGACGAGATCCCTCCAGGACCTCCCTTGTCTGCTCCGGATCAACGCCGGATCGCACCGGCTCGAGAAGCCGGTCGATGATGGGAAGAAGAACCTCGCCCCTAGCCGGCACACCGGAAGTGCCGGCCAGGTTCTCCGCACGCTCCAACGGAGGACGCGCCGACCTCTTGACCTTCGGCGGCTCCGGAGGAGAAGCTCCGGCCGCTGCTGCTTTGCCGGCATCTTCCGCCGGCGGCACGGATGTGCCGGCCATCATCACCTCAGCCGACTCTACTGAGCGAGCGCTACGCCCAGCGTGAGCCAGCCGATGTGACGGAGGATCCGACGCCACCAGCACCTCCTTCCTGCAAATTCTCTCAGTTCCCACGTACACCTCGTGGGAACCGAAAGACATAATCCGGCCATCCCTGGGGAACGGCCGGCCACCGAGACAACCGGCGTTGTCACTGACGAAACTGAGCGAGCCTAGCCTCTGGACGAGGCCAGAGACCACGCGCACTCCCGAAGCTGCTATCACAGACCCCGTCCGAATGAACACTCCGCCCAGCATATCGATCTGAGGCCCCACGGTGGGCGCCAAATGTCGTCGTGGTGAAACAACATATGCCATAGGATGGCTTAAATGGGGGCCGAACTAGATGCTGGAGGATTCGGGAGAGGGGAACGAGCTAAAAAGCACGACAGAAAGAGACACTGATCTACCCAGGTTCGGGGGTCTCGTAAGGAGATAACACCCCTACTCCTGCTCTACTGATTGTATATATGGGTCGATGTAGTACACCACAATGGTGCTTCCAAGCTCTCTGCTAGAGAAGGAAGATGAACTGCTAAGTGTAGGAGTACAGAGTGATCAATCTACCTTCTACCTTCCAACCTTCTTGCAGTGAACCACCTTCCAACCTCTCAACGACCAACCCTTTACCAGGGCTCCCTATGCCACCTTATATAGTGGTGGCCAGGGTTACAACGGTCATACAAGACCACAAGACAAGGGCTACACTCCAAACAGGAGCTGGTGGCGATGGCAGAGACCCTTGACTTCGCCCCTGATTGCTCTCGATGGGACGCCATATCCCTGTACCTTGTACCTCTTGAACTGTGGCCTTACCTCTGTGCGGTAAGCTCGTACTTGTGCACAGTGAGGGTAGGTAACCTCCACTGTGCACCCTGCCATCTTACTCTGCTACCATGCTTGGATGTTTTCTTCCTTGATTGTAGGGATGTGACACCTTGGTTGACTTAAGTATCCCGGATATGACCGTTGGCCATACCCAGGACTTATATGCCGGACCAACGACCTACGAGGGTCGGGTAATCCGGCCTCCCCTGCTCCTGCACAACACACAAAATGGTTAGGCCGGCATATCTAAGTATATGCCGGCACACTTTTATAAGTATTCCGGCTATACCGGCATATCCAGACACCAGCCGGGATATACATATATGCCGGCCTGGCCGATGCTCCTATACTCCGGCCAGGCCCTTTCTTGGTCAACCGGCATAAAAGTCAACCATAAGCCTTGTGTCTTTCTAGTCTCTTGACCCTACCGGGGGTCATCCCCCCGACACTATCTTAATTTTAGTTGTCCCGAATCATGTATTTCTATTTTAGTTTGCGGTATGTAATACCGATGTATCTCGCACTTTCTATATTTTTGTTTGCGGTTTGTAATACCGATGTATCACGCACTTTTTATATTAATATAAATGTTTTTCCAATATATATTCAGAAATATTCATAATAGATAAACTATCCGAAAATTTTGCCGCGATTTAAAACACTTTAAATTAATGAAAATAGTGAAAACTTGTCTCAAACAGATGCTAGTGAAGCCGGCGGGGTGCGCTTAACAGGAGAAGACCCTGTCGCGCCCGCCGGATGAAAATAGCCCCTATCGCATCCGGCGGACACGACTGCAGGCGCTGCATCGTCGGCTGACGCGTCCGACGACCTGTCGCATCCGCCGGATGGGACTACTACCTATCGCGTCCGGCGGTTAAAACGGTGCCCTAGTTTTGTAATTAGCTACAAATTAATGCTACATTTGAAAAAGCTGAAAAAAAATGCAATATAAAAAAAAATCGCCCCTAGAGCTAGACTCAAACTTAGCATTAGAGAACCAGAACACGTATGGCCCATTGACTCTTCCTTTGCCCACAAGTCCAGATTTACCACAGGATCTGCGATATATAATACCCAGCCATATGCTATATATACTGATCGACCCCGCCTGGATCCCGACCAACCACCGAACTCACCATCAAACCCTCGCAAAATCTATCGATATCATCAACAACGATCTCTACTTAGGTAACAACAATGGGCGCGACCTTCCAAGCCCGGGACGACGAAGGCTGTTGCAGCAGATACTACAACGAGTTCTTCTTGTTTGGCCTGCTGAGTCTCTTCTTTCTGCTCTTTGTCTACTTATTGTATTTGGCTGCGACGGAGCCGCCGCCACCGTGGTACTCTGTCTCGATCGGCGCCATCACCGGCCTCGACCCAGACATGGATCTGCAGGACGGCCGCGCGCTCGACCCGGCGTTCAACCTCACCGTCCGCATCGACGCCTCGCTGAGCGGCAACGCCAAGTCGTCATATTGCCTGCACAAGAGCACGTCCGTGCAGGTGTCGTACCTCCGCGTGCCGCTCGCCGGCGGGCGGGTGCCGGAGCCAGGCAAGGACACCTGCGCGGCACCAGGGAGTCGGAAGGACCTTGCCGTCGTCGCGCGGGGCAGAGGCGTTGGCGTGCCGGGGTTCCTGCTCGACAGCCTCGCGGAGGACATGGGGCGCGGAGAGGCCGTGTTCCAGGTCACGCTCATGAGCCCGGGCAGCGGCGGCTGGAACGTGATGACGTGCTGGGGGAAGGTCGGCGATGGCTCGACCTTAGAGGCTCCGTGCGTGAATGCCTGGGTGAAAGCCAGCTTTCCGGAGCCGCAGCCTAGCGGTTCCGGCAGTGGTAATGTTCCGGTTCCGTGGCCGTGGCCAGGGCGCCGTTCGTCCAAGGTGGGTCGCGATGTAGGAGACAAAGATGATGCATCCCTTGTTTCTGCACACTGCTAGCTGCAGGCACGTAGGTCACGACTCACGACATAAAGCTGGAGTATTACAATATGGTACGTAGTAGGCTAGGGCGCTAGCTAGGTTACTAGCACATGCCATGCAGGTTTCGTAGTTCTGGATTGGACTAGCTGGAAACTTGGATTCGGATGAATGATCTAGCTAGCTAGTACAGCAGTTCTTCTGCCGAAATACTTTGCTCTTTGAATTGGGTTTCGATCAATGCGTGCCATATGCCTTCCCGTTACTCCATAAAATACACCTCTTTACGAAAGGAGAAGGAAATTATGCTCTAATTTACAACCAGCGGTAGCTCCAGCCGGTTATGTCCCTCGCCCATGTCGCCATGGACTGTGAGCTTTCGACATGCCACCGGACCTAAGGAGAAGACGAATCGCGAGTGGATTTGGTTTTTATAACAAATGTGCCGTGTCAGGTATTGTATTGTAATCCCTGTAACTAGAGCATCTCCAACAGTGACGCTATCCCGCGCTTCTTCAGTGGAGGCGCCAAACCGATGAGGTAAAAAAAAAATGCCCCCCGCGTGCTATTGCGCTATCCCGCACCGGAACTTTTTGACGCCGGCTCGTGTGCGCACTATAAAGCGAGGGCACGCTCTCCAACCGCCACGGAAACTTCCACACTCCGCGCCATCGCTTCTCCTTCCACGCGCCTCTTCTTCCTCCTTTCGCCCGCCACATGTCGCCGCGCCCTCTGCTCGCCTACCACGCGCCGCCGCGCCTCGCTGGGATGTCGCCGCGCCGCCGGGGGTCGTTGGGGTTTCGCGGAGTACGCGCGCGCCCCAACGACACCTTCTACTCGGAGCTTCGCATCGGCGGTTTCCGGCTTACCCTCGGCACGTATGACACGCCGGAGTTAGCCACACGCGCGTATGATGCGGCGGCCTGGCGACTCGGGCGCCCGCGGCGCGACATGAAGTACACCGACGTGGAGTCCCTCGCGGAGGCCGAGTTCCTCGTGCCCGCTCCGCGCCTCGTCCCGATGAGGACCGCCACTATCACCCGCCGCCTCCTCATCGTCGAGCGCGACGAGCGCCTCATGCAGCAATGGCGCGAGTCGTTCCCGGGAGACGTCCGCGATGAGGAGGAGTTCTTCGCGATGAAGAGGGAGGAAAGAATCGCGAACCGCCATCGCCGCCGGACGTTCGCCGAGCAGGAGCTGGAGAACCCAAACACGACGGAGGAGTTTGAGTCCGATGGGCCGATGTGGAACGATCTGTGGACCGAGACCACCTCCGACGACGATGAGTAGTCTATCACTATTTATTTTCTATTTAAATGTAATTTTTAGATCTTGTAAAATCCAACTATGTATCGCAAAAAGTGTTTGCAGCGCCAATTTTGGCACGTCTACTGGATGCGCGTTTCGAGTGTGTGCGCGCGCTACAAATTTCTCACCTTCGGTGGAGGTATCTTCAGCACCGCGTGTTGTATACGCTCAGACCATGCTGCAAACGATTTTTGCAGCGCCACATTATCGCGCGACTGTTGTAGATGGTCTTAGGCGCATTAGTTACCTGCCTAATATTGTAACAATTCTTGATACACAAAGATGTATGCCGCACCGCTTTGGTGTGTCGAGCATTGTTCACCTATCTCTATTGTTTACATGGTATCAAATGACTAGGGTTTCATCGATCCCTGTTTCCTCTTCCATTGCCGCCGCTGCTGCTTATTGCCGCCATGTGCGCCCTGCTCCAATGACTTCCTCCGCTCTCACCTCCGCCATCTCCCAAGGCCGTCGCCCTTGCCTCCATGGCATTGTCCTCCACCTGTTCTTACTCCTCCACCCCTAAGATCCTAAACCACCTCATCACCGTGATGTTTTTGCCGGACAGATACATGTTATGGCGTGCCCAGCTTGCCTCCCTTCTCTAGATTCCTATGTTGATGGGCTATGTCGATGATGCTCCACTATCTCCCTCGCCGACCCTATCTGTCAAGCGGGAAGGCAAGGACATCAAGGATGAGGATTGATGCAAGCAAAATTTATGCATGAACTTTGTAGTTTATTGATGCATAATCCAACATATTTAGATGTTATATGATGTTATAATCATGTTTTGTATTGATTTATGGGTATTTTCCATCGATCCCCCTTATTTCGGTTATAACTCTGCAGAAATCTGCATAGAACTTTTTAGTGCCCGATTTTTCAATTTTTTTTCATAATTCCTATGGACCTGCAAAATTAACTGAAGTTGCATCTTTTCATCCTCTACATTCATAAAAATCAGCAAAAATTCCTGACATGCTTAAGGGGGCGAAAAAATTCGCCTAGCTGCTGCTGTTTTTCTTGACAAATTCTGTCTTTTGTTGTTTTGAGCATTCATTTGAGTCTCAAGATGATTCTTTTTGAGTATTTTGATATTTTTTGAATGTTGGCAACTTAATATACTCTCTAAACACCTTACACCAAATTTCATTTGGGGTTTTCTTTACTCTGTGTGCCCTCTAATGTCGTCCACTCTAGAACAAAGATGGTGAAGTTTTTTTACAAGGAAGGAATAATCATCCAGCAAGGAATCATCTAAGTATTGGACAACACCATATGCTTGGGAATACCCCATGGCACCCCCTGGATCTATCAACTCTTTGGTTTGCATACTATTACAACCTTCTTTTTCGAGCATCATTTTACTCTTGCATAAACTTGGAGCGTTTGTGTCTAGTTTTTAGTTTCCAGTTTGCGCACATTTTGTTTTGAATAAATTGACCACCACCTGTAGGTATTTTTAGTGTTTATGAGAGAGCTACAGACGAAAAAGTAAAGTTCAGTTTTGAAGGAAAGGGAAATAGCAATGCAAGTAGTGCTTATGTTCTATCTTTCATGTGCATTGATTGAATAGTAATTCGCTAGTGCCGTACTTAGTGCTATCTCTTATTTGTGCATTGATGATCAACTTTGAGTTACTTTGTTTATTAATAAATGTGTAGTATTATGGACATTATGCATGCTTGTGACATTATACCTTTCCAATAGCCAAGAAAAGAAAAGAAAAAAAACACAAGCAAAGACATGTTGTATCCAAATACCCTGAGCCATACTTCTCTACAAAATCTGCACCATACCTACCTATATAGCAAAATGTTATTCCAAGTATAGTATATATGCCATGCCTTTGCATTCAAAATTATCCTTCTTTTTATTGTGCAATTCAAAGCTCGTGGAAAAGTAGCAGTCTACGGTAACGCTCACAAATGTAAGTTACATGTTTGATAACTTATTAGTTAGGGTTAAGTTAAACCATGCTGTCATGGAATAAGACTTTCAACATTGCACAATAATTAAGTTGTTGACATGCACCTTTGGTTATGCATGCCTTTTCGATGTGAAATGAGTGGGGGTTGATGTCTACGCACGCGTCTGTTCTTGTAGACAGAGTTGGGCTTCCAAGTGCAGAGGTTTGTAGAACAGCAGCAAGTTTCCCTTAAGTGGATCACCCAAGGTTTATCGAACTCAGGGAGGAGGATGTCAAAGCTATCCCTCTCAAGCAACCCTGCAATTACGATACAGAAAGTCTCTTGTGTCCCCAACACACCCAATACACTTGTCAGATGTATAGGTGCACTAGTTCGCCGAAGAGATAGTGAAATACTAGTAGTGATGATTATAAGTAGTAAATGTAATCTGAAATAAATATCGCTGTGAGCAAACATGTAACAAAACTGAATGTAAACGGTGTGCAATTCTTGGAAACAAGGCCTAGGGATCATACTTTCACTAGTGGTCACTCTCAACAAAAGAACATAATTGAACCAATAGATACTAACTTTAATATGCCACTCTAAACTATTCTCCAATGGATAACGAACACTAATCATGTATAGGGCTACGAAGTACTCCTCAAAGTTTGCATGTCCCCAAACTAGATTGTCCCACACTATCACCGTGAATGCACTAGATGGTTCCAACAAACACCAACAATTCATAGAGACATTAACCAAAAATACACACATAATGCGCACACTAGTCACCTTCACATTACGACATAAGGTGTCTTCGGAGATTACAATAATAAAGCACGGGAGTAGCATAATATCTAAATAATAGCATCTACCAATTTAACTAGATACAAAGCTCACGATCACATATATATAGATCACATCATGGGAGAGAGAGATAAACCACATAGCTACCGGTAGAGCCCTCAGCCCCAGGGGAGAACTACTCCCTCCTCATCATAGGAGACACCAAGGTTGGTGGAGATGGCGATGAAGTCGATGGAGACGGCGGAGGAGGCGACGGCATCGATGGAGATGGCTCCGGGGGTACTTCCTTGTCCCGGCAAGGTGCCGGAACAGAGACTTCTGTCCCCCGAAATTCGTCGGTGGCGGCAGCGGAGCTGCAGGACTCTTTCTCGAAAATCACCGATCGATCTAGGGTTTTCCGTCCCGAGGCTTTTTATAGGCGAAAAGGCGGCAGCAGAGGTGGCATCATGCATAGCGACAAAACATCATTAAAAGAAGCATAAAATGGCATCACAAGTCAAAAACCAAATGATCATAGAGGCTTATGGCGACTTTGTAAGAGTCAAACATGTTGTAAGCATGCGCCAAGTCAACCCAAATAAAGCATCAAGGAGAAAACCAAATAAATGCTTCCATATAATAAAAACAATGCATGATTTTTTCAAAAGCTCATTAAGCAATCTCAGTCATTTGAGACAAGTCATGCTACAGCAAAAACTACTAAGCATACTATCAAAACAACATCAAGCATGGCATGCAAAAGTCTAAGCCATAGTCTAAACAAGCTCCTTTTTGTACCACTTTTTGCATGAAACTTTTTCTCTTTTCCAACACCATTCAAACCTTTTTGAAACAACTCTTTTGATGAAAACCAACATAGACCAGTTGTCTAAATACACCTTGATGCAAAGATATAACAAGATCTGAACAAAAATCAAGGCGAAAAATGAAAGCTAAACGCAGTTTGAGAAAAAAAGAACACTCGTTGAACGATAAGAGTGAAAACTAGAGTGTTCTTGGCAATGAAAAACGGAGTAAGTCTCTCTCCAAAACAAACATGATGTGATCAAACAATTTATTGCTGCAACCAAAACGAAAGAAACTGAAAGCAAAAACAACTGACGCTCCAAGAAAAATGCATAGAATATGAAGCAATAAAAATATAGTGTCTTGAAAGGTGACCTGATTTTTGCCGATGAAGAAGGGGTGCCTCGGGGGCATCCCCAAGCTTTGACGCTTGTACCTCTTGGATATTTCTTGGGGTGACATGGGCATCTCCAAGTTTGAGCTTTTGTCCATTCTTCATCTTATCTCATCATTCTCCAATCCCTACACTTGAAAACTTCCTTCATACAAAACTTCACACAATTCTATTAGCAACGTTAGCATAAACATAATATTGAATCAACCCTTTTGGTTTAGTTTCAAACTCAAATCTACCATCCATTAAAGCATAAGCTACTGTAGCAACTTCCTTAAAAGTTCCATGATCAAAAGAACTCAAAAAGAAAGCGATCGAGAGGCAAACACAAATAGTGGCAGAAATCTGTCAAAACAGAACAGCTGACAAAGGTCGATTTTTTCGAGGACCTTCTGTTGCTCAAATCGAAAAGTGCAAAACTAATGAAAGTTTGGATATAACCTGGGGCATGTGCTCAAGAAATTTAAGATCAAAAAGATATTCTAAGAATTTTCATGAATTTTTACGGTGCAGCACATAAATCTGTTTCAGGACAGCAACTTCCTCAAATCTTACCTCCCTCAAATTAGAGGTTCTTCTTGGCACAACAACGAAATAAAAATAATAAGGAGAGGTCATTACAGTAGTAATAACTTCCAAGACTCAAATAAAATAAAAGGTACTGAAAGTAAAACATTGGGTTATCTCCCAAGAGTAGGGGTGAAAACGGAGCGAATACGGACGGATAGTAGTGAAACCACATTCGTTACCATATTTTTTTTGGATTCGGAATCGGAGCGGATAGTGTGCGGATACGAATATGGAATCAGAGTCTATCGGTAACGAATACGGACCGAATATGGAGCGAATACGGTTCGGTTGCGGATAAACATTTTGTTTGATATCTCGTTGATAATAAAGTAAAATTAGCTTATAAATTTTACTACATACGTAAATATATATTTATATAAAAACTAGCTTGTGCCTTGCATAGTGTTATTTTTGTACCATAAGACAAAATACATAACTTTGTTTTATATTCTCTCCCTAGTCACGTACTCAACAGCTCATTGCCGGATATTTTGTTGGATATTGTCCGGATATAACCGTAAAATATGGTATATCTTCGGATACGGTCGGATATTATTAAAACCATATCCTTTTCCGTATCCATTAATCACTATCCGTATCCGTGACCGTATCCGACAACTATCCGACCGAATCCATTTTTACCTTCCGTAAGCCTTCGGTCGGTCGGTCGGTCGAAAATAATCTGTTCCGTTTTCACCCCTATCCAAGAGTGCTTTTCTTTAACGCCTTTGAGCTAGGCGCAGTAATTTGAAAAGATGCTCATGTAGGCGCCATAAAAGAGCTTAAGGCAAAGGCGCTATAAAAGAACTTGAAGCAAGAGAGAGCATCAAAAAGCAAATATGAAACACATTTAAATCTAAACCGCTTCCTATGCATAGGAATCTTGTAAGAAAATAAATCAACGGGGCACATAGTAACAAGCATGGGAAGGCAAAATAAGTACATCTTCAAGAATTCCAACATAAAGAGGGGAAACTTAATATTGTTGAGATCCATCAAACCATGTTTCCCTCTCTCATAATAACTTTCAGTAACGTCATGAATAGAATTAACAATAGAACTATCACATAAAACATCCTTATCATGAGCCACATGCATAAAAGAATTAATACTCCCTACATGAACAATTGTAGTAGGAGCTAATTCACCAACATAATTATTCTCATCACCATAATCATCAAAAATAGGAGGCATATTGTAATCATACCTTGCTTTCTCCTCAATAGTAGGTGAACCGAAAATATTATACTCATCATTGTAATCATCATAAGTAGTAAAACAACTATCTCCCAAAGTGTGTTCATAAGTAAACATATCATCATTGGAAGGAACGTGGATAGCACTAATGGTACAATAATTATTAACCCCATAATTTTCAGAATCGGTACCAAAAAGATTTTCAATATCAAAAGTAGAGTGCTTTTTCAAATCATGATCACTAATATAGGTAACAGGCATAAGAACATCATTGAGTTCAGATTCATCAAAAACTATAATAGGAGCAATATGCTTAGGGGAAGGTACCGTTTCCTCTCTCATTTTACTCCTCCTCTTCTTCTTCTTCTTACTCTCTTCTTTAGGAGGGAGAGGCTTGAAAGGAAGCTTCTCCACATAATCTGGTTTACTGACAGAAACGACAGAAGAAACTTTGGAGGATTCCTCCTTTTTATTAATAAGATAGAAACAAAAATCATCCCTGTCAAATTTGGGTAAAGCATCCTCTTTTATAACTTTTTGTATGTAAGTATTTGCGAGGCAATCTTTAACACAATAGAGATGACAACCACGAAGGATGCTATTAATATCAAGGGCACTCATATCTATCAAAGAAGTCTTTCTAGATAACTCTTCACACCCCCAAAAATAAAGTAAACTCATCATGCTAATTGAGAGTGATTGATACGTTTCTAACGTATCTATAACTTTTGATGCTCCATGCTTGTTTTTACACCATTTGCTTAGTGTTTCGTTACACTTCGTGGCATTTTTATACATTTTTCGGTACTAACCTATTAACGAGATGCCACAGTGCCAGTTCCTGTTTTCTGCTGTTTTTGTGTTTCAGAAAAGTTACACAGGAAATATTCTCGGAATTGGACGAAACAAAAGCCAAACATCCAGAAATTCACCGAAGCTTCAGGAGAACCGAAGTGGAGATGGAGTGGGGCCATGAGGGGCCCACACAATAGGGCGGCGCGGCCCAGGGCTAGGCCGCGCCCCCTATGTGTGTGGCTGCCTCGGTCCACTTCTGACGATGCCCCTTCGCCTATAAAGACCCCCCGATGGAAAAAACCTAAATACCCGATCACTTTTCCAGAAACATATCGTGATCCGCCGCCGTCGACCCGAGATCGGGAGGGTCTAGAAACTCTTCCCGGCACCCTGCCGGAGAGGGGAATCGCCACTGGAGGTCTTCTTCATTGACATGCTTGCCTCCGGCGCGATGAGTGAGTAGTCTACCTTGGACTATGGGTCCATAGCAGTAGCTAGTTGGTTGTCTTCTCCACCATGTGCTTCATGTTTAGATCTTGTGAGCTGCTTTACATGATCGAGATCACCGTTATGTAATTCTACATGTTGTGTTTGTTGGGCTCCGATGAATATTGGTGTTATGATTGAGTTGATGTGCTGAATATTATCTTATGTTATCTCTATGTTGTTTATGATCTTGCATGCTCTCCGTTGTTAGTAGCTATCTTGGCCGAGTAGATACTAGTGACTCTAAGAGGGGGTATTTATGCTCGATAGTTGGGTTCATGCCTCTATTTAATCTGGGGGAGTGACAGAAACCTCTAAAGTTGTAGATGTGTTGTTGCCACTAGGCAGAAAACAACATTCATATGCTCGAGGGCATATACTTTGTTTACATTACACACTTTGCTTAATACAGTTATCTGTTGTTCGCAACTTAATACTTGTGGAGTTCTCGGATTGATTCGCCACAAGTGGATTATTAGTCATGGATGCAGTTGGATGGCGGTCTATGTATCTTGTTGTAATGCCCAGAGTAAATCTCATAGTGATCCTCTCGACATATGCACGTTGTCTTTATTCTATCAATTGCCCAACTGTAATTTGTTTACCCAGCATGTGTTATTTTATCTTATGGAGAGACACCACTAGTGAACTGTGGACCCCGGTCCTATTTCCATTATATTGCTATCACCTGTTTACTTTACTCGCACTGTTTACTTTACTCGCATACTACTATCACTTTCCACTCGATACGCTCATACCCTTTGTTTCAAGCAAACCGGTGAGATTGACAACCTCATCGTAAGTTGGGAACAAAGTATTTGGTTGTGTTTTGTGCAGGTTCCACGTTGCTACTAGTTGAAGATGCGCTAACAAGATATCGTTAACGGCGCCCTTGTTGGAGTGTCACGCAGCTAGCAAGCATCACCTTCTGGAGTATTGGCTTTTTCCTACTGGATTGACTACCTTGGTTTCTTACTGAGGGAAAAACTTGCTGCTATATTCATCAAACCTTCTCTTGGGGTCTCCCAACTGGCCGGTCATTTACCGCGCCATCAATAGCAATCAGTGATCTTGTCATCACAAGACAAAATTGCGGTCCTCATTGGATAAGAAAGGTCATTATTATGGCCTGAGCAGTGAAAATTAAAATACCCCTTTCCATGGCAAAGTTCACAAATAAAAGGATAAAGCTCACAAACTGCTTCACTAAGCTCATCTAGAGCCTTGTGCCACATTCGGGTTTCTTCATTGCTGTGGTGGATACAATAATCTTCCTTGTTGTGACTCTGTTCACAAGGTCTAAGTACTCCACAAAAATTAACATGCTTATAAGAAATAGTACTTTCAGAAGTTTGAGCATGTTTATTACAATCATCAATAACAATATCACTTTCTATGCAAGTGTCTTTAAAAGGTTCATGATACACGTCCCCATTTCCCTTAGGAACATTAATATGGGAAGCAAAGGCTCTAAAGCAATCAACCATAATTTGAGGATCGAGACCATATTTAGCACTAAGCTCTTGAAAATCAGAAATTTCAGCGAAAGACTTAATGCAATCATACTCATAATTTATACCTGATCCTTTACCTTTGTCGCTATCCCAATCTTCAATATTGTTTTGAATTGTTTCAAGCAGATCCCACTTGACGTCAACATCCTTGCTTGTGAAAGACCCATCAAAGCATGCATCTAGATAGTCCTTGTAATATCCTGAAAGCCTTGCATAAAAATTATTAATAACAATATTACAGGGAAGCTCATGAATGGGACATTTGAGTAGTAGTGACTTCAATCTTCCCCACGCTTGGGCAATGCTTTCTCCATCATGAGGATGAAAATTATAAATATAATTCCTATCTTTATGAACCTCATGAGAAGGATAGAATTTAGAATAAAAGAGATGTACAATTTCCTCCCAGCCAATAGGTCGGCCATCATTTAATGTCTTATACCATTCTGCCGCTCTGCCCTTTAGTGATAAAGAAAATAGCTTCCTCTTAACTTCACCTGTAAAAATACCTGCACACTTGAACAACTCGCATAATTCATGTATAAAGAGCAAATGATCACCGGGATGGACAGTTCCATCCCGTAGATAGCAGTTATTCAAAGCACGTTCAACAATCTTCATAGGTATTTTAAAAGGACGAGGATCACAAACATCATTAGAATCATCACATATGGGAGATAAAATATCATCAGAGCGAATTTTCTCTACTAAAGCTGGGGAACTAAAAATATCATGCTTATCAAAACCAGCTTTCCCAAGCTTAGACCTTTCTATAGCATTAGCAATAACGGTGTTCAAATAATTCATACAAATAACATTGCTATGCGAATAAAGCTCCAAAGGTTTTTCAAACACTTCAAGTCTAAACTCAGGAAAGATACTATAAAACTCTTTATTTTCCATTAAGCCTAACTAGTAAAAATAAAAATAACAAACAAAAAGATATAATTGCATAATCTAAAGGAAATAACTTCGAGCACTCACTAGCAACTAAAAGACTTATTAGCCAGAGGATGTGAGTACCTTTTACCTTACCTCCCCGGCAACGGCGCTAGAAAAAGCTTGATGTCTACGCACGCATCTGTTCTTGTAGACAGTGTTGGGCCTCCAAGTGCAGAGGTTTGTAGAACAGCAGCAAGTTTCCCTTAAGTAGATCACCCAAGGTTTATCAAACTCGGGGAGGAGGAGGTCAAAGCTATCCCTCTCAAGCAACCCTGCAATTACGATACAGAAAGTCTCTTGTGTCCCCAACACACCCAATACACTTGTTAGATGTATAGGTGCACTAGTTCGGCGAAGAGATAGTGAAATACAAGTAGTAGTGATGATTATAAGTAGTAAATGTAATCTAAAATAAATATTGTTGCGAGCAAACATGTAACAAAACTGAATGTAAACGGTGTGCAATGCTTGGAAACAAGGCCTAGGGATCATACTTTCACTAGTGGTCACTCTCAACAAAATAACATAATTGAACCAATAGATACTAACTTCAATATGCCACTCTAAACTATTCTCCAATGGATAACGAACACTGATCATGCATAGGGCTACGAAGCACTCCTCAAAGTTCGCATGTCCCCAAACTAGATTGTCCCACACTATCACCGTGAACGCACTAGATGGTTCCAACAAATACCAACAATTCATAGAGACATTAACCAAAAAGACACACATAATGTGCACACTAGTCACCTTCACATTACAATACAAGGTGTCTCCGGAGATTACAATAATAAAGCACGGGAGTAGCATAATATCTGAATAATAGCATCTACCAATTCAACTAGATACAAAGCTCACGATAACATATAGATCACATCATGGGAGAGAGAGATAAACCACATAGCTACCGGTAGAGCCCTCAGCCCCGGGGGAGAACTACTCCCTCCTCATCATAGGAGACAACAAGGTTGGTGGAGATGGCGGTGAAGTCGATGGAGACGGCGGAGGAGGCGACGGCGTCGATGGAGATGGCTCCGGGGGCACTTCCCCGTCCCGACAAGGTGCCGGAATAGAGACTTCTGTCCCCCAAAATTCGTCGGTGGCGGCGGCGGAGCTGCAGGACTCTTTCTTGAAAATCACCGATCGATCTAGGGTTTTCTATCCCGAGGCTTTTTATAGGCGAAAAGGCGGTGTCAGAGGTGGACCAGGGCCACCTCACCATAGGGCCGCGCGGGCCAGGGGGCGCCCCACCCTATGGTGAGGCTGCCCTCTGGCCCCCCTCTGGCTCCCGTTTGATCCTCATCCTTCTTCCGGGAAAAATAGAAGTTTCGGCTTTTGTTTTGTCCAATTCCGAGAATATTTCCTGTGTAGCTTTTCTGAAACACAAAATAGTAGAAAACAGGGAACTGGCACTGTGGCATCTTGTCAATAGGTTAGTTCCGGAAATCGCATAAAAACGCCACAAAGTGTAAATAAAACATGAAGCAAATGGTGTAAAATAAGCATGCAGCATCAAGAATTATAGATACGTTTGAGACGTATCAGGGGTTATCATGCTAAAGATTCGAGTACGCATATTTGTTAGAGAAGAGCATTGGGCCGCTAACCGAAACCATGCCTAATTATGGTAGAAGTTTCAGCATGGACTTCCTCATTTTCTTTCACAAGTTTGATTTACTACTTAGTTAGTACTTTAAGAGGAGCTCATTTGTCTGTTGTTCTGTCGTCCCGGTATGTACTGCCTTTGCAAAATATTTCCAAAAATCTCAAGGCACTATGTATAGGTGGCATGAAGGTACCCTTTTGTGAGCACTTGGTTAAAACAATATGCATACAATGAAAATCTATGGTAATTTTAAAGTTGAGTAGTGTGTGGTGGAAGGTACTATTGACCACGGGGCATGAGACTTTCAACTTGTAAGGGCTCAATTATGTAAACCATATTTGTCTTCACTACCGTTGACATGAGTTGCACAATCAAAAACTTATTTTCTCTTTAGCATCAAAGTCTTGGCATATATACTCTCTACTTAATTTCAGTGGCCATTTGTTCAAAAGAAAGAAAAGAGAAGAAAGAAAGTTCCAAGCACAAGCACTTGTATGTTTAATGTCCATAGTACTTCCATTTGTTTTTGCACTTTATGATTGATTGTTGGACATCATTGATGTGAATTAGAAGTACCACTTGATATCTCATTTGCTTGTTGTTGTTCATTAAAGTTTGAATCATTGATCTTATGTACTATTACTTGTTATTTTCATTGAATCAATAAACTCCAAAGTCCTTGTTTAGTTTTATCACCATCATACTCGAGGCCGAGCATGGGTTAAGCTTAAGGATGTTAATGCATGCAAAATTCATGCATGAACTTTTTAGTTTATTGATGCATATTCCAGCATATTTAGATGTTATATGATGTTATAATCATGTTTTGTATTGATTTATGGGGATTTTGCATCAAGCCCCCTTATTTTGGTTATAACTCTATAGAACAGCCTGTTTTGTATATTTTGACGTTTTGGGGACCTTCAGGAACTCAAATTGATTGAGGCTTTTTCCAGCATGAATATTTTTACATGAAGAGAAACTTGAGAAGAAGAAGTACGAGAGTGGGCCACCAGGGCCCAAATGAGAACAGGTGGTGCAGGCCCTAGTGCGGGTCGTGCCATCCTATCTCATTTGGCCATCATACCTCTGATGTTGTTCGTCTTTGCTCCAGATTTCTTAGCTTGACCTAAATAGTTCTATATAAAGACCCCCAAAGCGTTCTCGCGAGGAGGAGGCGGAGAAATACGAAACCACGAAACAGAGGCTGTTCCAATGGAGATTGGAGGGAGAAACGCTGTCGGAGTCGCCCTGGCTGCTTCTCCAACATCACCAACACCGCCACCATGATGAAGATGGAGTAGTCCACCTCTGGACTATAGGTTTGTGGCAGTAGCTTGTTCTATCTCTCTCTTGTGCTATGATGTTTAGATATCATATGAGCTGTCCAATATGATTATGGCCATATTATGTAATTCATATGTGGTGGATCCTTGTTTTATTGGATGATCTATGAGATGTGAATCTTTATCATGTTCTTGATGTATGATTAGGTGCATATTGTTACCCTACTCTTTATTACTTGTTCTGATCCAACTAGTATGCAAGAGCATGAGGGGGTGGTATGTATTACATGGAGTAACTTGATAGTAGTAGTAGTGAATTGTAACAGCAATTTCACGTTCTACTATGGTGTTTACCAATTCCGTTATTACCTTACAAGGGAGACAAAGAATACATGTGCTATATTTCTTAGTGAGAGATGACAATCCTAAGTTGACATTTATGGACTTCGTCCATTGTAATATGTCCAAGTGGTAGCATATTTGTTGTTCACCATTATGTCAAAGTACCTAAGGCTATACTCTATTAATTCTTAATACTAGATTGCTTGAAGGTAATTCCTTTCTAGTGGAGTATAAGTAAGATATGTAGTATCATCTTTATGTTAGGACGTGATGCCCATATGAATATTATCAAGTAACATTATAAATGCATATCGTTGTTTCGGTCATCTATCTTACGCTTAATGCCACCACACTTTTTTTTGAACTGGAACACCCCGATTCCATGAAATCGGCTCAGCGTACTTGCTGGCCACCAGGATAGTTATAGAGTTTGGAATCATCTCCTGTCAAAACAGATGAGATTCTGCTTGGCTAGCTCCTAATGCCGCCATAGCATGAGCTACTTTATTACAAGTTCGTGGACAGAACTGAAAACTGCTATAGATAAAATTACTTCTAACGAAGGCTCGAATCTCCCTGTATAGGATACCTTCATGCGTGAGATCAGACTCAGTACACTGCACCGCTTTAATCAGATTCTGGAAGTTAGATTTAGTCTGTACGTTCCCCATTCCCCAGCCTACTGCAGCCTGAACTGCCTCCAAACACGCCATTGCTTCCGCCTGTGCCACAGATGCCAAATGATTAAGTTTACCAGCTCCTGCTCCTCTCACCCAGCAGAAGCATCCCGAATCACAAAACCCCACCCTCCTTGGCCTGAGTCCTGCATGAAAGAACCATCTATGTTTATTTTCAGAACATCTTGTGTAGGTGGAGCCCATTTTGATGCTTCTTTCGGTGGCATGTTCTTTTCCGTTTTCCTGCAGTGCATGTCGCACTCCTGGGTCCAGTATCTGATCTGGCTCTTTAGATTCTCCTTCGTGCATGCTTGTTCCTTCGCATTCAATTTGTTCTGTCTCAACCACCAGCGCCATAACATGCAGCACATCATGCTACGTTTTCTATCCTCCAGTGCTAGGATATCTTGAACAACATCTTGTGCATTGTTGTACATACACATCCGATCACACTCCCTTTCTAAACCAAAGTGCTTCCACAGGTGCTTCACCCCTTTGCATTTTAGGAATAAGTACCGACCACAACAAGAACAAAGTGTATCACTGACGAGGGGTTAACTCGGCAAATGTCCTAGATGAAGGACTTAGGATCGGGGAGATAGGGCGTCGGATGAACTCGAAGGTAAAGTTAGTCGAAATAGGTGTGTATCGAAAGTAAACTTGGGTGTTCAACCTGGCTTGCTTTCAATCTGCCCTACACCGTCCCCTCCCGACCCCTATATATAGGTGGCCAGGTCTCGAGGATCGGGTAGGGTCCGATACAGATTACAAATATCGACATACGGTAATAACTCGTATTCGACTATCATTACAATTGGGCCTAGCTTATCGGGCCTCAGGGGTACTCAACTAGCGGGCTCTATTAACTATACCCTTGTCAGTAGCCCCTGAGATTCTACCAGAATTGTAGATTCAGGTTGAATCTCTAATCTTCAAATCTTCGACTTGATCAATTCTTCGACTTCTTCACATCTTCCAATCTTCGACTTTAGTCTTTTTTGACTTATTTTTACGATATTCTTTCGCAAGGGGTTTTGATGAGCAAGCCTGACAACTCTGACGGATCAAGAGGTCAGTTAACTGCCGGAACAGATACTTGTCACCTACTTCAAATTCAATCCCCTTGGATTTGAATTCGGGATACCGGTCAAATCCATTCTTTTGCCGCATTTAGGACTTACAAAGAATGAATCCCAGTGGTTCTCAGGGTACCCAGTGCGTCCACCAGGATTTTCTTCGCGTCGTAGACACGGATACATACCAGCAGAGCGCATCCATGTGCGTATACCAGGCCACACATGACGGATCCCGGGGTCTTACCTTCGTGATAAATCACGGCATTCGAGTTTCATTGCGATAACGCAACTCGAGAATCTTATGTCGCAGTCAGAATTTCGACTGAAAATATTCGGGTTTCTGCAACCATAAAACTCGCTCCCGATGGGAGTAATCTCTAATCTTTAATTTGTCGACTACGTAGTCGAAGTTTTGTATGCTTACCCTTCTGCATCTTCAATATTGATCATCTCATCTTTATCGGGTGCGCGCTCAGCGCTCCCGATGGGAGTAGCCCCCGAGGCTATGTTTGGCGACCTGTAGTCAAGCATAGGCTCAAAGTTCAGCTCTTCTTTCTTCTGCGAACCTCTTATTATTTTACGAGCCCCCGAGTCCAAGTCGAGGTTTTCATATCGCATAATCTCTCCCCCCCCTTTTTTTCCTTCTTCTTTGATATTATCGTCTGCTGTGCGCAGAATTTAACTCCTGTTGTAAATTATGTTCTCGGGCTTTGCTGTAGCCCGAAGGCCCAATAATATGTGCTTATAAATAAAGCGCCTGCTAATTAAGGTAAAAAACCCTAATCAGACTCCTCCTCCACCGCATCATCTTCTTCCTCCATCTAGGGTTTTTGCGAGGTTTTTCTGCTGTGCTCATGGCTGATGCTCAAGGTTCTCATCTGACCCTTGGCTCTCCGGTAGCCCCACGAGGTCGGGGTCGCCCTCGTGGAAGTAAAAACAAGAGGACCACACCGGCCGCCGCAGGAACTTCTTCTGACGTTCCGGCTAAGCGTCGTCCCGGCCGCCCACCTGGTAGCAAGAACAAGTCTAAGGTGACCAGCGCCACTCCAGGCCCTGCTGCTCCTCCTCCTACTGCGCCTGCCGCTCCCGCTACTCCTCCTCAAATCTTCTCCTTCCTCTGCATTGCCATGGCGCAGTGCCGTAAGATTCAGCGATTACCGCTGAATTTTACGAAGTTTATGGATGGCCGCGAACTGCGAGAAGCTGTTCTCCGTGAACAATCTGGCGGTGGCATCCCATACGAGGTGGAGGTATGGTACGATGGCAACGGCGAGCAGTACTTCAGGGGAGGCTGGTCGCAGTTTGCGGAGGACCATGACATCCGTCAAGGTTTCTTCATGGCCTTCGACTTCCATATCGGGACGTCGAAGTTCGACGTGAAGATCTTCGATGGCACTCTTTGCCAGAAGGAGTACGAAGCTTGAAGTCCACTTCTATTAGGACTTGCTGTGTTTTTTATGTAATTCCTTTTTATCATGTTCTTGCTACCATGCTTATCTGTAATGAATATTGTCCAAGTACTCGATGTCTTTTGCTAGTACCATGAGAACAAGTTATGTTCTGAGGTATGTTTTCCATATATTGGGCTCTTTGCGAACCAAAAAAGGTAGGAATAATGTCGGGTTCTTCTTATGAACCAAATTCTATCAATAGTCGTCGGGTTGTCTAAACAACCTTATAATAAGGGAAAAGCCTCCATCTTGTCATAATAATTTTCGTACGACTCAGGGGTTGAAGCCCCCGAGCGGAGAAGTAACACAAGAATCGTACAATTTTGTCGAGTTCAACCCAAAGAACCCGACCTGTGGCCTCATGTTCTGGGTTCAGAAGGCTAACTCAAATATATTGATACCTCTATATTTAGTCTACGCGTAAAAACGTCGTAGCTGTTCTGCATTCCATGGGTTGCTTTCGTCCTTCCCAGTCTTCTTGTCTTGTAGTCGATATGCTCCTCCTGGTATGACTTCCGTGACAATGTAAGGTCCCACCCAAGGGGACTCCAATTTCCCATGGCTATCTTGCCTGAGTCGCAAAACAAGGTCTCCTACCACGAAGGATCGTGGACGAACTCGACTACTATGGTAGTTTCGTAAGCTTTGTTGATATTGCGTAGCCCTTTCTAATGCTTTGTCTCTTGCTTCATCTAGCGCATCGACGTCGTCTTGCAATGCTTCTGTCGATGTCGCCTCATCATATGCTGTCACTCTTGGAGCCTCGTGTGTAACTTCGACTGGAAGCACGGCTTCTGCGCCATGGACCAGGAAGAAAGGAGTTTCTTGAGTTGCTGCATTGGGCGTAGTTCTTAGGCTCCAAAGAACGGAGGGCAATTCTTCTACCCAAGCGCTCTTGGCTTTCTCGAGAGGTGCTAAAAGCCTCTTTTTTATTCCACTACTTATCAGGCCATTGGCTTTTTCAACTTGCCCGTTTGTCTTCGGGTGCGCCACAGATGCAAATTTAAGCTTGATCCCCAATCCTTCGCAGTAACCTTTGAATTCTTTTGAAGTAAAATTTGTCCCATTGTCTGTGATAATGCTGTGTGGTACACCAAAACGAAAAACTATCGACTTGATGAAGCTGATTGCTGCTGTAGAATCTTGAGTTGTTACTGGGGCCGCTTCCACCCATTTGGTGAATTTATCGACTGCCACTAGCATATAGACATGCCCTCCAGGCCAAGATTTGTGCAATTTTCCCACCATGTCAAGTCCCCATTGTGCAAAGGGCCAGGATAATGGTATTGTTTGTAGCTCCGCTGCTGGTGCATGTGGTCTGGATGCAAACCTTTGACATGCTTCACACTTTCAAACTATATCTTTTGCGTCCTCGATGGCTGTTAGCCAATAGAATCCCGCTCGAAAAGCTTTTGCCGCTAGTGCTCTGCTGCTGGCGTGATGGCCACATATTCCGCCGTGTATGTCTTTCAATATTGCTTGCCCTTCCTGGGGTGTGACACAACGCTGTAAAACGCCGGTAATACTTCTCTTGTATAGTTTTCCTTCCAACACGACAAACGCTTTCGCTCTTCGAGTTATCCTCTTGGCCTCCACTGCATCTTCTGTGAGCTTTTTATTTATCATGTACGCAAGATATGGCTGCATCCATGTTTCTTCTATCATCATGACCTCCTCTGGTTCTGTCGTAGCCCCCGAGCCTGCCGTGGTAGTCGAACTTTTAGCACTTTTTATTGATCTTTCTGTTATTTCTTCCCAAAATACTCCAGACGGCACAGGTAAGCATTGTGATCCGATATTTGCTAAAGTGTCGGCTTCTTCATTGCTGTTCCTGCTGATGTGCGAGACTTCGCATCCATCGAACGTTCCTTCTAGATAATGGTACAAATTCTTGTAGGCCATCATGTTGTCGTTGATTGCGTCACACCTGTTCATGACTTGCTGAACAACAAGGTTAGAATCTCCAAATATTTTTAGGCGAGTTGCTCCACAAGCTTTTGCCATCTTCATTCCGTGCAACAAAGCCTCGTACTCCGCTTCATTGTTAGAAGCCTGCGGGAAGCTCATCCTTAGGACGTATTTTAATTTATCGCCATGAGGCGATATCAATACTACTCCTGCGCCTGCGCCTTGGACTCGTTTAGAACCGTCGAAGTACATTGTCCAAGTACTCGATAAATCTGGTGATCCCGTGCTTTGCAACTCGAGCCACTCTGCTGTAAAATCTGGCAAGACTTGCGACTTGATCGCCTTCCTTTTTTCGTACGTGATGTCCATGGGAGATAACTCGATTCCCCACAAAGAGACACGGCCCGTTGCTAAAGGGTTGTTCAGTATGTTCGATAGTGGTGCTTCATTGACCACTATAATTGGGTGCACAGTAAAATACTGTCGTAACTTACGTGCAGTTGTGAAGACACTGTACGCCAACTTCTGATAATGCGGGTACCTCTGTTTGGTTGGGGATAGCACTTCACTGATGAAATATACCGGTCTCTGAACGCCATGAGCTTTGCCTTCTTCACTTCTTTCGACTACTAGAACTGTACTTACCACCTGATGGGTTGCGGCGATGTACAGTAGGAGTGGCTCTTTTTCTTTAGGTGCGACCAGCACTGGCGGCGTGGAAAGCACTTTTTTCAATTGCGCAAACGCTACGTCTGCTTCTTCTGTCCACTCAAATTTGTCGTCTGACTTTTTCATGAGTGCATAAAAAGGAAGTGCCTTCTCCCCTAGTCGAGCAACGAAGCGACTTAATGCCGCGACGCGTCCTGCTAATTTCTGTACGTCGTGGGGTTTCGTGGGTTTCCCCATTGTTAGAATTGCTTGAATCTTCTCTGGATTTGTCTCTATCCCTCGTGCTGATACCAAGAACCCCAAAAGTTGCCCTGCTGAAACTCCGAAGGAACACTTTGTCGGGTTCAACTTAAGCTTGAACTTGTTCAGGTTGTCAAAGGTTTCTGCCAAGTCGCTGATTAAAGATTTCTCCTCTCTTGTAGTGATGACTACATCATCAATGTAGACTTGTATGTTGCGCCCTATTTGGCTCCCGAGGCAACTTTGCATCATCCTTTGATAAGTTGCTCCTGCATTTTTTAGGACGAATGGGATCACTTGGTAGCAAAACACCCCATACGGTGTGATGAAGGCCGTTTTTTCCCCGTCCTCTTTCTTCAGCTTGATCTGGTTATAGCCGGAATATGCATCCAAAAAGGAAAGCCTTGCGCAGCCCGCTGTTGAATCGATTATTTGATCGATGCGGGGTAAAGGGAAGGGATCCTTTGGACAATGCTTATTGAGAGATGTGTAGTCGACACATACTCTTTGTACGTCTGTGTTCTTCTTGGGTACTATTACTGGGTTCGACACCCAACTCGAAGTTTTGATTTCTCTGATAAATCCAGCACTTTCTAATCTGTGCAATTCTGACGCTATTGCCTTCCTCTTGGGTTCATCGAATCGTCGCAGTGGTTGCTTGACTGGTTTCGCCTTGGGATCTACATTTAGTGCGTGCTCGACGAGTTCCCTGGGAACCCCTGGCATGTCGGATGGACACCAGGCGAAGATTTCCCAGCGCTCACGGAGGAACTCGACGAGCGCGCCTTCCTATGCGGGATCCAAGTTCACCGCAATTGATGTCGTCTTGTTTGGATCCGTAGGGTGGACCTGTATTTTCTTTGAATCCTGCGTTGTGTCGAAAGCCTTATCTGGCAGGGATCGTCCAACGTCGGGTAGCATATTATGATCTGTTTCTCCTTTTAACCTCTCGTATTCTGCTGTCATGCCGAAGGTTTGCGCCATCTTGTTGAATTCCTTGTCGCATGTGTTGGCTACTTCAAAGCTCCCTTGTACTGTGATTGTTCCTTTGGGCCCTGGAATTTTTAACGTGAGATACGCGTAGTGCGGTACTGCCATGAATTTTGCAAATGCTGGGCGCCCCAGGATTGCATGATATTGTGACGGCCAATCCATAACTTCGAACTCTAGTTTCTCTCTTCTATAGTTTTCGCTGCTACCAAAGCAGACATCGAGTTCTATTCTTCCCAAGGGGTAGTTTGCTGCTCCTGGTACTATCCCGTGGAAAGAGCAATCTGTTGGCTTCAGACTCGTCGGGGATATGCACATAGCCTTCAGTGTTCTAGCATATATTAAGTTTATGCCGCTCCCTGCATCCATGAACACTCTTCCGATGTCGTACCCTCCTATTTGCGCTTTTAGAGCCATAGGCGAGTGGCCCGGCCTAGGAACTTTCCGTGGGTGATCCGCTCTACTAAACTTGACTGGTTGCTCTGACCATCGTAGGTACTCTGTGGTAGCTGGTGGTGACGATATTGCTAGGTTCACTTGCCTGGATATGCTCTTTCGCTCTTTTTTCGACTTGGGCACCGGTTGAATCATGGCTGATATGTATACTTTTGACTCTAGATGCTTTGATAACCTTTGAGTTTGATATCCTTGACTTCTACGTTTTTCTCCTTGCCTTCCTTCTTGGCTCGAGCCCATGGCACCTTGCACCTTAGGAATGTTCTGCAATCCTTCATCTGGTTATTTGAGACCCTTTTCTCGTCGAGGTACGCGTAGTGGATTCGACAAGGTCCATATAGCATATCCTCAGCCGAAGGACCAGAGTATCTTGATTTTTCTGTTCCTTTTGCCTGAAACCTCCTACTTTCGTACCCTTCCTCTTCTTCTAGCATATAACCTGCGGCTACCTGATTTCGCCTTCCTTGGTTACCCCCGCTGCGGTATCGTCTCCTTTGTCGACTTGTTCTGTCGACTTCTGGCGAACGTCCTCTTTTATTGTTATACGCGTCCTCTCCATCAGCGAATTTGTTGGCTTGTTCCATTAGCTCAGTTATTGTCGTAGGTCTTGTTCTTCCTATTTCTTCTACAAGATCTGAGCGACGAAGTCCTTCCGAAAAGGCGTCTATTGCTCGTTCATTGGAGACGTCCTCTGCTGAGTTTTTGATTATACTCCAGCGTTGTATATAAGATCGTAGCGTTTCGCCTTTCTTCTGCACACATGCTTTAACTTCTTCCAGTGATGCTGGGCGCTTGTAGGTGGAACGAAAATTTCTTGCGAATTGACTTTCGAGTTCCCCCCAGCTTCCAATGGATTCGTCGGGTAGGGTGTTCAACCAGGACCGGGCGGCGCCGGTGAGGTGCAGCTGCAAACTTTGCATTGCAGTCGCCTTTGTTCCTCCTAATATCTGCACTGTCTGTAGATAATCTGATAGCCACAGGGTGGGTTCCTGCGATCCGTCGTACTTGTTCTGATCGTGGGGTAGTTTAAATACTTTGGGTACTCGCGTTTTGCGAACCCTGCGGGTAAAGCATAACGCACCCATATCTTTATCATCGTCTTCGTAATTTTCTTCCCTCCAAGCATGCCGCGATTTATCTACTCGAGCTTGTGCTATTATACTTCTTGCATCCTCCTTCCTTTTCTGTCGCTTTTTCTCTTCTGATGATTCACTATAGTCATCGTTTGAGTACTTGTACCTGAACTTCTCCTTGCCGCTTCCCTTGTAGCTTGTCGACGTCACCTCTGGGGCTTGCTCCTTGATTTTACCTTCTACTATTCCGAGGCTTCGTATCGCGGCTTGGTGCATATCTTCTCGCGGGTCTCCATGTTCTGGTCTTGTAGCTAGCAAATACGCTTGTGCTGCTGCCAATGCTGCCTCTGGCGTTTTTTGTATCAGGTCATCTTCTTCCTCTTCTAGCTGCGGGGTGGGGCTCCTTGAGTACCCTTCTTCCCTGCCGCATGCTGTCACCCCCCTGTTGTGTTTTGGATCTCTACGCCTTTCTCTGCTATATTCTGAATCTTCGCTATAGTCTTCCCAGTATTCTTCCCTTGATGTACTGTTATTGTCTTGAAACATCATGTCTCTTTCCTCCCTTAGTTTCTTCTTGTGTTGGTATAGTGCATACTGATATCCCATTAGAACTTCTCTTCTCGATCCCTCGGGTACTTCTGTACCATGATTAATTGCTGACGTAATCATTCTCCATTCATCAGCCGAGACGTGGACTTTCTCTTTTTCCTTTTTGTTGTGATCTTTCACTTTGTCGACTTGCCTGTCGACCTTTTTGCTTCCTTCGCTGTTGTTTCCATCTTCTGCTTCAGTGATAATGACGCATAACTGATGTACTTTGGAGACGCTGCTACTTCCTCCAGCGAAGTCCTTTGCGTTGTTGTGTGTCTGACACGCTTTTTCTTCTGAGTCGAGATTTTTCTCAATTTCATCGCCTTCTGTGATTGATGCTTTTTCTAAGCTGCTCTGCGAGTTCACCTCATTGGAAGAGCTTTCTGATGACTCCAATGTTTCCTCTGTTTCGGGCTTTCTTGCCGATGGATCTGGTTTCGTCGAGTCTGAGAGGCAGGATGAACCCGATGGCCCGATGAGGATGCTGAAACTTCCAATTGTCAACTCCGTCTCTTGACTTTCGTCGAGTTCTGATCTGCTGTTGGCTAAAAGCGAAAAAGCCGTCAAATTCATGATTCCAACGCCCAGAGTCCCCACGGTCGGCGCCAATTGACGAGGGGTTAACTCGGCAAATGTCCTAGATGAAGGACTTAGGATCGGGGAGATAGGGCGTCGGATGAACTCGAAGGTAAAGTTAGTCGAAATAGGTGTGTATCGAAAGTAAACTTGGGTGTTCAACCTGGCTTGCTTTCAATCTGCCCTACACCGTCCCCTCCTGACCCCTATATATAGGTAGCCAGGTCTCGAGGATCGGGTAGGGTCCGATACAGATTACAAATATCGACATACGGTAATAACTCGTATTCGACTATCATTACAATTGGGCCTAGCTTATCGGGCCTCAGGGGTACTCAACTAGCGGGCTCTATTAACTATACCCTTGTCAATCACACTCATGCCAATCTTCTTAATTTTCGTCCTGAGGAGTAAACTATTGTGAGGGAGGCGCCAAATGAACTTCTGAATTTTTGGTATAATGGGCAGCTTCCAAATGGACTTCCAGAACTGTTATGTATTTTGGTGACCCGAACTAGAAGCACTTCCACTATCTCGGTTTTGCACGAACACATGGTAGGCTGATTTCACATAAAATTTCCCCTTACTATCGAAATGCCAAGCTCGAGAGTCTACATACTCCTCACAAATGGGAGTAGCCAGAATGGTTTTGACATCCACCTCCCAGAAAGTATCCCTAATAAGTATCTCATCCCATGCATTTGTGATTGGGTTGATCAGTTCGGCCACCTTCGTATAGACGCATTGTCCAGGGGGAGTAACCGGACAACGAGAACCCTCTCTTGCAAGTCAGGGATCTTTCCAAATGTTTACTTCCTCCCCATTTCCGATTCTCCAGATCAGGCCATCCTTTAGAAGCTTGCATCCCTTCAGTCCTCCAGGTATACAAGATACCATTACTAGCTATTGCCTCCAAGATGGACACATTAGGGAAATATCTAGCTTTAAGTACTCTTGCACATAGGGACCCTGGATTAGTCAGCATTCTCCATGCTTGTCGGGCAAGCATAGCCATGTTGAAACCGTGGAAGTCACGGAATCCTAGTCCTCCCTCCCTCTTTGCCTTCGATAGTACTTCTCGTGGACTTTGTTTTCCTCCACATTTTGAGCCCACCACCACCGACATACCATTGTGCTAATCTGTTCACACAAGGTTTTTGTGAGATCAGCCCATGAACCCCGGTTCAATTTCAACCATAAAAAACACCTTTCCAACGCTTCCACGTCTTTATTTTTATTCTTAATTAAATCCGAAAATACTAAAAACATCTTTACCTTTTGCAACTACACTGAAAACCCAAAAATACTTTTACTTTACAGCATTAGTCTTAGTTTACTTTCTATTATTTATTTTCTGTTATTTTATTTTATTAGCTATATTTATTTTAAAATCTTGTGCTTGACAACCACTCGGTGGAGTTGGGGACACAAGACAAGAAACTTGTTTTGCAGGTTGCTTAACAACAACGAAGAGAGATTTTTCGACTGTTCTCCGAGAGTTCGATATTAACCCCGAGTCATCCTTGTGGGGAAAATTAATCTTGCTACAATACTCTACACTTGGAGTCCCAATGAAGTGGCACATTGCTTAGTGTCATCAATGATCCCCTCGACATAGTCCCTAACCTGGCGTACTTCATCGGGTGTCAACAAGATCAAGCTATTTTCTCTATGATCCTTGGTTCGTTGACTCTCGTGGTGGCTGTCCTGGTGATGTTCGCTACCACGTCTAGTGAGGTGTCCTCGATCCAGGTCTTCTTCAACAAAATCAAGACCCTCTCCGACAATCATGTCGATTGACCGCCTGCTTCGCCCCGAGGAATTTGTTGGGTATCTTACTGATGATGACTATGATGCCCTTATTGAGACTATTTTGCATCGTATTGATCCGATGCCGGTGAGCAACTTGTTATCTTGTCTCCATTCTAGTGAGCAGCGGATTGCTAACCGTCAGGTGAGCGAGCTCCACTCCGCCAATGCTGCTCGCTATGGCAACCATGCTCCCCGCACCACTGCTCCCGAAGATCCGTGTTCAGCATCCGCCCCGCCCCCGCCGACACATCCCAGTTACTAGCCCCGCCCTCCTACCGGCGGTACTGGTCAAGGGGGAGTAGCTCTAGTGGGCGGGTTTGTGAACACCTTGGGACCAGATCATATTACGGATTCCTATTTACTCATGTACCTCATAAATCCCCTTCTGCAGGTCATCGCTGCAATGAAGTGGGCAAACCGTGCTAAACAACGTTTGCCCCACCATACAGGATCACGTAGCTATATTGTTCATCTCCACTATATGGTACAGACTTGTTGTTTCTTTACTAATATTTTGAAATAAAGTACTAAACCATGTAGAATCTCTGTACATCTTATCTTTTTTTCCTCCATTTCAACCACATCATACAATTTATATTTTCTCATACGGTCGTGCCAAAATGCAAAAAATCAAGCGAGCAATGAGGGGGAAGCTGAATGTAAACAAAGAGATAAGCCTGCTGGAGCAATTTGAGGCATGGTAGACGGCTAGAGGAGGTGTGATTGGAGAATTTGCAAAGGATGTCACTGTAAGTCTTATCTACGATTGTAATTTTGTCACAACACACTTGCAGCCATTCATATGTATACTTCGAGATAAAACGCTTTCTAAATGGCTGCTCAGTTTAGTTTTCATTTAACTTGTTAATTTTCAGGTAATGTCATTTTCAGTTTTCAATTAATCAAAGGGTTGTTTATCATATCATGCACCTTATAGTAAAGGAATAGACAAATGTGTACTTAGGGAGCCATATTCATATAGTCATGTTATTAAATTTTAGCCATAAAATACATTTCTACATTATCATATATCTTTTACTAAAATGCAAGGTTTAAAATAGTGCGCTATTTCATTTAGCATGACCCTTCTCTAGATGCTATACACGCTATAGCGTGATAATAGCGTGCTATATTTAAAAATAGCATTTTGAAATTTTAGTAAAAAATAAAGGATTTTGGTAAGAATAAAGTATATAATGAAACAGATAGATGTTTTAGCACGATTAGTTTTGTTTAACAATTAAGATTTGCATCCTATGATCGCTTACTTAACACATTTATCATATGATTGCTTACTCCACACCAGTACAATGGAAAAATAGCGTGCTATACTGCTATATTTAGAATAGCATTGACGCTATGATGTTTTAGCACCATATATCATGCTATTTTGCAAACAACGCCATAGAGAGCAAAGTTATAAAAATTTGGCATGGACACTTAAAATATGCTATAGCGCGCTACATAGCGGTAAATAACGCGCTATATAGCAGGAAATAGTGCGCTATTTTTTCCTTGCAAAAATGTAAGTGATGCCTAATCAACCATGCAAACTTGTAGGATTAAGAGTAGTTCATACAGATCTTAAACTACTTTATGTATGTTCTTTGTAGTAACTTCTCTTCAGATACACATGTCTACCATCTGAAATCTTATCAGGCTAAATTGAGAGTGGAGCTCGCGAAACACTGGAAAGATGGTCTAAAGAAAACCCAAGAGGAATCTATGGATGCATTTTCCAAGATACCAAGCCACAATGTAGGTATCACCAAAAGCACATTTGATGCATATAAAATGCATCCACGATCTTTGTAGTTTATTATATCATATTTTTAGTTATTTGATAGTTTATTAAGGACATGGGCATATTTTCAATTGATTCCGAGGATTTTTTTAAATAATCCCCTTTCATTTGGTTTTAACACATCAAAGCAAATTTGCTTGTTTTTGCATGTTTTTGACTTTCAGGGACCTTCGAGACGTCAAACGGACCCAATATTTTTGCCTCGTCATTTTTTATGGTTAATCAAGGACTGTGAGAAAAAGAAATCAATGTGGAATACCATGAGGGAGGAAAGAGGGCCCACCATGCAGGCCAAGATCTTGGCCGCATGGTGGGGCCCAACTTCCTCCTTATGGGTCCAATCGATGCAAACTTCGACTTGACGTAACCGTCTTGACCTAAAATTGAATATATATACCCCCTCTAGCGATTTTATGAGGGGCAGCGGAGAAACACAAAATACACAATATAGATCTGCAGACTGCGAGGGTATAAGGGGAGACGCTACCGAAGCCGCTCCCGGTTGCCCCTTCGACTCCATCGACATCATCTCCTTCAGCAACATGATGAAGAGGGAGTAGTTATCCCCCTGAACTATGGGATTGTGGAAGTAACTTCTATCAAACTCTCTCTTGTACCTCGATGATTAGAGTCACATGAGTTGCCTATCATGATTGTGACCATATTTATATTACCCCTATGGTGGATCTTTTATTTATGAGATGCAAAGATGTTTTTGTCTCTGATATATGTTACCTTGTTCTTGTGTGCTTGTTGATACGTCTCAAACGTATCTATAATTTTTGATGCTCCATGCTTGTTTATACACCATTTGCTTTGTGTTTTGTTACACTTCGTGGCATTTTTATGCATTTTTCAGAACTAACCTATTAACGAGATGCCACAGTGTCAGTTCCCTGTTTTCTGTTGTTTTGTGTTTCAGAAAAGCTACAGAGAAAATATTCTCGGAATTGGACGAAACAAAAGCCGAAGTTCCTATTTTTTCCAACACGAGACGGAGTCTAAAGCAGAGACGGAGGGGGGCTAGCCACACCATAGGGTGGCGCGGGCCAGCCCCTGGCCGCGCCACCAGGTGGTGGGCCGTCTAGCCCACCTCCTGACGCCGCCCTTCCGCCTATATATTCTCCTCGCCGAGGAAAACCTAAGGACCCGATCAATTTTCCACGAAACATAATGCAAGCCGCCGCTATCGTGGATGCGAGATCGGGAGGGTCCAGAAGCTCTTCCCGGCACCCTGCGTTGCACCGTAAAAATTCTTGAAAATTGTCAGAATATCTTTTTGATATGAGATTTCTTGTGCACATGCCCCAGGTTATTTCCAAACTTTTATTAGTTTTGCACTTTTCGATTTGAGCAATAGAAGGTTCTTGGAAAAATCGATCTTTGCCAGCTGTTCTGTTTTGACAGATTTCTGCCACTATTTATGTTTGCCTCTCGATCGCTTTCTTTTTGAGTTCTTTTGATCACGGAACTTTTGAGGAAGTTGCTACATTAGCTTATGCTTTAATGGATGGTATATTTAAGTTTTAAACTGAACCAAAAGAGTAGATTTACTATCATGCTTACACTAATGTTGCTAATAGAATTGTGTGAAGTTTTATATGAAGGAAGTTTTCAAGTGTAGGGAAAGGAGAGTGATGAGATGAGATGAAGTATGGACAAAAAACTCAAGCTTGGGGATGCCCATGTCATCCCAAGAAATATCCAAGAGGTACAAGCGTCAAAGCTTGGGGATGCCCATGTCACCCCAAGAAATATCCAAGAGATACAAGCGTCAAAGCTTGGGGATGCCCCGAGGCACCCCTTCTTCATCGGCAAAAATCATGTCACCTTTCAAGACACTATATTTTTATTGCTTCGTATACTATGCGTTTTTCTTGGAGCGTCTTTTCTTTCGCTTTCAGTTTTCTTTTGTTTTGTTTTCTGCAATAAATGGTTGGACCCCAACAAATTTCTTTTGGAGAAGACACACTTCGTTTTTCATTGCCAAGAACACTCTAGTTTTCACTCTTATCGTTCAACGAGTGTTCTCTTTTTCTAGTACTGCGTTTAGCTTTCATTTTTCACCTTGATTTTTGTTCAGATCTTGTTATATCTTTGTATCAAGGTGTATTTATACCACTGGTCTATGTTGGTTTTCATCTTAAAGAGTTGTTTCAAAAAGGTTTGAATGGTGTTGGAAAAGAGAAAAAAGTTTCATGCCTATAGTGGTACAAATGGGAGCTTGTTTAGACTGTGGCTTAGACTTTTGCATGTCATGCTTGATGTTATTTTGATAGTATGCTTAGTAGTTTTTGTTGTAGCATGACTTGTCTCAAATGACTGAGATTGCTTAATGTGCCTTTGAAAGAATCATGCGTTATTTTTATTATATGGGAGCATATTATTGTGGTTTTCTCCATTGATGTTTTATTTGGGTTGACTTGGCACATGCTTACACCATGTTTGACTTTAACAAGTCACCATAAGCCTCTATGATAATTTGGTTTTTGACTTATGATACCACTTTATGCTTCGGTTAATGATGTTTTGTCGCTATGCATGATTATGGCTATTATTGCTCTCTTAGTTGGTCACTCCCAGTCTTTTGTTAGCCTTCATTTTGTACTGAGAGGGAATACTTCTCATGCATCCAACTCCCAAAAACTAAGTTTATTCCAAAGAGTCCACTATAAATTCCTATGCATGGTATTTGCAAGCCATTCCAAGTAAATTTTCATGTGCTACCTTTCAAAAAACCTTCAAAACACTTCCCATTTTGTGACACTGTTTTCACCTCAGGGGGACGTAGTGGTCGGATTTGCTATCTTCCATATTGTTTTATTCCAAAAAAAAAGAAAAAAAAGGCACTCCTCCCTGGTATGTGAAAGTTGGTGGGCACCCGATGGAATCGGTTAGCCATGGTTTGTGAAAGGAAAAGTGGGGGAGGAGTGCCAAGCTTTATAAAAGAGCACAAATGTGTCAATCTCTCTCAAAACTTGCTTTGTATGGAAGATAGTAAGAACCCCATTGCCAGTCGTTGACAAGAACAACCACCTCTCAAAACAAATTTTTATCTCTCAATTTTACAAATAAAAAGCTCTAGCACATGTTTAATCACTGCTTCCCTCTGCGAAGGGCCTTTCTTTTACTTTTTATGTTGAGTCTCCACTTTCTACCTTTATGCACCATCTAAGAGAGCATAGTTGTCATTCCGAGTTTAATGTGTATAGTCCCAAAATTTATTATTGATTGATTTATGATTATGGTTTTGCTTGTTCTTAAATTATTTGTATCTAGTCGCCCTCTTAAACTTGAAGGTGTCCTATGTATTTATGTTTTGCTACTCTATGAAGGACAAGCTAAAAACCATTTTGCTATGTTTTTCTATATGGTCAAAACACACACTTGACTTTCAATGCATCATTACTCATGATCTTTTGTTTGTGTTACTTTTCATGTTATAACATGGTTGCTAAGTTTTATTGTCAAGATTATGTCTTTTATGCCCATGTTTTAAGTACTTTGATCTCAGCACTCAAGCTTTACATCGTTGATCAAGATTGTGTTGGTGCATGTCACCCTAAAAATTATTGTTTTGTTATCACTTACCCACACGAGGACGAGCAGGAGTTAAGCTTGGGGATGCTTGATACGTCTCAAACGTATCTATAATTTTTTATGCTCCATGCTTGTTTATACACCATTTACTTTGTGTTTTCTTACACTTCGTGGCGTTTTTATGCATTTTCCGGAACTAACCTATTAACGAGATGCCACAGTGCAAGTTCCCTATTTGCTGCTGTTTTTGTGTTTCAGAAAAGCTACACAAGAAATATTCTTAGAATTGGATGAAACAAAAGCCAAAGTTCCTATTTTTCCCGACACGAGACAGAGTCCAAAGCAGAGACGGTGGGGGACCAGGGGCCAGCCACACCATAGGGTGGCGCGGGCTAGCCCCTGGCCGCGCCACCTGGTGGTGGGGCCACCTAGCCCACCTCCTGATGCCGTCTTTGCACCTGTATATTCTCCTCGGCGAGGAAAACCTAAGGACCCGATCAATTTTCCACGAAACATACTGCAAGCCGCCGCCATCGTCGATGCGAGATTGGGAGGGTCCAGAAGCTCTTCCTGGCACCCTGCCGGAGAGGAGAATCACCGCCGGAGGCACTACAAGAAATGTGTTGACTAGTGACATTTTCATCATGACCCTAGAGAAAAGTGTCATAAAGTAGTGACGATTTTGTACTAGATTGTCATGGGCTATTTGGGGAGGCCACCAGCCCTAGAAATTACGACGATTTGAACCAGAAACGTCATAATCCAATGGGCACCAAATCGTCATAACCTCTCCCATGCAGTTTGAGACCTTATCCAGAGCCTCGTACAACGAAAATAGATCGTCATAGTCATTAAATTAAAACATATTTGAAATAGTTGGACTGCCACCTCACCGGTTTCGCCAGCGTGTCGTCCATGTGTCTATTTACGCTTATGTGTAGTATCCACGTGTCAATTTAGCTTATATATAGCTGTACTAGACATGTAAATCTGCGACCCACATGTCATATACTCAGATTTTGTGTCTAGCTGATTGACATCTAGGCCCCACCATCCCTATCAGACACGTGGGTCCCACCCCACCTGACAATCGGGTCCCACGCACTGCCCCCACCTGACAATCAGGTCCCACCCACCAGGACGACCGAGACCTACATGTAATCTAAACTAATAATACGACTTGAGGACGCGATGGTCAGAAAACCGTGGTAGGTCAAAAAAACCAGTGGTCTTTTTTCGTACGTCAAAAAAATCACGCGTCCGTCCTCATACTGAAGATCCGTTCCGGTTTTCTGCCCTGTCGGTACCAAGTGCGCTTCGCTTTGTACTGTAGCCCTCAGGAATCCTATCCTCAATTCCCCTCATCTCTCTCCTGTGTATCCATCTGAGTCGGCGGCCTCCACACAAGCCCAAGGCCCGCTCCAGCATCCAGGAAAAGGAGATGACGGCGGTGGGAAAGGATAGATAGTGCGGAACCAGGATCTTAGATGGCGGCGGGAGGTGAAGAGCAGCGCGGAACGGGCAGGGAGCGGGAGGCGGCGGGCCGGTCTCGCAGCAGCGAATCAGAGGTGGGCAGGGGAAGGAAAGGAGGCGGCGGGCTGCCTCGCAGCAGCATTTGCAGCGCGCAAGATAAAAAAGGCTTCCCATCACGTAAATCGGCTAAGCCTATGGCCGCAAGGAGGTCGCCGCCTGGGTGTTTGATGGAATGCGCGTCCGTGACTCCGTCTCCTAGAACTCCCTCATATTCTCCGCTTCCTCCTTTGACGACGAGGACATGTCAGTGCAGTTCAGGCTCAGCATGGTCCTGTCGGTGAGGTCGCGTTGATCTCCGGGTGGGACAAAAAGATCTCTACGAGGATAGCAAACTCTGATGGAGCGCTAAATCCTGAGAAAAGGTTAGGCGGATGCGGAACCATTCTTCAGAACCAGAGGAACCATGACGGCAATGTCGTTGTAGCACGTGCATCTAAGGTGGACAATGTCACAGACGTGGAAACAGTGGAGTTGTTGGCATGTCGTCAGTCTCTTGTTCTGGTGGAGGAGCTGAGGAGATGGACAACGTCAATGTAGTGAGTAAAATCAAAGCTGTTGAGCTGGACCGATCAGCAACTGGATCTTTGGTTCAGGAAATAAAGAACAGACTTGCCGGCTTTCACGAGGTGGTGGTGAGGCATGTCCAACGTAGTTCTAATAGTGCTGCTGACATTTTGGCTCATTGCTCTGTTTAAGTAGATAAGGAGCATGTTGGACGCCAACACCGTGAAATACTTAGCAAACAGCTAGCTTGCTTTGGTATCTGTAGCAGCCAAAGAAGGTCAGCAGATTCATGGCCTTATTGTGAATGCTGGACCAAAGACCAGCCCCCATGTCGAGAGTGGCCTCATGGATGTGTATTCAAATGTGGATTGATGGAGGATGCCCTTGGCCGGCAACCTGACAGAAGTTTCTTGACGGTAATTCTGTTCAGGTTTCATCGCAATGCACTGCAAGACAATGCAGTTGAATTGTTTGTCAGATAGCAATTTTTTTTAACTTGCATCTCACAGGTACTACTCTTCAATCTTAATACAATGACGTCTGCGGGGTCTCGAACAAAAAATGTAATTGCATTGTTGTCCATATTCCAGTTGACCATTGTTGTATTGGTATATTTTTTAGAGATTGTTGTATCTGGATTCTAGAATAATCTCCACTGATTACATTTTCGCTGGGAATAGATACACTGCTTTCACCTAAAAACTAGAATGTAGGATTTCTCCTTGCCTTGAGTGTTTCTGTTGTAAATCCACTAGAATTGTCATCAAAAGTTACTGCTTACGGTTGCTTGTCAGCAATCGTAAGCAGTAACTTTTGATGCACTGAAACATGTGTATATAGCAACATCACAATCTCTACAGTAGAGCACGGTCCTACAGGCAGAAGGGGTATCCAGAAGCCTCCTGCTGGATGCTGTCAAAATAAAGATTCAGGTCTGCACGTAAGGAATTAACGACATGTGGAGAAATTCCTTGCTGCAGGAATCATAGTTCAAAAAATAGCGTTAAATAAATTAAAAAGCCAATATGGTGAGAATCAGAACATAGTTCAAGAGGCTGTGTGGTGAGCAACTATTACCAAACATCTTACGGATAGTTTTACCTCAGCTTGTGCAATATTTTTAAAATTGAGATGAGTTCTGCAGGTGCCACCACTCTTTCGGAATGTACAATCCGATCAACATATTCTTCTGAATACGTCATCCTATTATTCCTCTCTGTTATCATAAACTCTTCTATGCTCATAAATGTTAGACTTTTTCTTCAAAAATAACACCAGATATTAGGACTCTTGATTTAAATGGGAAACACAATACTCCTGTAACATACCCACATCATATGTTCCAAAATCAAGTATGTAATTTGAGTAACCCGCAATTTCCTTTCCTCGGCTTAATTGTGTTGCTGTTGAAATTTTAGAATATTCATTTTCATTATATATACATATGGGGCATGAAAAATATCTTAAGAGCCCGTAGCAACGCACGGGCATTCAACTAGTACACTCATAATTCATGTCTAGCTATTGACATCTGAACCCTACCGCCCGCCCCCACCGACCTGACAGAGGGGTCCCACATGGGCTGACCAATATATGTGGCAAAATAAAGGGCGCAGGCGGGGGTTCAAACCTGGAACCTCCCCACCCGGGTGTGGTTCCCTTGCCACCAAGCTATACTAAATCTTGTGATATATCCACGCGCTATATTACTTTTAAGTAGAAGTTTTCGGTTAGTTGGGCCTAGGCCGCTGAATTAAACTTGGGCCGCTGTGAATGTGATCTCACCCGGCGCTATAATGGACCTGGCAGGCGGGTCCAACAGCCTGACGGGTGGGTCCCACGAGCTGACGGGAGGTCCCACGGGCAACCTGACAACAAAGCGGGGGTGGCAAAACAAATACCTAGCGAGCATGGGAGCCTGGGGTCGAACCCACGACCTCCATCCCGTCGGAAGCCTCTCGGCCACCAGGCTAGACCAATTCTCTTGCTTATACACCACGTTATATCCTTTATATTTATGATATTTTGGTTACTTGGGCCTGGGCCGCTGTAGTTAAGATTTGGGCTGCTCTGCACAAAGGAGCTAAGTGGTTTTTTTCCCTCTTTCACTTTTCCATTTCTTTTAAGATTATAATATAACACAAAAGAAGAGATTCAAGACAAGGCTAAGTAAATTCAAACAAACTTTTTTAAATTATGTATGTTACATATATAATAACATTAAATCTTTTTCTCCACAAAATAAATTTAGAAAACAAATTTTAATCACTAAAATGCCATTATGATGTATTTAAAATATGGTCAAAACGGCGGGTATGACCCTTCTCAGCTAGGTGTTGAATCTTGCCAAACTTTTTATGGATCTCTGATGAAATAGATAGTTGTGTACCTAAAAAAGATTTTTTGAAAAAAAACATGAGCAAACTATGAAGCACCTGTAGTTCAAATTTGACCCGCTTCCAACTGAATCAGCAGAATTTTGTCAATTTCTTGAGGGGTGTCTAGATAACTTTTTCCATGCAAACAAATGATGAATTATGCATAAAATATGGTATAATATGATTTAAATTTGTGGTGGTCCATTTTTTAAACTTATTTTTGGTAGATGCTTCACAAAATAACACATTTTTAGCATTAAGAAAATGAAAAATGAATTTTTTGTGCAAAGAAAATTAATACTCCCCAAAGCAACTTTGTTTGCCATACCAAGATGCACACATGTGCACAATATGAGGTCATTTGAACAAACTATGCCATGGTTATGGCCATAACTAGCTCATCTGGCTTGAAAGCCATGAAACTTCATACGAGATAGCTCTTTTTTGTGAACACTTTTCAAAATGTTTCCAATATTCCAAGTTTGTTATTTTTCCTAGAAACTAGGTCACATAACATGACACAACGCGAAGGTTTTGTATTTTTTGATTTTTTTGAATTTGTTATGCACATTTCAAAATGCGACCAAAACGGCGGGCGTGACCGCTCCTAGGTCGGGATAGAATCTTGTGAAACTCTTGATGGATCTCTGATAAAATAGATAATGGTGTACCTATAAATGATTTTTTGAAAAAAACTTGAGCAAACTATGAAGCACCTGTAGTTCAAATTTGACCCGCTTCCAGCTGAATCGGCAGAATTTTGTCAATTTCTTGAGGGGTGTCTAGATAACTTTTTCCATGCAAACAAATGATTAATTATGCATAAAATATGGTATAATATGACTTAAATTTGTGGTGGTCCATTTTTGAAACTTATTTTTGGTAGATGCTTCACAAAATAACACATTTTTAGCATTAAGAAAATGAAAAATGAATTTTTTGTGCAAAGAAAATTAATACTCCCCAAAGAAACTTTGTTTGCCATACCAAGATGCACACATGTGCACAATATGAGGTCATTGGAACAAACTATGCCATGGTTATGGCCATAACTAGCTCATCTGGCTTGAAAGCCATAAAACTTCATACGAGATAGCTCTTTTTTCTGAACACTTTTTCAAAATGTTTCCAATATTCCTAGTTTGTTATTTTTCCTAGAAAATAGGTCACATAACATGACACAACGCGAAGGTTTTGTATTTTTTTGATTGTTTTTGAATTTGTTATGCACATTTCAAAATGCGACCAAAACGGCGGGCGTGACCGCTCCTAGGTCCGGATAGAATATTGCGAAACTCTTGATGGATCTCTGATAAAATATATAATGGTGTACCTAAAAATGATTTTTTGAAAAAAACTTGAGAAAACTATGAAGCACCTGTAGTTCAAATTTGACCCGCTTCCAACTGAATCGGCAAAATTTTGTCAATTTCTTGAGGGGTGTCCAAAAAACTTTTTCCATGCAAACAAATGGTTAATTCTGCATAAAATATGGTACAATATCATTTAAAATTTTATTGGTACATTTTTGAAACTTATTTTTGGTAGATGCTTCACAAAATAACCCATTTTTAGCATTAAGAAAATGAAAAATGAATTTTTTATGCAAAGAAAATTAATACTCCCCAAAGCAACTTTGTTTGTCATACCAAGATGCACACATGTGCACAATATAGGGTTATTTGAACAAACTATGCCATGATTATGGCCATAACTAGCTCATCTGGCTTGAAAGCCGTGATACTTCATACGAGATAGCTCTTTTTTGTGAACACTTTTTCAAAATGTATCCAATATTCCAAGTTTGTTATTTTTCCTAGAAACTAGGTCACATAACATGACACAACGCGAAGGTTTTGTATTTTTTTATTTTTTTTGAATTGTTATGCACATTTCAAAATGCGACCAAAACGGTGGGCATGACCATCCCTAGGTCGGGATCGAATCCTGCCAAACTCTATATGGATCTCTGATAAAATAGATACTGTGTGTACCTAAAAATGATTTTTAGAAAAAAACATGAGCAAACTATAAAGTAGTTGTAGTTCAAATTTGACCCGCTTCCAGCTGAATCGATAGATATTTGTCATTTTCTTAGGGGTGGCTACAAAACTTCTTCCATGATAACAACTGGTGAATTTTGCATAATATATGGTATAATATCATTTAAAATTTGGTTGTTATATTTTTGCAACATATTTTTGGTAGACGCTTCACAAAAAAGCCCATTTTCAAAACACGAAAAATGGAAAATGAGTTTTTTTTATGCTAAAAAAATGAAAAATTTACTTTTTTGGTGTTATGAAGATCAAACAACACCTTATACAAAATTAATAGTAAATATTTTTATAATATTTCTTTTCTAAAATAATTGGAAAAGGTTTAAAGAAAAAATATCAAAAAATACAGAACCAGTCCTGTTACAGTAGTTCCGTCCAATAACAAGGCCGAACCAGTCCTGCCACGGATTACTCCCCTAAATCTGATCTGGGCCGTCCACGCCTTGATCCAACGTTGCTCAGCTGTTCTTTATAGATACGAGCGCGCGACCGAAACCCTAACCTAATCCTGCCCTTCCCCCCAGCGCCGCCGCCACCTCCCTTCTTCTCTCTCCCTGCGAGCCACACCGCGCCAGATCTCGATCCACCCCGCCCTCCTGCGCCCTATCTCTACGGTCCGGCGATCGTCCGGGAGAAGGACGGCCACCGTCCACCACTCCTCTCTCCTCATCCACCGTCGCCTCTGCACTTTACCCATCTTCCGCCTCCATCTCTCCCGCGGTGAACCCTAGATCGCCACAGCGCCGCCGCCTCCCCTCTCTTGCGCTGGACACCGCATCGCTGCAGCTCGTGCCGTGCTCCACTAGATCGGTCACCTACCTCGATTCAGCGCTGTAAAGGCTAGCCTGGTGACCTCTCCCGCTTCATCCCCAACAAGGTCGCCGCTGGAAGCACCGGTGTCCTCGCCTTCAGCGCCGTAAAGGCTAGCCCGGTGAGTCTGCCTCCTCTGCTCTGCACCTCCGCTCCTTCCACCACTCCCAATTGAGTTGCTGCTCTTCCTCTGCAGCTGTTTGAGATGGGCTGGAGCTCTCCCTCTCCCAGATCTCACCGTCCTGCACCACCAAGGTCGTGTCCGATGACGTCAGATCCGAGGCCCAGGCGTCATCCGCTGTTGGATCCTCTCCTGCTCTCGATCTTCACGGTCTCAGTAGTTTAGGCAAATTCTGGTAGTGTGCTTCTCCTCTGCTTGCTTCCTGTACACATCTTGCAAAAAAATTAATATCCTGGTAGCGTGCTACTCCTCGTCAGGAAACATGCTTCATTGTGGTTGGTATGGACATAGGAAACATGCTTCACAGTGCTAAATTCATACAATGTATCTGCTTCACTGTGGTTGGTATGGACATAGGAAACATGCTTCTTAAAAGCCAATTAGTGTCTAGAACCGTGCTAAGTGGTGATCTGTTATATTATTTATGGGAATGTCTATGGTTTGGTATAGATTTGCTGCTAGCTGTTAATCCACATTTTATCGTGCTAAGTGGTGTTATTGCAGGTCTTGGAGCGAGTAGAGGCTCGGATGAGCATTTGGAAGATGATCGTGGCATTGATAAGGAGCCCAGGCAAGAGGTATTCAAGTGCGTTGCTGTGTCAGGAGTGCAAAGTGTGTTAAAATTTTGACTGTATTCTAAGTTTGCCTTGTTCAATCTATCGCATAAATGCTTGTTGACATGTAAAAGTATCAATCTGGCGTGCAAGTACATTATGTGTGTTGTGTGATCGGCACACATATGTTGGGGTGTGTGTTGTGTGATCGGCGACGTCTGCTACCTGTCCCTTTCTCGAAGTTATTCTGTTACTTACATGATGCCGTGCATTATTATTGATTCAAGTCCCTATATGGTATGGAGGCTAGGGTCTGAATTGATTTCTATTAGGATCTTGTCAAGTCTCTATATTACTATATGGTTACCACATTACGTGTTGCTTTCTTTCTGAATTTATGATGTATAAGTGATAGCTATAATAATCTATATTGCTTAGGATTTGTCTATGGTTACTGCATTATGATTACCATAATCTATATTGCCTTCTTTATGGTTACCGCATTGCATTACGTGTTACATCTTATTAGCATTAATTGGTAGCCAGATTGCTAGTTACATGCACCTTGTATTGCTCAGGTTCTGTTGATGCCTGGGAAGTTTCTTCTTGTGGGGGGGAGGGGGGGTGGGGGGGAAGGGAATGAGTTATTCTAGGCTAGAAGAATGATAAGATACATGATGTGCTGATCCAATGAAACACTCAATACTTCTGATTCTAAAAGCACATTAGTGAATTACTTGTGCTTGTTGTTTTGCTGTAATGTTTCTTTATGCATTTGACTTAATTACCTGCGCGTGGGAGAAGGCATGCTGAAGCAGTGGGAAGACGCCGCCGTCGCTGCCAGAACAATGTGAATATTGGTAAGCTTGTGCGACTCGTATTTAGCTGTTATTATTCTCTGTTGGATGTCGACCATGCCTGTTGGCTGGACCTATTTGGGGGTTTTATAATATGGCCCTGATCAGATAAGGTGTGTGCACCTTTCAGATGCATTCATGTGATGCTCTATGTGATCTGACTAGGAGTTCCTCACTTCTTTGTTCCCATTAATTCACCAGCTATAGTAATGGCACTTTACTTATCAGAGTGAAAAATTTACCACAATATTTAGTGTTTATAACTGCAACTTGCTTAACAAATAATTCAGTTGCACTTGCTTAATAAATTTACTTTACTCAAATTGTTGATTACATTGACTTATTGATCAATCTATGTGTGCAGATTTGCTGCTTTGGGGAGTTGCTGTTACAGATTTGCTGCTGTTGGGTAGGTTATTGCAGATTCGCTCCAGATCGTGGCGAGGCCATCCACATAAGGGAGGCAATCTGCCGATGCTTCTACAGGTTGCTTTTACCAACAAAAGATAAGAGACATAAGCAGTATAGTTCAATTTTGATCATTATATCTTTATGCTGTGTATCACTACCACTTTTCCTTAGTGCATTACTGCAGTGCTGCTGACTATTTAGTCTGTACAACCGTGACAATAAATTGCTGTGAATTTTTGCAATACTTAATGTGTTTGAACTATATGTGGATTCATGAAGTGTGTAGTCTATCTTCCACACTATATGTGGATTTATGAAGTGTGGTAGTGTTCTTTTCTCTTCAGAGAAATGGTTGGTATCATATTGCTTATTAAATCTGCATCATGTATCTGGTATATCCTTTCTGATGCTTACTACATGCTATATTTAATTACTAAGATTTACAGTAGTTGCGCATGTTCTTGTCCATAAACACTTGTATCTTAACAGATCTTGTATAAATATGTATGAAAGATGATTTCAATATCCAGATCCGGGATAGGCTAGAGTATATGTGGATTTATGAAGTGTGTAATCTATCTTTCGATGTAGTTCTTCCTGTTGCTCTGTCATGCCTGCTTGTTAGCTTCCCTGTTCTCTGTTCTACTTACTACATGAAATTAATTTGATGCATTTTAATCTATCCGAGGTGCTTCTTATTTTTCTGTGGTACTTTTGCAAACTATGATAGGCTGCTGGAAGGTACTTTCCCTGTTCGCCAAGGTCGCTGGTAGCAACATCATTTAGCTAAAGGTTTTGGGATTGGTGGTTGCGAGATGGTACATGGATGTATTTTGCTCATTGATGGAGATACTTTGCTGGGAGATACTAGTCTGTAATGTTATAATTGTTATGTCACACTATGTAATACTGTTGCGAGATTGTAAGCTATGCGAATGATGGAAGTTTAATATTTTGTTTTGTGCTGTTAATAAAATGTTGTGATCCTACTATTATTTTATTTGGGCAGGATTGTTATTGGTTGTCACTATAGTGAAAATAAAGAGGCCAGGGCCCAAACCATTGAAAGGCCATGATACAAATATTAGGAAAAAAGTGTGCAAATTAGAAAATAATAAATTGGCTGAAAGAAAAGCCCAAAAGTAATGGACTCTAAAAGGCCAAGGCCCAAAATCGAAAAAGGTGGTAAAAAGGCCCAGGCCCAAACAAGAATTGGATAAAAATATATAAACAAGGCTGAGTTATTGGGCTTGGCCCATATAAATCACTGAAATGGACCAGGCTGATTTCGATTTACATGTCTGCCACGTGTATGCCACGTCAGATTGCTGATGTGGTCTCCTGCCACGTGTATGCCATGTCGGATTGCTGATGTGGCCTCCTCAAACTGCTCATGACGATATTATATCGTCATAACCGTTATGACGGTCCAATATCGTCATAGACGATTATGACGATTTCAGTGGGATCGTCAAGTTCGATCATCAACGACGCCCCGTTTTTGACGATGATTTTTTCGTCATAAAATCGTCACAGATCAACCATTATGACGATTTAGTGACGAATTTCGAGCGTCAGTAGTCAACACATTTCTTGTAGTGAGGCCTTCTTCATCACCATGCCTGCCTCCGAAGTGATGTGTGAGTAGTATAACTTGGACTACGAGTCCAGAGCAGTAGCTAGATGGTTGTCATCTCCTCCATGTGCTTCATGTTTAGATCTTGTGAGTTGCCTATCATGATCAAGATCATCGTTGTGTAATTCTACATGTTGTGTTTGTTGGGATCCGATGAATATTGATACTTTGTCAAGTTGATTTATGATTTATCATCTCTATGTTGTTTATGATCTTGCATGCTCTCCGTTGCTAGTAGATATCTTGGCTGAGTAGATGCTAGTGACCCCAAGAGGGAATCTTTATGCTCGATAGTGGGTTCATGCCTCTAGTAATCTAGGGGAGTGACAAAAACCTCTAAGGTTGTAGATGTGTTGTTGCTATTAGGGATAAAACAACAATCTCATGTTCAAGGACATTTGTATTGTTTACATTACACACTTTGCTTAAGGTGATAATCTGTTACTTGCAACTTAATACTCAACGGTTGCTCGGATGACATCCGGCGGGTGGATTATTAGTCATAGATGCAGTTGGATTACGGTCTATGTATTATGTTGTAATGCCCAAGTGAATCTCATAGTGATCCTCATGACATTTGTATGCTTGCTTTATTCTATCAATTGCCCAACTGTAATTTGTTTACCCAGCATGTTATTTATCTTATGGAGAGACAACACTAGTGAACTGTGGACCCCAGTCCATTTTTTTACATTGTTATTATCATTTACCATTTACTTGTTTTATTTACATTCTTGCAAACTATTACCTTTTACCACTCGATACGCTTAATCCTTTGTTTACAGCAAACCGGTGAGATTGACAACCTCACTGTAAGTTGGGGAAAAGTACTTGGTTGTGTTGTGTGCAGGTTCTACATTGCTGCTGGTGCAAAGCTACGCCCCAGACAAGGCGCCATATTTAAATTGTCTGGAGCTGTCGTGAAGCTAGCGAGTATCAACCTTCAGAAGTTGGTTCTTTCTCCTACTGGTTCGATAAACCTTGGTTTCATACTGAGGGAAGACTTGCTACTGTGCTCATCATACCTTCCTCTTGGGGTTCCCAACTAGGCAGACATCTACATGCCATCACTTGTTTTGATCAAACTAGTATGCTAGGGCTTGTGTCGGGGATATGTGTATTAGTTGGAGTAATCTAGTAGTGAGTTCGGGAAGTGACGGAAATATCTGAGCTACCATAGTTTTTACCTTTCTATGATTGCCCCACTATGGAGAAAACATCTAGTGACAGAAAGGATGCCTTGTTAGAAAGGATGCATAGTGTTTTAAATATTATGTTACAGTTCTTTATGCAATACGGTTAGTTCTTAAATTTGACTTGAGATGGATGCTTGTGTCAAAGGAGTATTAGTGAGTTGTGAGTATAAACTCTATGTTAGAACGTCATGCCCATGTTCATGCTTACCACTGACATTTTGTGTGTTTGCATGCTCTTTATTTGTCATTTGTGTATTATTACCACCTTGTTTTTGAGAGAGAGATCAAGTAAAACCCATGATCCTTGGTCCTATTTTAGCCATAAAAAGTTTTCTTTGTTACTTGTATGTTGTTTGCTTTCAGTTCTTCTACACTAAAAATCATAAAAGGTTAGTTACTAATTTTGTTTTGTATTGTAAAATTGAAGCTGTTGGTGCCTGACAAACAACGCAATTAGTTGGGGACGCAAAATTGTTGTTCTTTGATTGCAAGTTGTTTGAAGAGTGTGGAGAAGGAGGTTCATCACCTTTGTGAGCTTTCTCTATCACTTTAGACTTTGCAATAGTTTTACTTTAGCCTTTGTTTTCTGGTCGTTATGCAGAACAAGAGTAAGGCAAAAGTTGTTTGTGTTCCTAGGATCAAGGTTCCTGAGGCTCTTGTTTTTGACACTTCAACTTTTGAGCAAACAGAGGGGAAGTCTTTGAGAGATGCTTGGTATAGGATCAAAGAGTTACATAATGCGAAAACCAATCCTTGTAGTGAAGCTAGACTTCATGAAGCTTTAGCCATGCAATTCGGTTTGCAAATGGTTGAGAACATGGGATGCTCCCCAGTTACGGCAGAGTCGGATTGTCTTGAGCTCATCAACGCTTGTACAGGGGTGACCAAACTGTGGAGTCCGTACACTGCTATCCTAGCAGACTGTTTCCAAATTGCAAGCAGAATTGGCCAGATCAAGTTCCATCATAGTCGGAGGGAAACGAACAAGGCGGCGCACAATTTAGCTAAATTATGTTTTGAGACAGATAGTAGTTTGTCCTGGGACGGTGATCCACCTCCCTCTGTTTTAATTGATGTACTAAACGATTTATCTGATCTAGATCAATAAAGTGAGCCTTATACTGTCAAAAAAAAAGCTTCCCAATAGACAAAACATGGAATTATTGGAAGATTTTGCTATTGAAAAACTTGGATTGATAGAAAATGATATTGCTGCTATGATGGATAAACTTGATATATTTCAAAGCAGCCTGAGGAGAGATGATGAACTATTGAGGATGTCCAGGAAAGAACTAATCATGTTTGTGATCTATGCAAGTTGGTGGGAGCTTTGATGCTTGCGGTGTTGATAGTTTTTCACCGTCCAGTTGGGAACCCCAAGAGGAAGGTATGACGAATATAGCAGCAAGGTTTTCCCTCAGTTAAGAAACCAAGGTATGTCGATCAGGAGAGGAAGAAGCAAATACAACTGAAGGTGATGCTTGCTAGTCTAGTGACACTCCAACAAGGGCGCCGTTAACGATCGATAACGAGTTAGCGCGTCTTTAACTAGTAGCAACGTGGAACCTGCAAACAACACAACCAAATACTTTGTTCCCAACTTACGATAAGGTTGTCAATCTCACCGGTTTGCTGTAAACAAAGGAATGAGCGTATCGAGTGGAAAATAGTAATAGTATGCGAGTAAAGTAAACAGTGTGAGTAAAGTAAACAGGTGATAGCAATATAATGGAAATAGGACCGGGGTCCACAGTTCACTAGCGGTGTCTCTCCATAAGATAAAATAACACATGCTGGGTAAATAAATTACAGTTGGGCAATTGATAGAATAAAGACAACGTGCATATGATGAGAGGATCACAATGAGATTTACTCTGGGCATTACAACAAAATACATAGACCGCCATCCAACTGCATCTATGACTAATAATCCACTTGTGGCGAATCAATCTGAGAACTCCACAAGTATTAAGTTGCGAACAACAGATAATTGCATTAAGCAAAGTGTGTAATATAAACAAAGCATATGCCCTCGAGCATATGAATGTTGTTTTCCCCCTAGTAGCAACAACACATCTACAACCTTAGAGGTTTCTGTCACTCCCCCAGATTAAATAGAGGCATGAACCCACTATCGAGCATAAATACCCCCTCTTGGGGTCACTAGCAACTACTTGGCCAAGATAGCTACTAACAACGGAGAGCATGCAAGATCATAAATAACATAGAGATAACATAAGATAAATTTCAGTACATCAACTCAAGCATAACACCAATATTCATCGGATCCCAACAAACCAAACATGTAGAATTACATAACGGTGATCTCAATCATGTAAGGCAGCTCATGAGATCTAAACATGAAGCACATGGTGGAGAAGACAACCATCTAGCTACTGCTATGGACCCATAGTCCAAGGTAGACTACTCACTCATCGCTCCGGAGGCAAGCATGGCGATGAAGAAGACCTCCGGTGGCGATTCCCCTCTCCGGCAGGGTACCGGGAAGAGCTTCTGGACCCTCCCGATCTTCGGGTCGACGGTGGTGGTGGATCGCGATGTGTTCTGGAAAAGTGATTGTGTCTTTTATGTTTTTCCTGTCGGGGGGTCTTTATAGGCGAAGGGGCATCATCAGAAGTGGACCGAGGCGACCTCACACATAGGGGGCGCGGCCCAGCCCCTGGCCGCGCCGCCCTATTGTGTGGGGCCCTCGTGGCCCCACTCCGTCTCCTCTTCGGTTCTCTGGAAGCTTCGGTGAAATTCTGGGCGACTAGCTTTGGTTTCGTCTAATTCCGAGAATATTTCCTGTGTAACTTTTCTGAAACACAAAAATAGCAGAAAACAGGGAACTGGCACTGTGGCGACTTGTTAATAGGTTAGTTCCGGAAAATGCATAAAAGTGCCACGAAATGTAACGAAACACTAAGCAAATGGTGTAAAAACAAGCATGGAGCATCAAAAATTATAGATACGTTAGAGACGTATCAACATCCCCAAGCTTAACTCCTGCTCGTCCTCGAGTAGGTAAGTGATAACAAAAGAAATAATTTTTGAGGTGACATGCACCTACACAATCTTGATCATGTATGTAAGCGTTGTGCGCTGGGATCAAAAGAACTTAAAACATGGGCATGAAAGACATAATCTTGATAGAAGAAACTTAGCAACCATGTTATAACATGAAAATGAACACAAACAAAAGATCATGAAAATGAAACAATGAAAGTCAAACGTGTGTTCAAATCATATGGAAAAACATACAAATGGTTTTTAGCTTGTCCTTAACGAGAGAGCAAAACATAAATGCATAGGACACCTTCAAGTTTAAGAGGGCGACTAGATACAAATAATTTAAGAACAAGTAAAACCAACTATATGAATCAATCAATGAAAACTTTGGGACAATGCACATTATACTCAGAATTACAACTATGCTCTTTTAATGGTGCATAAAGATAGAAGGTGGAGACTCAACATAAAAGTAAAAGAAAGGCCCTTCGCAGAGGGAAGCAGTGATTGCAAGTTTTATAAACCTTCAAAAATTATGGTACTTACCGGCTTTGAGCTCTCATTGCCCCCATCATAAGCATCTTGAATGATTAAAGTTAATGCGAGAACACTTATGCTGCATATGCTTGACAAATCATAAGTTGAAAACCTCGTGTCCCATGAATACGAGTACCCAAACCTCATGCTACTTTACTTAGAGTCCCAAGCAAGCTCTTGTCATTGTAAGTATACACGTATCACCGAGAACCGCCAACGGGATACCTCCATGCCCGATGACATGGAACAAGCCCACATTAAAATGACAGGACAAGCAGACAATGAACACCTCGACATCTCTTTTATTTACCATTTGTATAACTTTTTATTTTGAGATGCGTCGTCGAATGTCCACTATGGGCATGCTGCAAATTTCCACCATGAATTATGCATGGCTTAGATTGGCGGCCCAGGCGTTTCTCTAACACATATACAAACTCCATGATCCCGCAAGATTCCCAATTCATTTCACACCGCGAGTATCCATAAACAAAAGATCACAATATCAACTCAAATAAGAAGTGCAATGTTAAAACTTGCCCCATGACGACATGGCTGGGCTAATTCCCAACTTACAACTTGCAAGCATAACAACTCAACATAAGAGACCACAATGTCAAATTTTTAAGAACGAGAAAAGTAAAGTGTGCCATCCGGTTCGTGAGAGCTTTACTTACCAATTTTCGCATAACACTGGTAAGAGTTTAATTTGAAGAGTAGATAAAAGCAAGTCAAATTTACTTTGGAATAGCAAATTGCTAATAGGTATGTATGGTGGACACTTTGGCAAACTTGGTTTTTAGGAGTTGGATGCACGAGTAGAGCTCATACTCAGTACAAGGCGAGGGCTAGCAAAAGACTGGGAGCGACCAACTAAGAGAGCAATAACGGCCATAATCATGCAAAGCGACAAAGCAACATTAAAAGAAGCATAAGATGGCATCAAAAGTCAAAAACTAAATGATCATAGAGGCAATTGGCGACTTTGTAAGAGTCTAACATGTGTGAGCATGCGCCAAGTCAACCCAAATAAAGCATCAAGGAGAAAACCAAAATAATGCTTCCAAACGATAAAAACAACGCATGATTTTTTCAAAGGCTCATTAAGCAATCTCAGTTATTTGAGACAAGTCATGCTACAGCAAAACCGCTAAGCATACTATCAAAAAGACATCAAGCACGACATGCAACAGCCTAGGCCGCAGTCTACACAAGCTCCTTCTTGTACAACTTTTTTGCGTAAAACTTTTTCTCTTTTCCAACACCATTCAAACTTTTTATAAACACCTCTTTTGATGAAAACCAATAAAGACCAGAGGCAAAAATACACCTTGATGAAAAGATATAACAAGATCTGAACACAAATCAAGGCAAAAATCAAAAGCTAAACGCAGTTTAAAAAAGAAGAACACTCGTTGAAATTATAAGAATGAAAAACAGAGTGTTCTTGGCAAATGAAAAGCAAGGCAACTTCTCCAAAAGAAATTTGTTGGGGTCCAACCATTTATTGCAGAAAATAAAACTAAACTAAACTGAAAACTAAAAACAACTGACGCTCCAAGAAAAATGCATAATGCATGAAGCAATAAAAATATAGTGTTTTGAAAGGTGACCTGATTTTTGCCGATGAAGAAGGGGTGCCTCGGGGGCATCCCCAAGCTTTGACGCTTGCACTTCTTGGATATTTCTTGGGGTGATGCATGGGCATCCTCAAGCTTGAGCTTTTGTCCATTCTTCAACTCATCTCATCACTCTCCGATCCCTACACTTGAAAACTTCCTTCATACAAAACTAAACACAAATCTATTAGCAACATTAGTGTAAGCATAACATAGAATTAACCCTTTTTGCTTCAGGTTTCAACCTAAAACCACCACATATAAAGTGTATACTACTGTAGCAACTTCCCCAAAAGTTCCGTGATCAAAAGAACTCAAAAATAAAGCGATAAAGCGGCAAACACAAATATTGGCAGAAATCTGTTAAAACAGAACAGCTGACAAAGGTTGAATTTTTAGAGGGTTTTCTGTTGCTCAAATCAAAAAGTGTTCAACTAATGAAAGTTTGGATATAACCTGGGTCATATGCACAAGAAATCGCAGGTCCAAAAGATATACATAGAATTTTCACGAATTTTTACGGTGCAGCACCGAAAATAGTTTCAGGACAGCAACATCCCCAAATCTTACCTCGCTCAAATTAGAGGCTTCTCTTGGCACAAAAACGAAATAAAAATGATAAGGAGAGGTTATTACAGTAGTAATAACTTCCAAGACTCAAATAAAAGAAAATGAACTGAATGTAAAAACATTGGGTTATCTCCCAAGAGTGCTTTTCTTTAACGCCTTTGAGCTAGGCTCAGTAATTCAAGAAGATGCTCACATAAGAAATATGAATTGAAGCAAAAGAGAGCATCAAGGAGAAAATATGAAACACATTTAAGTCTAACCCACTTCCTATGCATAGGAATCTTGTAAGAAAATAAATTAAAGAAGCACATAGTAACAAGCATGGGTAGATAAAATAAGAGCAACTTCAGAACTTTCAATATAAAGAGAGGTGTTTTAGTAACATAAAAATTCCAACAACCATATTTTCCTCTCATAATAATTTTCAGTAGCATCATGGACAAACTCAACAATATAAATATCACACTCACCCTCCTTTAAGCATGGAGGGCGATCAAATAAGGTATTAGTTAAAGAGTTACCCTTATTGGGAGGTAGACATGGGTAGCTCCATTCTTCCTCCTCTTGATCATCACTCTCCTCTTCTTTTTCATCCAATGAGCTTCCAGTTTCAGCAATTTCTTCTTCCATAGGCTCCTTCAAGGCATTAGTCTCTTCCATTGGGAGCATCTATTAAGATATTTAAGAATATAGCCATTTCCTTCCTTGTAATTATCAAAGCAAAATTTAAGTATATCATAAACCTCATATTTATAAGGTGCATCATCAGTATTTTCAAGCAAATAAGCGAGTTCAAATGCACCCTTCCAAGCAATAAATTCTTCAATTTGTTCCACATCATAAAAGTCATAATTTCCATTAATATAAGAAGATATGGTAACATCATCACTATACTCACATTGAAAGGGGAGGTGTTTATACCTCCTACAACAACAAGATCTATCAATGCAATAAGTAACATTATAAGTAGAGCACACATTTCTAGCAATGATATACAATCTATTGATTTGTTCCCATAAGTGTTTCCCTTTTTGTGACAAGCGGTGTTCCTCATAATAATTTTGCTGCTCTTCCGTGAACCCACCTTGCCAAAAAGATTTAGTTTCAAAGAAACTAACCACTGATAGAAAGCATGATAAAGCAAGACAATAACAAACCAACAAAAGTAACAAATATAAAAGGAACTAATTTTTTTGTATTTTTGATAAAACGATGCAAGTAAAAATAAAGTAAAGCAAAACTTAAAACAAAGTAAAGGATGTGCATGCGAAAACTCCCCTTGCAGAAGTCTTCTTCTTCCTCCCCGGCAACGGCGCCAGAAAATTGCTGGTGCCTAGTTGACGTGGGAGCTTATTCTTCTTCAATCCCCGGCAACGGCGCCAGAAAATTCTTGATGCTTGCGGTGTTGATAGTTTTTCACCGTCCAGTTAGGAACCCAAGAGGAAGGTATGATGAATATAGCAGCAAGGTTTTCCCTCAGTTAAGAAACCAAGGTATGTCGATCAGGAGAGGAAGAAGCAAATACAACTGAAGGTGATGCTTGCTAGTCTAGTGACACTCCAACAAGGGCGCCGTTAACGATCGATAACGAGTTAGCGCGTCTTCAACTAGTAGCAACGTGGAACCTGCACACAACACAACCAAATACTGTTTTCCCAACTTACGATGAGGTTATCAATCTCACCGGTTTGCTGTAAACAAAGGAATGAGCGTATCGAGTGGAAAATAGTAATAGTATGCGAGTAAAGTAAACAGTGCGAGTAAAGTAAACAGGTGATAGCAATATAATGGAAATAGGACCGGGGTCTACAGTTCACTAGCGGTGTCTCTCCATAAGATAAAATAACACATGCTGGGTAAACAAATTACAGTTGGGCAATTGATAGAATAAAGACAACGTGCATATGATGAGAGGATCACTATGAGATTTACTCTGGGCATTACAACAAAATACATAGACCGCCATCCAACTGCATCTATGACTAATAATCCACTTGTGGCGAATCAATCCGAGAACTCCACAAGTATTAAGTTGCGAACAATAGATAATTGCATTAAGCAAAGTGTGTAATGTAAACAAAGCATATGCCCTCGAGCATATGAATGTTGTTTTCCCCCTAGTAGCAACAACACATCTACAACCTTAGAGGTTTCTGTCACTCCCCCAGATTAAATAGAGGCATGAACCCACTATCGAGCATAAATACTCCCTCTTAGAGTCACTAGCAACTACTTGGCCAAGATAGCTACTAACAACGGAGAGCATGCAAGATCATAAACAACATAGAGATAACATAAGATAAATTTCAGTACATCAACTCAAGCATAACACCAATATTCATCGGATCCCAACAAACCAAACATGTAGAATTACATAATGGTGATCTCAGTCATGTAAGGCAGCTCATGAGATCTAAACATGAAGCACATGGTGGAGAAGACAACCATCTAGCTACTGCTATGGACCCATAGTCCAAGGTAGACTACTCACTTATCGTTCCGGAGGCAAGCATGGCGATGAAGAAGACCTTCGGTGGCGATTCCCCTCTCTGGCAGGGTGCCGGGAAGAGCTTCTGGACCCTCCCGATCTTTGGGTCGACGGCGGCGGCAGATCGCGATGTGTTCTGGAAAAGTGATCGTGTCTTTTAGGTTTTTTCCGTCGGGGGGTCTTTACAGGCGAAGGGGCATCGTCAGAAGTGGACCGAGGCGACCTCACACATAGGGGCACGGCCCAGCCCCTGGCCGCGCTGCCCTGTTGTGTGGGGCCCTCATGGCCCCACTCTATCTCCTCTTCGGTTCTCTGGAAGCTTCGGTGAAATTCTGGGCGACTGGCTTTGGTTTCGTCCAATTCCAAAAATATTTCCTATGTAACTTTTCTGAAACACAAAAATAGCAGAAAACAGGGAACTGACACTGTGGCGACTTGTTAATAGATTAGTTCCGGAAAATGCATAAAAGTGCCACGAAGTGTAACGAAACACTAAGCAAATGGTATAAAAACAAGCATGGAGCATAAAAAATTATAGATACGTTAGAGACGTATCAAGCTTCAAAAATGAAAACTAAGAAAAAACCACTTAAGAAAACAGAGAAAGAGAAGGAAGAAAAAGAGAGTAGACAAGTAAAGAAAATTAGGATGCTAGATGATATATCAAATGATCTTTTAGCCTCTTTTAAAAATGCACTCTTGACGAAGTTATCTCTATTTTCCAGAACTATGTTTGTGATCCTAGTATTGTTACTAACCAAGAAGGTTTGGCTCTTTTATTGCTAACCATGTTATCAAAGAAAAGCTTAACATGTATCATAAGGAGTCCATGGTCCCACCCAAGCTTGAGGATGTATGTGAACCAAGGATTTATGTCACTATAGGTAAAATCATATGGCCTGCTATACTTGATCTTAGATCTAGTGTTTCTGCTATTCCTAAATCTTTATGTGATCATCGTGATTTACCACCTATTAAAAGTGTGATATTGACTTGAAACTTGTTGATTTCTCTATTACAGATGCTCATGGTAGAGTTAACAATGTTCTTGTAGAATTACATATGACTTTTATGCTTGTGGACTTTATTATCATTGATATGGATGGTAAGCACCATAGTCCTATAATTCTTGGTAGATCTTTTTTGATAACTATATGTGCTACCACTGATGCTAAAGAAGGAAATATGAAGTTTCAATTTCCACATAAAATGTGCACGGAGCACTTTTCAAGAAAGAATGAGAGATCAAAGAATTGCCCTCATGGCATGTGCAACTCCTAAAAACTTAAGGTTCTAAGCCTAATTATATGGCTATAAAAAAACGCTTTACAAAAGGTAATCCGGTTGTTTTATTTTTCTATTCTAGGTTTGCTGTAGATTTTTAGTTTGTGTCTTAGTTTCGGTTTGGTTCGAAAAGTGCCAAGCTTTTCCCATTTGAATACAAAAGATGGAAAAATTTCACGAGTAAAAATTTATTTCAACTTTTTTGAAACTTTTAAATTGTATTTTTTTAATATTTGAAAAACCAGGTGCGCCTACACCCGGCTTCCACTAGCTATTTCAGGCTCACATATTCATTGTTCAACAAATACATCACCATATACAGGAGTAGATGATAATGCGTAGTACCGAAGTAGAGAATATATGACAAACTATGACATTTAACTCTTTAGATAAAGGGAAAAATCTGTTATAGATCCCTACTTATACAAAAATAACGGAAGAAACACGAAATACACAATATAGATCTGCATACTACGAGGATATAAGGGGAGACGTTGCCGAAGCCGCTCCCGGTTGCCCCTTCGACTCTAAAAATAATGGCACTGCACCTCAAGCTACAAGAAAAAAAATGCCAACGATACATCAGATGAATAATAGTAGGATCATTTACCTATATAATTAAAAAAATTACTGAAAAAGTATCAAATATCAGTTCCAATGACAGTATGATTTCTTTGGCATTTGCTACCCACTAGACAAAAATGGTTGTGTTGGAAGAATAGCAGCACATAATCACTTGCAACTGAGGATGCTAGTGGACAGTCCAACGGACTAGGCGGACGTCCACCGAGAGTACATGTCAGTGATTAAAATGAATTCGTTAAGCATATTGATTAGCTGATTAAAAATCAAATCTGTCTGCCTGCATCCCTACTTTTTTTTGAAACAATACCATAATATATTATAGCAACGAACAATACATAGTAGAGATATATAGACTGTCTCCAGCGATTACAAAATAAAGTCTAAGAAAAAATAAGCTAATCTTCGAGGCCTTCAAACTCTTCTCTTACATGACATAATCTTGTATTTTCCTAAAGCCAGCCAAAAGATAATGACACATATATCAAACCATAAACCTGTAAACACTAATAGTGGTTCTTCTTTTTTTTAATTTGAGCCACAGTGCCAAGGCTACGTGCACGCACGTAACCATTAATGCAATCATACCACATCGGCAAGAGTACCAACACCAGTATTCCAGGGAAGAGAAACCGAATAGCCTTGTCAACGTTGCTGGAAAGCCGAGAATACGAATCACCATTGTTGAAGACGTAGCAGTCGGGACAAATATTGCGAGGATAACCCTCCTCGCGACAACTAGGAGAAATAATCCAAAACTGATTTTGCGAAGCAAGATCTTGAAGACCGCACCTAAAAAATTGTAATCTTACAGCACCACCATTGACGCCAGAAAAAAGATCTCGTCGCCGAATGAAGGGCTGAAGGTCACTTATTATGAACGATGACATCTCCATTGACGTAGAAGAAAATAAAAATAGCTACCAAAACACTAACCTAATCTTTCAAAAATATTACTTTTATTAAAATCTCCACCCATAGATCGGGTTCTCCACCCCTCCCGACAGTGGCGAGGCCGGCCGGAGGAGGAGAAACCGATCTATGGAGAAGGCAAAGCTTGGAGGCGGCGGCTAGGTCAAAGAGGCGGCGGCTGGGAAAAGAACTTCAGATCTAAAAAGTAGTGCCTGCATCCATACTTGCAACGTAGAGAACATATTTTTGCTTTATTTAACCATATCCAAAGTACAAACAAAGCAATGCAATGAGCACTTCAGCGAGTTCAGCGTGCCATAGGACGTGGATGGACGGTGGATCCTGAGGGGTAAGAGCATCTCCACTCACACGCCCGACGAGGCCCTGATACGTCTCCAACGTATCTATAATTTTTGTTGCTCCATGCTTGTTTTTACACCATTTGCCTACTGTTTCGTTAACCTTCGTGGCACTTTTGTGCATTTTCTGAAACTAACCTATTAACAAGTCGCCACAGTGCCAGTTCCCTGTTTTCTGCTGTTTTTGTGTTTCAGAAGTGATACACAGGAAATATTCTCAGAATTGGACGAAACAAGTTCCTGAAGTCTTATTTTACCCGGAAGCTTCCAGAGACCCGAAGAGGAGTAGGAGGGGAGCCACAGGGGCCCCACACACCAGGCCGGCGCGGCTAGGGCCTGGGCCGCGCCAGCCAGGCGTGAGGCCACCTGGCTCCACCTCTGACATCGCCCCTTCGCCTATAAAGAGCCCTGACGGAAAAAACCTAAGTACCCGATCAATTTTCCAGAACACATCGCGATCCGCCGCCGCCGTCGACCCGAAGATCGGGAGGGTCTAGAAGCTCTTCCCGGCACTCTGCCGGAGAGGGGAATTGCCACCGGAGGTCTTCTTCATCGCCATGCTTGCCTCCGGAGCGATGAGTGAGTAGTCTACCTTGGACTATGGGTCCATAGCAGTAGCTAGATGGTTGTCTTCTCCACCATGTGCTTCATGTTTAGATCTCATGAGTTGCCCTACATGATTGAGATCACCGTTATGTAATTCTATATGTTTGGTTTGTTGGGATCCGATGAATATTGGTGTTATGATTGAGTTGCTATACTGAAATATATCTTTTGTTATCTCTATGTTGTTTATGATCTTGCATGCTCTCCGTTGTTAGTAGCTATCTTGGTCGAGTAGTTGCTAGTGACTCCAAGAGGGGGTATTTATGCTCGATAGTGGGTTCATGCCTCTATTTAATCTGGGGGAGTGACAGAAACCTCTAAGGTTGTAGATGTACTGTTGCTACGAGGGAGAAAACAACATTCATATGCTCAAGGGCATATGCTTTGTTTACATTACACACTTTGCTTAATGCAATTATCTGTTATTCGCAACTTAATACTTGTGGAGTTCTCGGATTGATTCGCCACAAGTGGATTATTAGTCATAGATGCAGTTGGATGGCAGTCTATGTATTTTGTTGTAATGCCCAGAGTAAATCTCATAGTGATCTTCTTGATATATCACGTTTATCTTTATTCTATCAATTGCCCAACTGTAATTTGTTTACCCAGCATGTGTTATTTATCTTATGGAGAGACATCACTAGTGAACTGTGGACCCCGGTCCTATTTCCATCATATTGCTATCACCTATTTACTTTACTCGCACTGTTTACTTTACTCGCATTCTTCTACTGTTTTTCACTCGATACGCTCATAACCTTTGTTTCAAGCAAACCGGTGAGATTGACAACCTCATCGCAAGTTGGGAACAAAGTACTTGGTTGTGTTGTGTGCAGGTTCCGCGTTGCAGCTAGCAAGCAAAGCTTGGACGAGGCGCCATATATAAATTGTCCGAAGCTGTCGCAAACTAGCAAGCATCACCTTCAGTCGTAATTGTCTGCTTTTCTCCTGAACGATAAACCTTGGTTTCTTAACTGAGGGAAAACCTGCTGCTATACTCATCACACCTTCCTCTTGGGGTTCCCAACGGGCTGGTCATTCACCACGCAACAAGCAGGCCCCCGACACTATTTTTTTCATCCGGATGGCGTAAATCGGCCCAGTCGCGCCCCCGGATTCTTGTTTTCGCCCGGAGCTGGGCATTCATCCATCCGGCGAGCTCAAGCCATCCCCGACCTTCCGGGGCGCGCTCGGGGACTCCAGACGAAAGAAACGCACGCGAAAAGGTGAGGAAAATTCCTGCGCGTCGTGTGGCCCCGACTTGTCGGCGAGAGTGGGCGGTCGTCATCCTCATCGTCTCGTCTTCCACGCATCGTCGTCTTCCGCGCGTGCATCGTCTTCCGCGCGCTGTAAAGGCTGCCACCGATGGACGGCCAACCACGCGGCGAGGCGAGTTAATGCCAGCGCGCCTATATATCGCGGCCTCTCCTCCAAACCGGCCACATTCGCCAGCAGCATCTCAATATATCGACCTGCCCACCTCCTCCACTCACCTCCTCGAGCAATGGCGGGCTACCCATCCGACGAGGACGGCGTGACGAACAACGGCTTCGGCCGTCGCTCCCTGCACCAGTGGGAGGGCCGGCTGCTGCACGCGGCCAGCTACATGGCGCCGCCGGACTTCTGGGCGCCCGGAGGATGGCGCCTGAGCGCCGGCGGCATCCCGATCCCGCCGCTGCCGATGGGAGCCGCCCTCGAAGCCGCCATCGACGAGGTCCTCGAGACCATGCCGGACGAGCAGCGCGCCGATCCACGCTTCTACCCCGACAATCGGGAGGCGTGGACGGCGTTCTTCCGTCGTTGCTACGAGCGCGAGCTGGCGGCGTACGACGGCCCGCCCCCTCCTCCTGCGCGCAACAATGCCGCTGGGCGCCGCCGCTGGTGGAGCGCGCCCGACCGCACGCTCGAGTTCGTCCTCGACCACATCGAGCGCGGCAACGACCCCGTCCTCGAGATGCCGCCGCCGCGTCCGATGCTCTCCCGCCGCCGCGGGAGCTCCTGGATGCCACGGCGGATGGCATCCGGCTCCTCCGGCTCGGCGTCCTCTGGATCGGCGACGAGGTCAGGATCACGGTCCTCGGCATCCACGCCGAGGACCGTCAAGCAGGAGCCGGCGTCCGCGCCTCGCCGCAACAGCGGCGCCCTCGTCATCCGCGAGGGGGGGGGAGGGCGCACCGCGTCGCCGCCGCGCCGTCGCAAGGCAAAGAAGGACGCCGCTGCCAAGGCCGCGTCTGACCTCGCCGAGGCGAAGGCCGCGCGCGCCGAGGAGGCGGCAACGGAGGAGGCCATCAAGCGGTCTCTGCGCGACGTCGTCCCCGCCGAGAACGCCATGCCGCTCGACGCGACGCTGTAGTGGTCTCGGCGGGAGTGGGAGCGGGAGGAGCGGGAGCAGCAGCGGCGGCTGCTGGACCTGACCGCCGCACAGCGTCGCGCCGCCGATCGTCAAGCTGGAGGAGTCCAGCGACGACGAGCTCTACCGCCCAACGCCGCCACGTTTCGGCGACGCTGGGCAGGATTCCAGCAGCCAGGCGCCGCCGCCGCAGGACGACTCCTCCTCCTCCGATGACGGCGGCGACTACACGCGTTTCTACCGCCATTTTGGCATGTAGAAAACACGTGTTTTTAAGTTTAGGTTAGCCGAATTCGTCTATATTTCGCCTATATAATATAAATATCGCTCAATTTTGCCAAACTTCGTCTACTTTGTGCGCATTTTTGTCGGTGATTCCTATGCTCCAATCAGGTCGGCGCTTTGCACCGCGCCGCACACCCCCGCGCGCGGTGTGGGCCGGCCCATTAGCGCCGACCTGGTCGGCTATTTTTTTCGTTCTTTTTTCTTTTTTTCTTTTTTTATTGTTTTTTCTTTTTTCTTTTCTCTGTTTTCTTTTTCCCTTTTTCTTTTTAGCTTATTTTTTCTTTTTCTTTTGCAACATTTTAAAAAATGTTTAGATCTGATTTTTTCTTTTTTGCTTTTTAATTTTTTTAAAAAACAGTCGAAATAGGAAATGTAAAAAAGAAACAGCGAAAAAACAAACAGCAAAGAAGAAAAAGCAAAAAAGCGGACGAACGCGAAATGGGCCAAGCCCACGACCAGCCAGAGCGTGAACGTCTCGGAAAAAAAACGCGCAGAAATAGTCTAATGGGCCGGGCCCAGTAACCATCGGGTGTGCGGCGCGGGGTTCGCACCGATCAGGGTGGAATATAGGAGCTCCCCTTTTTGTGTACTTTGTGTTTGAATTCAAAAAGTGTTCTGGGCTCGCCCTAGAAACATGGGCCTCTCCAAACCAAATTTTCCATCCATCCAGCGCTAAATAGCGCCGGATTTCGGCATAGGCCTTCAACGGCTGGAGATGCTCTAAGGGCCTGTTTGTTTGGGCTGTGGCTGGCTGGCTGTGCAGAGAAAGCTGCTGTGTAGGGAAAGCTGCTGTCCCGAGTTTCACTGTTTGGTGCCTTAGCTGGCTGTCTAGCTGTATGTTGACAGATTACAATATATACCCTTAAAGTTCTTAGAAACATATACGCAACATGTATTTCCATCAATATGAGGAATTGGTAATACAATATATTTGATAACATAAAATAATTTGCACAGATGAACTAACTGATTGTAGGATACAGCACCGCGTCATCACATGATAAAATAATATGGACAGTGATAACAATACGTTGTTGCAGGAATAAACTAACTGATCGGACAAGGCTAGCTAGCTCATTAAACGAAAAAAACGCACTAGACGCCCGGCACCCTGCAGCATCATGCATCATGCATGATTGAAGATCGAGCTAGCTGCGGGAATAAACTAACTGATCGGACAAGGCTAGCTAGCTCATTAAACGAAAAAAACGCACTAGACGCCCGGCACCCTGCGCGAGCGAAGCATCTTGACAGCTGAACTTGCGTCGACTCGCGACTCGCGAGGCAGCGGTCAACAGGGCGCGGGGAAAGTGCAGGGCGAGAAACGAGGTTAGGAAATGGCAGAACTTGGTAAATATGACGAATTTTAGTGGCAGAGCGGTATACCGGTTCGTGGTCAAGTTAGGAAGCTGCGGGAAGCACCTCTCCAGGTGCTTCGCTCGCGCCGTGCATTTAGGGGCTGTTTGGTTTGGAGGGTATCCTCTAGGGGATAGGGATATCCCCAACCAGGTGGTTAGGGGTAACCACTTTTTCTGTTTGGTTGAAGATTAAAATATGGTTACCGGTATCCAGTTTTCTGTTTGGTTGAAAGGATAAAAACTGGATAGGTTATGAAAAAGTGGCTGGGCCCCACCTAATTCTTATCCCACCACCGTTCTCCTCTCCCCCACTCCTCGATTTTTCCCCTTCGCTGGACGAAGCAAGGCCGCCGTTCTCCCTTGGGCCGCTCCCTGGCCGCAACTCTTGCTCGAGCCCTCCATCGCCGTCGCCCGCGCTCCCGTCGAGCTCCCTGGCTACTCTGCCGCCAAGCCATTCTCCCTCTGGCCCACCATGGCCGCCGCGTGTGCTCTCGTCAAGCTCCCTGCTGCTCCGCCGGCGAGCCCCCACGACGCTGTCCCTCACTCCATCCATGGTCGCTCCCCTGGTGAGCCCCCAGGACGCCGCCCCCTCACGCCATCCATGGCCGCTCCCCCGTCGAGCCCCCCTCGACGCCCTCCACGAACGCATCCCTCGATGCCGCCTCTGGAGCCTTCCATGGCCGCCGCTGTGTCCTGTGGTCTCCGATGTGGGACAAGCTCTTGTTTTCCTTTCCAATCGTCAGCCGTCGCCGCCCGTTTTTCCTTTCCAATCGCGAGCAAAACAGCAGAGCCAGAAGTGGTTGAGCTCATCCGCCGGATTCGGTGGGACGAGCTCAACCACCGTTTTGAAGGTATATTCCACGAATATGGTTATCCACAGCCACTCCCACCCTCCAAACCAAACACTTGGTAACCATTTTTTCAGTGGCTACCCCTAACCACTAGAGGATATCCTCTGAACCAAACACCCCCTTAGAACTTTGGCTTCGGCAAAGCCAGTTCTCAAAGCCGCCTGTTTGTTTGGATTTGATGACTTTTTCTGGTGAAAAGCTCAAAAAAGCCCAAACAAACACCCCCTAAGTCGCACAGGATTCCAGTCCCTCCGTCTCCGTGGCTCCGACTCGCCCGTCCCTCGAAGCAGAGCCGCCGCCGCCCAACTCCGGCCTCCGCATCCTCCTCACCAAGGACCGCCCGCGGCCCGCCCACCTCCTGTCCCGCCACGCTCGACGTTTTGGCGAATCACTAGATTCCAGTCCCTTACGACTTGCCCGTCCGTCGAAGCAGAGGGACTTGGCCCTGCTCCCGCGCCGCGCCGCGCCTCCACCGACCGGCGGAGAAAAAGGGGGTCAGGGCGAACAAGGGTGTCATGGCGGCCGCGCCGCGCGATTGGCGGCGAAGGGGCCGCGCTCCCGGGACTGCCCCCGCGGCGGCCGCGGAAGACGACGGGGAGGAGCAGCACCTCAACCCCTTCCTCTCCGACGAGGTGCCCTCGTCCTCGAGAATCCAGTTCAGGTGCGTGCTCTCTTCTCGCGGTTGGTCTGTTTGTGCTGCTGGTGCGCTTATTGATAGTTTCATTGGGTTGTGTATGGCGTGGGCGCAGGAACGTGGCGTCGCGGGCGCGGTGGGTGGAGGAGGCCGGCGAGGCGGAGGTGGTGGACCGCAAGGGGAAGCTCTGGCTGACCACTGGTGTCACCCGGGGCGGCAAGCTGTGCTACAATGTCGAGGAGATCGGGTACGCTGCCTGTCTGATGAAATGCTTCTACAATGCAGCATGGTTATTTGCTCTGTAATATGCCTCAGACAATGCAGCATTTCCCGTGTTGGGGAATCCAGCATTTTCCGGATTACTCGTATTTGAACAATTTGACTGTGCCTGCCTATAACCTCCACTTTGTACAAGTTACATGATGCCGCACTAAAAAAACTTGAGAACTCATTCCTTAGTGATTATGCATGAATCATGTGGCATGGCTTATGTTTTCTGAAATACTTCGACTTGCAATTTGAGGCTTACTGGCTGATCAAACTATGCAGTTTCTTGCCAGAAAGAGGGGCACTGGTTCTTCTCGACAATGAGGATGAAACGATAGGACTGGAGGAGATCTATAAAAAGATTGCTGGAGGAAACTACGGGTGCTCCTGGGATGCCTTTCAAGCTTACAAGCACTTGAAGTTGCTTGGCTACATTGTTGGACGGTATGGCATTCGCTGGACAAAGAAGCATAGCCTCACTTGTGAAGTCACTGATTCCCCCAAGAGTATGGCTGACACTGGTGCCTGCAATGGCATCACCAAATTTCTCAAGGAAATGCACATTGGTGGGATATATCCTTCCTTTGAAGTTCATCTACCAAATAGCAAATTTAAGAAGTCGTCACCAGGAGACCCAAATTTCCTCCTATGTCTGTTAAGGTACTGTTCCTGTTCCTGACACCATCCGACCACAGTATCACACTTATGGACTTGCGCATTGTTTTCTACAGTGCATAGGTATCTATTGACACGAGTGCATATGTATTCTGAAACTTTCAAACATTTAAGTACGCGGGATATGTCTCTAACGTGCTATTGGTTGTATTTCTTTGCACATGGACATATCTGTATTTTAAGCTTGATGTCAAAACTGACGGGAAATTTTGGGTTTCTAGGCGGATTTACTATCAATTGAACTCTCTATTGCAGTCCGATTATACAATCAGTCATGATCTCGTATATTGACATGCTCATCATGTGTCCCATCACTTGCGACTTGTCACAAGTTCTCATCGTTTTGTTGACCAACCTTTACCCAAAGAAAGATATCTGATTGTAAGCTACAGTTGGCATCAATGAGATATCGCAGAACAAAACTATCCTAGAAGTTATAAGTAGGCAAGGAGATGAAAAGAAGGGTCACAGTATATGAATTTGGCTTAGCAGTTTGTGGTTGGTTTCATATAGTGTATGCTGGTTGACATTTCTGTCCATCATAACATTTATCTTTGTCCAATTTGGTGCAGAGACAAGCCTCCCTCAAGGGATGAACTGGAAACCATGGAAAGCAAGTTTGAGGGCATTCCTATTAAATTTTGCCATGTTTATAATGGCCGTGTCAGCTTTCTCTCCTTCGACAAAGTTACACTTCCTAGTTTGCCCTGATAGGTAACAGCAGGAACTATTGTTAGTTTTCGCCTGTTCTAATCATGTAAGCTATCAGCTCTGTCTGCATCAGGATATATACTTCTGTTCTGTTTGTAGTGAGATCCTTACTCCTAGTACATGTCTTGTTTGCTTCTTGTCCTGAAGACCTGAACCACTACGATAATGATTAGTAAACCGTCATTTATCTGGATGGGTGTGAACAATTTTATGTTTTTACATACGATTCCACAAATATGACTGCACTCTTACATGACTGGCCAGAAACAACCCTCAGTTTTGATTTTCACTATAGTGGCTACCAGGGACAACACGAAGAAAGGAAGGAAGAAGGTGTGGAGGAATACTTCACCACACAATATATATGGCACAGAAGTTGCAGATTCAATCGTGCGCTGATCATCTTAATACCCAAGAGACCGGATGCCATAGAAGTTGGAGATTACAGACCCATAAGCTTGGTGCACAGTTTTCCAAGCTGTTCTGAAAAATTCTTGCCAACCGTCTGCGCAATTGAATGGGTGAACTAGTCAGCTCCAATCAGTCTGGCTTCATCAAGCAAGGAGCTTGCATGACAGTTTCTTGCTAGCAAGGCAGGTGGCAAGGCGGATCGACTCTAGAAGGTGCGAAGGTGTGTGTGTCAAATTTGATATCTGCGGCGCAAATGATTCGCTGTCTTGGACTCAACTTTTCCAAACTCTTCGGCAGCTGGGTTTCTCGGGGCGATGGCTAACTATGATTGCTGCCCTGCTCACTACGGCCAGCACTTAGATTCTTGTCAATGGTATGTGGCAGGGAGATCCTATCTTTGTCACGGACATGGAAGTTCTGAATGCGTTTATTTCTAAAGCTGCGGATGAGGTCTATTTCTCAGCCCTGCCAGGATGTACATCGAAGCAGAGAATCTCTATATACACTGACGACGTGACGCTGTTTGTCAGACCGTATGTCTAGGACCTTGTTTCAGCCAAGGATTCTATACCTGCAGCTGATATTCCGAGTATAACTCTAGATGTCAAGCCGGCTAGCTGCTGTGCCAGCACTATAATTATACAACTATGACCTACTAGCTTATTCGTCATCAGGCAGCGCAATAATTAAGGATCTTACCGTAACCGTGAAAACAAGACACTCGGTTTTAACGACCGACTTAGAGGTAATTGTTGTTGTGCTTCTGACACTAGTTTTTTTGGTGATTGTTCACTGTTGTTCTATAGCCATATAACATTCTTTATCTGCAGTTAAAGACAGAGGAGTTTTCGACGCCACATCTTGTCTCAGTGCCTTATATTTTTTGACTATCTCCAGGTACACAAAATTGGAATGTATTTCGTAATGCAAAATCACTTTGTGCCTATAGGTCATTCTGTTCAATTTTGCCAAGCATTAAGGGGTTTCCCTCTATCTTTCCTTTGCTTGATAAGTGACATGTTTTCGTACTCTGAATAACTAACTCATTGCATCCTAGTTTTGTTTATTTATATGCATATAACCTGTTCTCTGTCCAAAATTTATGTATTTTTTTTGGCAGAATATGCAATGCGACTGCACATGGTTACATGTGCCAGCTTTTTTTATCTTCACTTTTCATCTCCCGTACAAATCTCATCTGCTTTTGTTCCACACTGGCCAGCTTCATGGTTTTTAAGGTAGTAAGGCGTTCTCCCCCTGCCTTATCGCTTAAGTGTCGCCTAAGCACCTAAGGCGGACGCCTAAGCGCCTAAAGCGGGTGAATTTCCAAGGCCCTGCCAGGGCACCTTATCGCCTAAGCGTCCTGAGGTGGACGTCTTAAAAATCATGGCTAGCGTCTTACTAGTTTGAATGAAACTACCTGTTGTTTTTCCCATACCTAGCTAAGAGTAACCATATCCATAATTGATAGACATGCAATACTGTCACTTATGGTTGCTGGTGTTGCATGTGGCTTAATAACCATGAACATGCTTTAGAACGCTGGCATGCATTTGGTAATAATTGGAAGGAAAGTTGTGACTAATTAAGGCTTATATCAATGTTACTTCTTTGTTGGGTAGTAAGTGTGAACTGGAACATAGTTGCGGAATCTTGCAACCGTTACAGACAACAATTGTCTCCCCTTTTCCCTCGTATCAGCAATAGCCTGCTATTATCTTTGAGGAGAGTACTGACAAGATTATTTTGTTCCTCAGGCACCTGGAAAAAGTGACAAGGATGGTCCATCCGAGAGCATGGTGAGCAATAAATAACTTGACTGTTTATTTTCAATGTACAAATAGTACTACTCCCTCCGTCCCAGTTTCTAAGGCTTACACGTATACCTAGGTCGTCATTTTGACCAACATAATACAACTTATATATACTACAAAATACATATCACTGAAAAGTTCAAACATTGTACTTTCTAATGGTATAATTTTTATGTTGTAAAATTTAGATTATATTTGTCAAAATGACGACCTAGGTATACGTGTAAGCCTTAGAAACTGGGACGGAGGGAGTATATGTTAACTCAGATGCCCTAGGTATGAACATTTGGAACAATGTTATTCAGTAATTGTTAAATTTTAGTATATTTATGTCTCACTACATAACTGCTAAAACATCGTGGTATTTGAGGCAGCTATGTGCATTCACATGAAATCCTTTTCCTTTTGGTTGTCTGTTGTACCTGGTATTTGCATAAATCCACAGTGCAGATAATAGTCTTATAGGTAATACCTATGCGGGTAGAAAAAAAAAACTATTGTATAGTCTTATAGGTAAATGCTTATTGCATAAGTTTTCAAATATTTTGTTTAAAGCAAGGTGTTTCCATATAAGTCATGCTACCATGAAGTACTGCATGTCAGCCAGTATAATAGGGTCAACTATTATCAACCGTGACTGCCTGATAGGCTGATACAAATAAACTGGGCCACTGGGGGTTTCTTTGAGAGACTTCTTAAACCATCAGTCAGTTATGTGTTAATTCTGTGGATTAGATAATCTCATCTTTTGTCCCGCTTTAGTCGGAAAGAGGAAATCAAATCCTATGAAGAGCGTGTTAAGAATCTTCTGGAGATGATTCCACCAAAAGGGAAGGAATTCCTACAAAGCATTGAGCATATTCTTGAGCGGGAGAAAAACAGGGTATACATTTTGCTGCACTGTACAAATCTTATACTTTAATGTAGGAATTCTCAATCTCTCACCACCAGTTCTCATTGCTCTGGCTGCATTTTGAAAAGGTTTGGTGGAAAAGAGATGGGTATCTACCATTTGAAAAAACAACCTTTTGAAAATAAACAAGTTCAAGCTCCAGTCAGAAAACGGTATGCTACTTGCTTTCTTTAGGCAATCGAATCCCTTTTATACTACAAGTGGATAACTGCTGCTTGATTATAGTTTGTCTTGAGCATGGAATTGACTAGTTTCAGATCGGCATGCTTATCAAATGTCAGAACTTATTCATGTTGATTGGTGTTGTTAGATAGGTAGTTATATTTGTAGTTCACATGTGGTACTATGTTGTGCAAAGTCCTGCTAAATATGATATTATTCTGCAATAGACGATGTCAGAATGGATACTGACATCGATTTTCTCATTGTGATTTTGTATTCTAGATCTGTCTTGCAAAAGGATAACATTAGAAAAATTAACCTAGAAAGTTTTGCATAAATTCTTAAATTCTTTGACCTAATGCACTTTATACTGTACTACTTTTGTAGTACAATTATTTACCAGAAAGTTCAGGCCCAAGTCCAATTTTAATCCTCAATTTGTGGTAAATACAGAATTTTGTGGGTACAGTAAATGCTGGCTAGGATGGTGATAGAATTTTAAGCTGTTTTCACCCTTGTAATTTGAGAGCTTATTATGTTGTACTCTACTGCTTCCTAATTATATTCTCTTTTCTTTCAGTGTAGTAAGACAAGGTGGAGACTGGGAAACAAGGAACTTGCTCAACTGTGGAAATGGGCAGAATTAAACCCGGTATGTTGTAGCTACAACTCCTCTTTATTATCGCTTTTGATACCAATGTAGAGTGCAAAGTGCAGCTCTTTTAGGTACTGTAGAGTTCTTAAACAGTTGTTTTTACTTACTGTCCAAATTTACTTTCTATAAAAAAGGTCGTATTCTTGAGTGGGGACACTCAGTAGGACTCCGCAAGTTACTGCCCCACGCAGTTGGATGAACTATGCAGTATCCCAGTTCCCTGTATATTGCCCCTAGTCACATTTTCTCTAGCCGTGTAATTTTCAAATGCTCAACATTTTGACCCCACATCTTTTTTGCAGAATGCTTTGACTGATCCTGACCGAGTCTGCACACCATCAATTACAGAATACTATAAACCACTTGCAGAAGATGTAAGCACTTCAATTTCCATTTCATGGTTATTTTGCACATATGGTTCATCCATGTAATTTTTAAACACAGCAGCCTATTAGCACAGTCCTGTAATACTGATTATTTAATTTAAACTTGCAGATGGACACATCCGCTGAAATTGATGAGTATCACCACAAAAATAGCCAGCAAGTTCAAATCCCAGCGCTATCTATTTCCTCGAGTGCTTGTTGTACTACAAGTTGATCTAGTAAGGACTTTACTGGATACCAATTAGTAAAAATATATGTACTGCATAAGTCATCCATACTTACAAGTCAAGTTGATGCAAATAATTTGTCAAGTTGGACCTATCTCTCCATTGAGATAAAGCATATCATTCTCCTGAAAAAGTTCTGCTAAAATAAATTAACAAAAAATCTTAAGTGTTATTAAAATATTTGTAGAATCCATAGAGATTCTCCCTTACATATTCTGATTTGTGGATAGTAACCTGCTTACATGTTCCATCTTGTAAGGAAATGTGGAGGTAGGCATCTATATCCTCATTTATTAAAACCCAGCTCTTCTCGACCCATGATCTGCCTGACACAGTGCTATATGAACTGTTATCTGTAGAGAAAAAGATGTCCCACGCAAATATTGGTATAGTTCTAATTAGATTAGACAGAAACAAAAGGTTCTGTGCTTTTATCAATGGCACACTTGAGAGCTCATGAAACGAGGTCCTCATTTTATGTACACTGATTTCAAGAGTTTATTTTTTGTGTTTGCATATGATCGTTTGTTGGAATCATCATTGCATTTTATATTGAGAAGATTTGGTCGTCTCAAGAGCATTGTTTGTTTGACAGGTTTATTGCTAGAGAGGTTTACGGTTTTCAGCCAGACAAGATTTGGAAGGATTTTCTCGAGTATGTATTATAAAATAACTATACAGCCTCTTAATTTATGTGTTTTTATTATGGTAATTATGCACATGCTCCTTTATTTGAAATATCAGAAAAACGAAAAGAAAGATGTGCATTTGTATAATACTAGTAAGATTGCACGTGCAACACACGTCTCTACCAAGACAAAACAAAATACGAAAGTCTAAAAATCAAAAGAAATCAGTGAGCTCTGGGACGGTAACTCTTGTGTTTAAGTATGAAATAGAGAGAATGCTACGTGTACACAAACCTGCCACATATGTCATGATCTCTTCTTAACTCAACTAAGAAATTCATACTGACATGAAAACAATGTGAAAGCATATGCATTTTTGCTTGAACATAATACCACTTAAGTAATACTAAATTGTGGCAGTTTGTTTCCTGCCACAGAATAGTCTCTCAGATAAATAAAACCTACTCAAATTGGTCCCATGTTTATCCTTCTAATAAAAAAATTAGATGTAATAGAGATAGGATAGTTTAGGCTGTATCTAAGCCAATACACGAACTCATGCATGATTTACAAAAAGAGTCAACAACTATCTGAGACCAGTCAGACAATGAATATACTACCTCTTTGTAGGTCAAATATAACTAACAGATATCGTGTTGATGAATCTTATTTCATATTAAATTTTACACACGTGTAGAATAATACATTGATATGTATATGCAGTGTTTCTCAGATGTTTTTTTTGAAGATATTAAAACCCATTTTTGAATTTCAAAAAGAACGGGCATCCTAGAGTCAGAGCTCACTTTTGTATTTCCATATAGCCTTATAGTCTACAGCCTAAGCAAATCAGCTGGTTTCAATGCCCTACTGTTTCATGGCGTCGACTATTTATGGTGCTTAACAGCATCCAGCCGGTCATCTTGGGCGTCACCGTCGGCGGCGCGGCTGGCATGCCGTCGTCGCCTACATCAACCTCGGCTTCATCTTGGGCTATACCTCTTTAGATGGGGCGTCAGGGTAAGTCAAATCTTTTCAACCTCGCCATCCATCACCATGATTAATCACAATGTCACATTGCAGCATGAATACCTGCCAAGTCGTCGATTGACTCACACTTGGTTGAATTAATTAGACACGTACAAACAATTCTATTGAATTCGCAGACACAGATCACCAAGAACAACAATTCCCACTAAACCAAATCAAGATTCAAGAACCTGAAGAAAGAAACAAACCTGTCGCTGGGAGGGGCCGAGGGGGTGTCCAAATCCATCCACATCTCTACAGATCCGGCTCAGCTGGATCCAATGAACACATATGCGGAGAGCTTCATGATGAATTGATGTGCATCCCATCTCATCTGCCGGCGCTGCCAACACCCCACCCACACCATACTGCCGCCATAAACAAATCCTGTCCATACCAAGTGGTTCAGCTGCCTTGGGTTCAGCTTCTCATCTGCGCCTGCGGGGGACTCGAAGCTCCAGAGGCAGCCATATCTAGTGACCTGACGGCGATTCTCCTTGTTGGGATTAAGCGGCATACGCACACTGCCGCGGCGTGTCCATGATGGCGGAATCCTGGAGGCGACGTAGCAGTGTTGGATGACAGTCGACAACAGGAACCTGGGGAGCAGGTGCGGGCGCTCTGTGGCGCCGAGTCCGTGATGGCGGCGTCAGCAGGCGACGGAGCGGTTCAGGGCATCGACGGGGGAGTGCAGCGTACCATCGAAGGGGAGGCGCGGTGTCTGGTGTGGCCGACACTGCGAGGCAAGAGGATGATTGATGGCGTTTTAGGATGGACCGATCAGGCATGCAATCCCGGAAAATCAGCCTTTACGTTTTTTGATGGTTTATTTTGCTGTGCAATGTCATTGGAGAGACCCAGTCCGTTAGATCGGGGATAATTAAGGGCTTAAGATTGTTTTGTTGTGCAATGTCATTAGAGAGACGTAGTCCATTAGATCGAAAATAATAGAGGGTTGAGATTAGATGTTCCTGCTCACTTTGTGCCTTTATAAGTAGTTTAGATAAAATAGACTGAACAAAATTAACGGAACCCAACACTGCCAAAAGCGTGTGACCTGAACAAAAATTATGTGGGACTGGAACTAAAATTATTGATTTATTCTATTTAATAAAACGATTTAGTGGACGGCTGTCGTTAATTTGTGCGATATCTCTAATCTTTACGGTCGCGCCCCCTTACACTCTAGCAGACGAACAGAACACGCTACCCTCTCTTAAACTCACTCTCTCCCCCACTTATCCCTTCACCGACAGCGGCGGGGCGTTGGGGAGCTCGCGATGGTGGTGGCCAACGCCAGGGCAATGTGGCCGCGGTCTTCTCCAGGCGGCCGGGCTTCACCGATGGTGTTGGGGAGCTCGCGGTGGTGGCGGCCTGCGCTGTGGCAGCACAGGCCGACTTGCAAGGTTTATCACACGCTCCCCTACTTTCTCCCGGAGGCGGGGCGTTCCTGAGTTGGAGAGCTCGCGGCCGGCTCTAGGGCAGCATGGACCGACCTACCGTGCGCGGTGCGGATCCTAGCGGCGGTCTTCTCCCGGCGGCGGGGCGTTCCTGAGGGGGAGCTTGCAGTGCTGGCGGCCGGCTCCGGGGCAGCTCGGGCAACCTACGGTGCGCGATACGGGTGGACGGGATCTGGTTGTTTGTGACCGTCGACTGGCAGGGTTTGATTGGAGGTGGTGGTGGAGGGTTGTGCAGTCTGCGCTGCCTCGGCGGTGGTCGGCGTGAGGCGCTGGTTGTACCACCGGGACTGGGCCTCCTCCTGGAGCGGCAAGTTCGGCTCTCCTGGGAATCCTTCTGGGACTAGAGTAATGAAAACTTTACTCATCTATCCTGAATTCTTCAGCTAATCTCTGATTTCCGTGCTGATTCGAGACTCTGGTGCCGCAACACTCGTGAGAGCCATGCCCTTCTCGTGAAACCCACGCCAGCACACGCAGACGTCAAGACTTTGCTTGCAGATCTTCTCCATCAAAGTCATGGAAATCAACGACGGTCTCAAGCGGCCACTTGACAGGAGGCCGATGCCGTTCCAGATTCGTGCGCGCCGATCGATCTGGTCCTGGGCGTGCGGTGGCCTGCATTATGTTGCTCGGGAGCCCATCATAATAGTGCATGTAGAACTGATGTTGCCCTGTGGAAACCTTATGAAGGAACTCAATCTCCTTTCATTGATGCTTACAGTGAGATGCAAGATCCTAGTCTATACAATCTGTCCTGCGAGTGCTACTCTGGGTTCGGGTGTGAGATTGATGAGGAAACCTCTAACAAGCTGGAAGGTACGCTGCTGCGAAATGCTTGATTCTTCCATGTTTAAAGTATGATCAGTGTGATTCTTGTATTTGGACAGCAGCTTAGTTTCCAGTTGTAGTATAGGCATGTTTGTGTTTCAGCTGTCTAGGTGGAGTATCATGATAGGATATGATGTGTTAGTTTGACAAGCTAGCTAGGTTTGTGTCGATTAAAGACAGTAATCTTGAGATATAGGCAATTGAAGGATGCCAAACGTGTCAAGACCTATCTAGCTAGCTGTGCTTAGCCTAGCTAGCTTACCTAGAAAAACTAATGCCTAATGATGTTGTGTTGATTAGTTATTGCTATAGCTACCTTCAGTACACACGGAGTGAACGGAGTGACCAGCCGAAGCGATGGAACCTGTCCATGTTCAGCTTGTCCATGTTCATCTGTACTGTGATTTGTTAATGCCTGAATCTAGACTGCCAAGTGTAAGGAGAAATACATAATGAAAATAGATGCACGTATATGTTGTGACTGAGTACATACTGGTAAGACAGAAACTTATGATCCAGTGATATGGCCAGTTGTGCAGAATGTATATTCTCTATTTAAAAAGAAAATAACAGAGTAGATGAGTTTGTAAGAAAAAATAAATTAAACAACTAGTATACGATCCAAGCGGCTGAATATCCCACAACAAGTCTAGTTATCAGACCAAAGAGTGCGATACTATGTTAGTCTACTACATTACCGGTAGCTTCGTAACAAATGACCTCCTTGTTTAAATGCCAACAGACCATAGGTATCCATCAACTTAAGAAACAATAAAAATGCCAACTCCAAGAAACAATAAAAATGACAACATACAACATTTGTTTAATGCCAATAACATATAACTGTTTCTTAAAAAGTACTAGCGTACAACTAATATGAGAACTCAGATAAATATAGTCGTAAATAGAAGAATATGGTACGGATATCATTCATCTTGAGCTGCCACCCCCTGTAAACTTCATGGTGACTTGAATGGGCTCGTCTTATGCTTTTATGGAAAGCGTTTGTGTTTCTCCTCGACTAGTGTAGCGATATTCTCGGTGGCAAATTGTTCTTTGAGTGTATTAGTGGCCTCATTAGGATCGTCGTTCTTTATCTTTATCGGATGTCCGTGTTTCCTCTTGGGTTTCTCGGCAACATCAGGTTTGCCGGTTTCCATGACGTCATTTAACTTGGGTATCTCGGTAGGGTTGGGGACTTCTTTGACGCTGTCATCTGCACCATTATGCTTTTTTGGCTTGCTGGCATCATAATCCTCCTTCTATACAACTCGATGCGTCAGCTGCAATCGTGAAAGATAGGAAATAGATGAAATGAAACGCTAGTTTTGTAGCACTTACCATTGTAGGATTCATGTATGATTCTTTCCGAAGCCGGTTGCAATCTGAACGCAACACCCTTTAACATACTTTATAGCTAAAAATATCAATTTGTCTCTAAATTTTATATCGGTGTAAATGTTTGCATAGCGTTTAAGGCATACTAAATTCATGAGCGCAAATGAAATCTAGAGTTTCCCGTATCTGTGTGAAATTCTTTGTCATCTTGTCCCTGTCCCATGCCAACATGTATTTCAGTGTGTACACCCTGCAAGAATGGCTGCAGTGTAAAGGTGAATTTTAGTAATGTTATGTTGGGGAGTAGTAATCTAGGAAGCAACACGTACCCTTCCTCTTGTTGTGGTATATTTGTGTAGCATGTGGTTTTCCACTTGGTAATGTTGATCGGCTTAGCTGTTGTTACCGAGCCAGTAGCAACTGCTTCGTTGATGCACCATTGAATGGACTTCACCTGGTGTACGGTGAGTAGTACAAAGTGTTTTATTAGTACTTTGGAAGCTTAGGTTCTACATGATGCTAAGAGGCATCAAGAACATGCTTACCAGGATAGCTTCCTTGGCCCTGTCACGATATGCTTGGCTAGAATTGAGGATCTGAATCTCCTACTTGTCAAAATTAAACACCACTAGATGCCAATTGCAATTTTTTACATGCAACGGGGACAAACACCTTTTAGAAAAATAAAGCATACTTGGTATGGGTTAGTAAAAGCTAGGTAGATATGAAACTAGATGAAATGTTTCATCTAGTTTCTAATTGCGAATAAGAAATTCATGAAATATACTATTCGGCCTCCTACAAATATTGTAGCTATACGTTCAACCCATCCGCTTCCGCGTCCCAAAGTAAAAACCCCACCGCCACATTCGCCTACCAGCTTCCTGGAATCCATGGTTGCTAAAACTGATGTAGTAGCAGTTGCAATATTACTGATTTTTATATATACATTAATAACCTGCAATGTTATATGCCATAAGTTGCCATAGAGATTACGACATACATCCTCACCTGATCGTAAAAGAATCCTTGGTTGACATTTGGCTTCACGTGTGTAGCCGTTAGGACGTAATCTCCAATCTGAGCTACATCAGCAGGGTCGTGACTCAGCCGGATAAAAACTGTCGTCTCATTCTAGAATCATTATCGAATATAGGCTTCTGCGGAGGGGTTAGTTTGTCCAGCAGGCTGTTTTGCGCTTGCTATTGTAGTTGTAGCACCACCAAATATTGTCGTTGACGCATGACACCTAGGAGTTGGTGGTAAATTTTATCGCGTCGATTGACTAATTCCTATAAGGAAAAATTGTTCAGAAATTTGTTCATGTTTTTAATGCATTGGGTCATAATTATCACCTAGACATATGCATCCTTTGACGTTGATTGCTGGTTGGTCCAAAGTAGGGAACTCATCTCCTGTAACACAAAATGCATATAATGAATAGGTATCAACATATATGTAAAATTGATGTTATTATCAATGAATAGGTATTAACATATATGTAAAATTGATGTTATTATCAGATACTTGGAGTTCTCTTTTAACGTCTCTAAGGTCATCCTCCATCTTTGATAACCTAGGTTGAGTGTCAATTGCCCTTTTAATATCTATTATGTCCTTATTTATGGATATTAATTTGCCATCAAATTGATGCTCTATTTCCATTAGGTGTCTCCCATCTTCTTCTCATGTTCTGTAATTTGCTCGTCAACGATTTATAGTATCTTACCCATCTGTGAAAAAAACAGCAACATGTTTAGCTAAATGAGTAAGGTCTATGCAATCTTTCTATGGTATTGAAAAGGATATTTCTTCAAAAGACTAACTTCTTGGCTACTAATAGTTTGACTACTAAAAGTGTGGCCTTGTTGTTGTTGTGCTCGATAGCTAGGTTCTTCATCTTCACGTCTATCTAATTTGTTGGTAGCATTATTGTTTGTAATGTTGGTCGGTATATTCAAAGCACACATGTTTTTATGCTAACCTTGGAAAATTTAGAATGCATTACGCTAAAAAATTAAATTAGCTTTAAAAATCAAGTCAAGGTACCACTCCACTATCGAGACTGCTAGAATCATAAATTATGGTTCTTAATATTGCCTTGCCTTTATCGTATCGTGCAATCAGTGAAGACGGTATATCAGAATATGAAATCTAGACGGACTTACTCCAAATACCAAACCGATAGCATATATTAGTTCATCAATGATAGAGAAATATGTTGTCGTATGAATAATTGTAGAATGTTAAGGTAGTGTTGTAGCACTTACTTACAATAAAGATGGATTTCCCTAAAGAGCTTGTTCACCTGTTTGATTAAATTTCTGGATGGAGCTAAACAAGTGATTCAATGTGTATCTTCCCCAATTAAAATTGGGAATGTCTGCCACATTCTCAATAAGAGTTAAATATTTCTCGTGAACGTAATTATTTGCGGTGGGTGCTAGAATAGTGGCAATAGCGTACAAAACAAATAATCAGAAGTTGTGGAGGCTTTAATCTGCTTTTCAAGATGAGGAATCGTAAATTTACTGTTATGTCTAAGTTTTTAAAATGTTTTTGTCTACTCGTTTTTTCATACGGAGAAGTATATTGTTCCCATGTATCAGAGGGCCCATTATTTGGTTAACGTCCGTTGGAGCTATAGGAATGTCGGCACCGCCAATAGAAATACGCTTGTCAGTGTTGTAGCGCTTGCTAGCCTGACTCATATCATTTGTCAAAGAAAAACTAGCTGCATATGTATGGGCCCTCCCAGACCTGTTTTTGATGAGATGGTAGCTAGGTGGTCCGTTCATAAACTTTGTATGGTGTTCGGAACCTTGTTGGCGAGCACACTATTTTCATTTCTCTATATTTTGTAATTAATTTCTGGGACGGAAAGAAAAATTATGTGCAGGGTACATTATTGCCAGTTTGTTCAAATTCTCGACTTACACATATTTCTTTTAGACTTGTTGCGAAATATGGAGAAATGAAAATAGCATGCTCGCCAACAAGGTTCGCGAAAACCATACAAAGTTTATCAACAGACCACCTAGCTGCCATCTCATAAATACGGCTATGGGAGGGCTCACACATATGCAGCTAGTGTTTCTCTGACGAATGATTGGTCAGGCTAGTCAAGCGCTACAGTAGTGACAAACAGTCTATTCCTATTGGTGGTGCCGACATTACTATAACTCAATGGACGTTAACCAAATAGTGGGATTTCCGATGCAGGGAACGATATACTTCTCCGTATTAAAAAACAAGTAGACACAAACTTTTTTAGAACTTATGGACGTAACGGTAAACTTATGGTTCCTCATCTTGAGGAGCAGATTAAAGCCTCCACAACTCTTGATGATCATTTCATCGGGTTATTCGTTTTGTACAATATTCCCACTATTCTAGCATCCACTACAAGTAATTACGTTCACGAGAAGTATTTAACCCTTGTTGAGAACGTTGGCAGACATTCCTAATTATAATTGTGGAAGATACACATTGAATTTTGTTTAGCTGCGTCCAAAAATTTAATCAAACAAGTGAACAAGCTCTTCAAGGAAATCTATCTTTATTGCAAGTAAGTGCTACAACACTACTTTAACATTGTAGAATTATTCATATGACAACATATTTCTCTATCACTGATGAACTAATGTATGCTATAGGTTTGGTATTTGGAGCACGTTCGTGTTGGAATTTCGTATTATGATAGACCGCCTCCGCTGATTGCACGATGAGATGAAGGCAAGGCAATACTAAGAACCACAGTTTATGATTCTGGCAATCTAGATAGTGAAGTGACACCTTTCTAGCTTGATTTTTTAAAGCTAATTTTATTTCTTAAGCGTAATGCATTCTAAATTTTGCAAGATACATGAACATATGTGCTCTTAACCAACATTACGAACGATAATGGTACCAACAAAGATAGACATAAAGATGAAGAACCTAGCTGCCGAGAACAACCACAAGGTTACATTTTTAGTTGCAGACTATTAGTCGCCAAGAAGTAAGTTATTCGAAGACATATCCTTTTCAATATCATAAAAGGATCGCATGGACCTTACTCATTTAGCTAAATAGGTAGCTATTTCTTTCACATATGGATAAGTAACTACAAACCATCGATGAGCGAATTGCAGAACATGAGAAGAAGATGGGGAGATTTCAAATTGAAGTAGAGCATAAATTTGATGGCAAATTAACATCCATAAACGAGGACATTATAGATATTAAGAGGGCAATTGGCGCTCAACCTAGGCCGTCAAAGATGGAGGATAACCTTAGAAACGTCTAAAGAGAACTCTAGGTATCTGATACCGTAACATCAATTTTACATATATCTTGCTACATATTCATTATATGGATTTTGTGGTACATGAGATGAGATCTCTACTTTGGACCAACCCGCAATCAACGTCAAAGGATGCATATGTCCAGCTGATATATATGACCCAATGTATTGAGAACATGAACAAATGTTTGAACAATGATAATCTTTTCCTTGTATAAACAAGTCAACCGACGCAATAAAAACTTACCACCAATTCCTAGGTGCCAAGCGTCGACGACAATATTTGGTGGTGCTACGACTACAACAGCAAGCGCAAAACTTGTTGTGCAAAATAGTCTATTGGACAAACTAACCCCTCCGCGGAAGCCTATGTTCGACAACAATTATAGGCTGACATACAAAGAACGTGAGGTGACAGTTTTCATCCAGATGAGTCACAACCCTGCTGATGTAGCTCAGACTAGAGACTATGTCCTAACAGCTACATGTCAACTGGGAATTTTTTCTACGATCAGGTGAGGACATATGCTGCAATCCCTATGAGAACTTGTGGCATATAACATAAATCCATCTTTTGCAAGTTATTAATGCATATGTAGAAATCAGCAATATTGAGACTGCTACTACATTAATCTTAGCAACTACGGATTTCAGGAAGCTAGTAGGCGAATGTGGGGGTGAGGGGTTTACTTTGGGACGCAGAAGCCGATGGGTTGAACGTATAGCTAAGAAATTTGTAGGACGCCGAATGGTATATATCATGAATTTCTTATTCACAATTAGAAACTATATTAAACATTTCATCTAGTTTCATATGTACCTAGCTTCCGCTGGCCCATACCGACTCTGCTTTATTTTAATGACAGGTGCTTGCCCCATTGCATGTAAATAATTGCCACTGGCATCTAGTGGTGTTTAATTTCGTTGAGGAGTTTCAGGTCCTCAACTCTAGCAAAGCACACCATGTCAAGGCCAAGGAAGCTATTCTGGGAAGCGTGTTCTTGATGCCTCTTAGCATTATGTGGAATCTAAACTTCCAAAGTACTAAGAACACCCTTTGTACTACTCATCATACACCAGGTGAAGTCCATCCAATGGTGCATTAACGAAGTAGTCACTACTAATGGTGCATTAACGTAACAGTCACTATTGGCTCGATCAACATTACCGAGTGGAAAACCACATGCTACACAAACATACCACAATAGGAGGATGGGTACGTGTTGCTTACTAAATTACTACTCACCAACACAACATTACCGAAATTCACCTTTACATTGCATTCTTGCGGGGCATACACACTGAAATACATGTTGGCATGGTACGAGGACAAGAAGAACGAGAATTTCACACAGATAAGGGAAACAATAGATTTAATTTGCGCTCATGAATTTACTACGCCTTAAACGCTACACTAACATTTACGCTGATATGAAATTTAGGCACAAATTGATATTTTTAGCTACAAAGTATGTTCAAGGGTGTTGTGTTCAGATTACAGCCGGCTTCGGAACAAATCATACAAGAATCCCATAACGGTAAGTGCTATAAAACTAGCGTTTTATTTCATCTCTTTCATATCTTTCATGATCGCAACTAACACATCGCTTACCGCCGTACATATGGAGGAATACGATGCCAACAAGCCAAAAAAGGCTAACGGTGCATATGAAGACGTCGTAGAAGTCCCCAACCCTGCTGAGATACCCAAGCTAGATGATGTCATGGAAACCGGCAAACCTAATGTTGTCGAGAAACCTAAGTGGAAATGCGATCGTCCGGAAAAGATAAATAACGATGATCCTAACGAGGCCACTAATACAATTAAAGAACAAGTTGCCACCTAGAACATCACTACACTAATCAAGGACAAACACAAACGCTTTCCATCAAAGCAAAAGACGAGCCCATTCAAGTCACCATGAAGTTTACGGGGCGGTGGCAATTTGAGATGAATGACATTCATACCATATTCTTCTATTTACGACTATATTTATCTGAGTTCTCATATTAGCCGTATGCTAGTACTTTTAAGAAGAAGTTATATGTTATTGTCATTAAACAAATGTTCAGTTCTATGGTCTGTTGGCGTTTGTATTGTTTACTGGACTTGGCGTTTTTATTGTTTTTTGGACTGATGGATAATTATGGTTCATTGACATTTAAACAAGGTCTTCTTTTGTTATGGACCTAATGGTAATGTAGTAGACTATGCATAGTATTGCACTCTTTGGTCCGATAACTAGGGGTCTTGGATGTATACTAGTTGTTTAATTTTTTTTCTTGCAAACTTATCTACTCTGTTATTTCCTTTTTTGAACAGAGAATATACATTTTGCCAACTTGCCATATCACTAGATCTTAAGTTTCTTTGTCTTACCGGGATGTACACAGTCACAACATCTACTCTGTTATTTCCTTTTTTAAACAGAGAATATACATTTTGCCAACTTTCCATATCACTAGATCTTAAGTTTCTTTGTCTTACCGGGATGTACACAGTCACAACATCTACATGCATCTGTTTTCATTATGTATTTCTCCTTACATTTGCAGTCTAGATTTAGGCATTAGTATAGGTGCAGAACTACATATTCTGCCAACCTAGAGCTTAACAACCTAGAGCTTAACAAATCACAGTACTCTTCAAGAAAAACCAAATCTGACACTCATTATTGCTATGTTTGGCATTCATTCTGTCTTTTTATGGAGCTAACAAATGGGCATATTACTGTGTTTTTTTAGTTCACATGCTTTTTCACAAAATGTAGTATCAACATACCATTTTTTATCTTCGGGATCTTGCGAGCCTGAGCACTATATCAACGTCTACCATGTTTTATTATCAGGTACTTGGATCATCTTCTGGAGCATACCTGGGCTAGCTGTTCTGTTCTGTGTCAGTTGATGACGGGTGATAACCTGTAATACGCAACTTATGCCTTTGCTATGGAACTATGCGTGAAGATTGCTGCAGCCACGCGGTGACCAGGAAGAAGGCATGGTGCACATGGATTCTGACAATCCACAGGTGGAGGATGGCCAGAAGCGGAGCCCAGGCGAAGTCTCTGGACCGGAAGACAGTGTGAAGCTGAAGACGATGCAAGAAAAGGGGCTCACATATTCATTGTATCGTAAAATTCAACCCTGTGCATTGTACGCAGCACTGATGTGTAGGCACGCAGCTGTGATGCTGTGTACTCTGCTTTGGGGATGATTGAGCCGGTCTTTTTAAGACTAAGCCAGGTTGTTCAGATAAGCTAGACTAATCCATTATTTCCTGTGACCTCGGGATGGCACCTACACAGCTAGCTTCTTTCGGCACATCGCTTTACTGTCCAATTTTATTTCGAAAAGCTAGATTTGTACAACTATTTTTGTTATAGAACATATAAAAGGGATGGAGCTTAAGAACCCGTTCGGATCCTCTCCAGCTCCGAACTGCTCCGTCGGAGCGGCAGGAGCTATAGGCTAAATTAACGGAGCGGCTAAAAATGAGCTTCGTATTCTCGGTGGAGCGGAGCAGCGCGGACCGGTTCTGAACAGGCCCTAAATGCAGCTGGTAGATAGTGATGCACAGTCCAGAAGTAGATGATGTTCAACAAAAAAACCTGTACCACATGGGTTATAGTATCATTTACTTACATATATATAATTAAAGGGTTTGTCTATAGTTGATTGAGATTTCCTCAAGTCTTGTTTAAAAAAGTGTAACTGAAATTAGTTGTGGAGAAAAGTGCAACCATGCACGTTTTTTTGGGTGACTAAAACTTTAAAAAATGTCAGTTGACTGAGACAGCGAATAGCAACACATAATCATTTGCAATCGTAGAGAACATATTTTGTTTTAGTTGACAGTATCCATACAATTATTACAAAGCAAATCCAATGAGTGTATTTTTTTGATAAATTTGGCCTTTTGCAAAACTAATGCCTCATTTAACTGCTCGGTGAAATTATTTCAAAATCTGACCACTAAGATGGAGCCTAAATTCTAATAGTCTGAATTGGGGTTAGATTTCGAAATAGTTTTGTGGCCGGGTAATGGTTTTTTTAAACACTGGCAGAGAGGTATCGTTAGTTTCGTGAAAGGCCAGATTTGTAAAAAAAAAAAAATAGCAGTGGAGCAATTTCACATAATCCAATGAGCACTCCAGGTGAAGCGCTGCGTGCCGTAGGATGTAGTGGATGGACGGTGGATCCTGAGGGGTAAGGGCGCACCGTTTTGGCAAGTCACTGCATCACAGTCCCCTCCGACTCGCCCGTCCCTCGAAGCAGAACCCTACCTCACCATGGCGTCGCCGCCGCCGCCGCCGTCCAACTCCGGCCTCCGCATCCTCCTCAGCAAGGACCGCCCGCCCACCCCCTCTCCCTCCTCCACGTCCGCTGCGGTCTCCAGCCACGCCGACCGCGACCGCATCATCGTGAGCCCTCTCCCCACCCATCTCCATCTCTCCCTCCTACACCGGGTCGGCCCAGCGCGCTAGCTGCGAGTTCGAGCGGAATGTTCCTGTACTCTCCCGTGATCTCGGATTATCTGCTTGGCTGCAGGGAGTGTTCCGGACCGCGCTGGCCAGGAATGAATCTCCGGAAGCTTTCGCCCTCCAGGCGGTCCAGGAAGCAATTAAGCCTCAGGTATGTATAACTAGAATACCCGATTTCACTTGCTTGCCTCCCTTTTGGTAGATGATGATGATGAGTTGGTAGCAGACTAGCGACTTTATTTTTGCTTTGCCGCATTTGGTAATCATTAAGGTATGCTGTGTTATAGATGCATACTTGTATCTGAAGCTAGCTTCTCATCTGATCTGGCAGAAGCAAACGGTGCTGGTGCTGGAGGAGAACCAGTCCTTGGAGAACGCGCTCCGAAGGTTGCTGCAGGAACTCGTCGTAAGCTTCTTGACCACAGATTGTTGGCTGTAATAATGTTTGTTGCAAACTGATGTGCACATTTGCACTGCCTCACTGTTGGAACCCCCTATAAAGCAATGGAACAGTTGTGGTCCAGTCTATACAGTCTGCTAAATGCTTATAGATTTTGCTTGATAACTGATTGCAAATTTCCCTAGTAGGATATGAGAGGAACTGATACACTTCTTACTTTCTGATCATGCACTCCTTGAAACTGATATTGGTTGCTGATTTGTTTTACATTTATACTCTAGTCATCTGCAGTGCAATCGGATAAAGGAATTATGCAGTATGGAAACTCACTGGATAGCGGAGAAAGTAATTGCCTGATAACACGTCTTCTGGGTCAGTCACAATTCTTCAGCAGTCTTGCCCAAATATTTTATTACCTCATACCAAATAGGCAAATATTTTTGTTCTGATACATAAAAGTTTTGTCCTGTTAGATATCATGCTTTACCTTTGTGAAAGAGGGCATGTTGAGGGTGGTATGGTATTCCAGCTGTTAGAAGACTTGACGGACATGTCAACTATCAAAGATTGCAAAGATGTCTTTGGGTATATCGAGAGCAAACAGGATGTCTTGGGGAAGGTAATTGTGAATTTTACTATTTTTTAATGGTCTGTGGTGCTGCTATGGCAGTGGCACACATGATGAATGTGCATGATTTTGCTAATGGATTATTTTCTTGGGTTATTTCTAGCAAGAGCTCTTCGGGCGTGGCAAGTTGGTTATGCTGAGAACTTGCAACCAACTTCTTCGAAGACTTTCAAAGGTTAGATCTGGCTATATCGTTGTGCCTATTCTTTAAGCTAATTTGTTATGACTATCATGCTACTGAGATTGCTTTATTTCTATGGTGGGTGGTTTTATCACTACAGAACTGAAAACCGTGCTCAATACACGTTTTGCTTATGGCATTCTTGACTAGCATTGATATTTTCTATATCATAAAATTTCAGTCAAACGACGTGGTCTTCTGTGGACGTATTATCATGTTTCTAGCACATTTCTTTCCATTATCGGAGCGTTCAGGTTTGCATATTACATCTTCCCCAATTCTAGCTAATTTTGCCCTTGTTGGTAAGGGGTTATAACTTCCTTCTGGGTACTCTGCTCATTTCTTTTTCTATTTTTTTCATCAGCTCTCAACATTAAGGGAGTTTTCAACACATCAAATGAAACTAAGTATGAGAAAGATGCCACGGATGGTGAGTAATGATTGTCTGATGAAAGTAGCACCACTATATATTACTGATATTTTTAGTGTTACTTTGCAGTTTTGCTCTGTTTTTCCTATCTTCAGGCAAGTGTCTTGTAAATGATAGCATTCCCTAATGCACCTTTGTATCTCAGGAATTTCTGTTGATTTCAACTTCTACCAGACCCTTTGGAGTCTACAGGTTGATATGCTGTACTTATTAATCCCTGGGATTCAAAATCATCATGATACCTCTCAACTGTTCGTTAATTCCTCAACATCAGGTTGTATCGATGCTCAACATTGTTCTTTGTTTCTATTCTAGGAGCATTTCAGGAACCCAGCTTTGACTACTACAAACCCAACAAGATGGCAAAAGTTCGCTTCTAATTTAACGGTACAATCTCTTTCATTTTTCGAGTGACATGCAGCCTTTTGCATTTTTCCAGTTCAGTGTGTTAGTTCTGAACTTCTGATTGGTGTTAACTAATAACTCTATTTCAGGTCGTGTTAAGCACATTTGAAGCTCAACCTCTCTGCGATGCTGACGGAAAACATAATAATCTTGAGCAGGAGGAAGATGCTGCTTTCAATATTAAGTACCTTACTAGCAGTAAATTGATGGGTTTAGAGGTAATTTGTTTTGTGCATCTGACACTGTTTTGTTTGGTGTTGTTCACTGTTGTTGTATAGCCATCTTAACATTCTTTATCTGCAGTTGAAAGATGCGAGTTTTCGACGCCACATCCTTGTCCAGTGCCTTATATTTTTTGACTATCTCAAGGTACACAAAATTGGAATTTAGTTAGCAATGCACATCAGTTTGTGCCTATGGGTCATTCTGTTCAATGTTGCCAAGCATTAAGGGGTTTCCCTCTTTCCTTTGCTTTATAAGCGGCATGTTTTCGTACTAGGCTTATAGCAATGTTACTCTTAACTAGGCTTATAGCAATGTCACTTCTTTGTTGGCCACAAATAGCACTTCTCTCTGCACATATCTTAAAATTTTCTTTTATCTCACTGCATCCTAGTTTTCTTTATTTATATGCATATAGCCTGTTCTCTGTCCAATACATATGTATTTTTTGGTTGAATATGCTCTGTGACTGCACATGGATACATGTGCTATTACAATAAGGTGTTTTTTCTTCGCTTTCTATCTCCCATACATCTCATCTTCTTTTGTTCCACGCTGGCCAGCTTCGCACTATGTTGAATGACACTACCTGTTGAGTGTGCTATGCACTCGCTAAGTCTCTACCATACCTAGTTAAGAGTAACCATAACCATAGTTGATAGACAAGCATTACTGTCTCTTATGGTTGCTGGTGTTGCCTGTGGCCTAAAAACCATAAACTTGCCGTAGAACTCTGGCATGCAGGCATGTATTTGGGAATAATTGGAAGGAAAGTTGTAACTAATAAAGGCCTGTAGCAATGTTACTTCTTTGTTGGGTAGTGAAGGGTGAACTGGAGCATATTTGCAAAATCTTGCAATTATTACAGACAAAAATCATTTCCCTTTTCCCCTCATATCAGCAATAGCTTGCTACTATCTTTGAGGGGACTGCTGACAAAACTATTTTGTTCCTCAGGCGCCTGGAAAGAGTGACAAAGATGGTCCATCCGAGAGCATGGTGAGCAATTAATAACTTGGCTGTTTATTTTCAATGTACAGATATTACTTATAAGTAAACTCAGATGCCATAGCTACGAACATTTGGAACAATGTTATTCAGTAATTGTCAAATTTTAGTATATTTATGTCTCATTGCATAACTGTTAAAATATTGTGACATTTGAGACATTCCTTTTGGGTGTCTGTTGTACATGGTATTTGCGTGACTCCACAGTGCAGATACTACTCCTATGATATCCTATATTCTTTTCGCAATGTTCAATTGGGCTCCAAGTAAATGTAAATGCTTATTGCTTGAAGTGTTCAAATATAATCATTTTGTTTAAAGCAAGGTGTTTCCATATAAGGCGTGCTAGCATGAAGTACTGCATTAAACTAGGCCACTGGGATATGGTAGTATATTAAATCAGGAATTGTGATTTTCTTAGTTATCCTTTGGTTTCTTTGAGAGACTTCTTAAACCATCATTCAGTTATGTGTTAATTCTGTGGATTAGATAATCTCATCTGTTGTCCCGTTATAATCAGAAAGAGGAAATCAAATCCTGTGAAGAGCGTGTTAAGAATCTTCTGGAGATGATTCCACCTAAAGGGAAGGAATTCCTACAAAGCATTGAGCATATTCTTGAGCGGGAGAAAAACTGGGTATGCAATTTCGCTGCACTACACAAGTCTTATACTTCAATATAGAAACTCTAATTCTCTCACCACCAGTTCTCACCCATGTCTGCATTTTGAAAAGGTTTGGTGGAAGAGAGATGGATGTCCAGCATTTGAAAAACAACCTTTTGAAAAGAAGAAAACAGATCAAGCTGTTGTCAGAAAACGGTATGGTACTTGCTTTCTTCAAGCAGTTTAATCTTTTCTATACATTAAGTGGATTATTGGTGATGATTTATATATCCGGTTAAGCACTCTGTTGCTACACACTGTGTCTATTAATTCGGTCAGAGCTAGGTGTAACAGGGTGCATATAGCAGCAAACACATTTCTGTGAAATCATGAAGCGAACATAGAGTTTTATGTCTAGCTTGTTTCGCACAATTCTGATATCATTATTATTGCCCAGGACTCAACAGTCTTTTTGGAGTTTGGAATCTATTACAGTTATTTGGAATTTTGTACTATCCACTTCTTGTTTAAGTTTGGCTTGAACATGGAATTGACCAGTTTCAGATCGGTATGCTTTATGAAATGTCGGAACTTATTCATGTTGATTGGTGTAATTAGATAGGTTGTTATATTTGTAGTTCATGTTGAGTACTATGTTGTGCAAACTCCTGCTAAATATGACATTATTCTGAAATAGAGGATGTCGGAATGGATACCGGCATCAATTTTTCTCATTGTAATTTCGCGTTCTAGATTTCTCCAGCAAAAGGGCAACATTATAAAAATTTACTTGGAAATTTTTGCATAAATGCTTTGACCCAACACACTTCCCATTCACTGTCGCAGTTCTTGTAGCACAATTGTTTTACCAGAAAATCCAGGCCAAGTCCAATTTTAATAGTCTTATTTTGCGATAAAAAAGAATATAGGGCATGGTCAATGCTGGCCAGGTTGGTGATAGAATTTTAAGCTGTTTCCACCCTTTGAGACCTTATTATGTTGTGCTCTACTGCTTCCTAACTATACTCTTTTCTTTCACTGCAGTAAGCCAAGGTGGAGACTGGGAAACAAAGAACTTGCCCAACTGTGGAAATGGGCAGAACTAAACCCTGTATGTTGTAGCTACAACTTCCCTTTATTGTCGTATTTTGATCAAGTACCAATGTATAAGGTTCAAAGTGCATTGGTTTTAGGCCCTTTTAGGTACTATTCGAGTTTTTAAAAAAGTTGTTTTTTTACTGTCCAAATTTACTTTCTATTACAAAATGTTGTAGAGTCTTGAGTGGGGACACTCAGTAGGACTGGGGCCCTGTACAATTTTTCTGTAAGTTACTGCCCTATTCAGTTGAATGAACTATCCAGTATTCCAATTCCCTGTATGTGCTCCTAGTGACATTTTCTCTAGCGTGTAATTTTCAAATGCTCAACATTTTGACCCATCTTTTTTGCAGAATGCTTTGACTGATCCTGACCGAGTCTGCACACCATCAATTACAGAATACTGGAAACCACTTGCAGAAGATGTAAACACTTTCATTTCCCTTTCATGGTTATATTGCATATATGGTCCATCCATCCTTTTGTATTAAACACAGAAGCTTATTAGCAGTCCTTTAATACTGATCATTTAATGTAAACTTGCAGATGGACACATCAGCTGGTATTGAGGAGGAGTATCACCACAAAAATAATCGTGTAAGTTCAAATCCCAATGCTATCTTCCTCGAGTGTTTGTTGTACTACAAGTTTCTAGTAAAGACTGGATCCCAATTAGTTATATATGTACTGCATAAGTCATCCGTACTCAAAAGTCAAGTTTATGTCAACGATTTGTCAAGTTGGACCTAAGTCTCCATTGAAACAAAGCATATGATTCTCCCGAAATATTCTGGTAAAATGAATTAATAAAAAATCTTAGTGTTATCATAATATTTGCAGATGCAACAGAAATTCTCCCTTACATATTCTGATTTGTGTGGATATTTAGCTGGGAATTTAACGTGTTGTTGTGCTTACATGTTTCATCTTGGAAGGAAATGTGTGAGCCAGGCATCTGTATCCTCATTTTATTAAACCCAGCTTTTCTCATCCCATGATCTACCTGACACAATGGACAATGCCTATATCGAAAAACAATATCGTTGTCGTGGTAACAGGTTTTGTCCCACACAAAGATAGGTATAGTTCTATTCACATTAGACAAACAAAATGTCATGTGCTTTTGTCAATGGCTCAGTGCATGAAACGAGGTCCTCATTTAATATACACTGGTTTCAAGAGTGTATTTTTTTGTTTGCATATGACCTGTTGTTGGATACATTATTGCATTTTCTATTGAAAACATTATGTCGTCTCAAGATCATCATTTGTTTGACAGGTTTATTGCTGGAAAGGTTTACGATTTTCAGCAAGACAAGATTTGGAAGGTTTTTCTCGAGTATGTGTTATGCAATTGTTATACAGTCTCTCAGCATATATGCTTTTTGTCATTGTAATTTATGCAAATTCTCCCGAGTGAAGAAATTTATTTAAAATAACTGAAAAAACAAAAATAAATATGTGCATTTATAGAGGTTGTTTGCTAGCAAACATATGTGCAAAATAAATATGTCATGTGTATGCGTTCTACGAGGGAAACCAAATTTGAGACTCATTATTGCTATCTTTGGCATTCATTCTGTCTTTTTATACAGCTCACAAATGAACATATCATTGCAAAACTTTTTGCTAGTTCACATGCCTTCTCACAAAATGTAATACTATGAAATACCATTTTTTTTCAAACTTTGGGGAGCATGCAAGCTTGAGCACAATATCAATGTCTACTTATCCATGTTTTATTATCAGCTAATGGTTATTGCCTTATTTCAGTTTTGTGACTATGGGATTGAAGGGGTTGTACCTCCAGAACTCCTGCCAGCTGACGTTCGTGCCAAATTCAATTCAAAGCCTGGTGAGAAGGCTAAACGACCTAAAAGGGAAGATACAAGAGGCACTTCATCTCAACCCAAAGAGCCCCAGGTACTTGGAGCATCTTCTGGCGCATATCTGGGCTAGCTGTTGTGTTGTGTTCTGTGTTGTTGATGGCGATTAATGCGCATCTTATGCCTTGGCCATGGAATTCTCCATGAAGGTTGCTGCGGCTACGCCAGACACTGATGGTGGCGGCAGCGGTGACCAGGAAGAAGGCGCCGTACCAATGGATTCCGACAACCCCGCGGTAGAGGATGGCCAGAAGCGGAGCCCAGGCGAAGTCTCTGGGCCGGAATCCGGACAGTGTGAAGCTGAAGACGATGGCGAAGATCATAACTCGAAAACTGCACATAGTAGAGACCCTCGATAGAAACTGGAAAATTTGTTGCGAGATGTTGTATCATGTTTGCAATTGAAACTGCCATTTTGGGGGAGACTGTAAGCTGACTTGTAGTTAGCAGTTAGCACACCCGATGCACTAATGTCTCCCCTCATACTAGTCAGCATACAATGTTTTAACCTGACCTGTACAGTCTATATAGCAACTATCGAGTTATATTTGACCGCAGGCCCATTTCAGTACTTTGGAAGCCATTTTACAGTCATTTTAGCCTCACATGTACAGTATATAGCAACTAATCGAGCTCTATTTTTTATTGGATGCATATTTCATGTAATCTCAGTTTATCTTTAGAAGTCATTTTGCAGTCACTGGAAGGTGGTGGCAAGATTGCCTGCCAGCTGTTCGCCTGTGTCTGTTTTCGGGAAATATTGAAGTTTGAATCCTCAAACTATGTTCTCGCGCCATGGCACAGTCGTTTTCAGAAGTGATTATGTACAGTCATTGAAAGGTGAAGTGCTACCTTGCCAGCTCTACATTCTAGTCAGCAGATTCAAAGGAAGAAGATATATGATCCGAGTATGAATTTGAATCCTCCAACGATTTGCAGGCGCGATCCTGGGCTCTCCCGGTTAGCACGTTCAAATGACACAGCAACCCGTTTTGAAATCCTCGTGTCGCATTAACACTCGAGAGTAAATGGCTTTAGCTTAATAAAGTTGTCGTCCTCGAACCGATGGCTGGGTGGTTTTGGTAGGTTCGTTGGGTTTCTTTTCTACTCCAAACTTTGCCATTACATTCACTGCCTCCATCCAACAAACCACCAACAAGCAACGCCCCAAACCTCATCTTGACCGCTCGTTGCTGGGCAGCTGGACGGCTGAGATGAAGGACGGGACCTCCCGTACGGGCCGAGGCTACACACACAAGTCACAAGCTGCTGCTATATAAGCAAGCTCATGTTTCTCTCCACTGTCCAGTAAGTACTAGTGGGAAGTGGGAACAAAGGAAGACTTCGTCACTCCACCACAGGCCAGCTGCTCGAGTGAGCTCTTCTTGTTCCTGGAAAGGAAACAATGGCGCGCTCTCTTCCTCCTCCATAGCTCGTCTCCGCATCCACTACTGCTGACCTGTAAGTCTCTCTCCCTCTTCTCTCTCTGAAAGGGAATGTTTAGCTCTTGATGTCTGCAATTTCTTTTCGTTTTCACAGAGAATTAAACATGCGGGTTCCTTTTTGGTCCTTCTCTCATAGTGTAGCAGTAGTAGTAGTGGTAACATTCAAAAGCCTTGAAACATGCCCAATTCCCCATCCTCCAATTAGAGTTCCACCATTGTTTGTTAAGGCTATCTATTTTCAGTTAGGTTGCCAATCATCTAGCATGAGCCGAGATGAATGCTTCCATTTCTTGTTGTCCTCCACAGTCGATTACTCCTTGGTAGTTTTTTTTTTGAAAAAAGAAAAGGGCAGAGTAGTTAGTTAGTTAGTTATTCATCGGTAAAAAGAAAGGTCCAAATTTCAAACCCCCTCTGTTGGGATAGGAAAAGGAAGAGGATGCACACTAGAAGCCAGTAAACAACTCCCACTGCCCCGCACTAGTAGCTCCACTACACATGTCGCCGTCCTCGTTTATGTTCAAAGGAAAGAGAAGGACACTGTCGTCTTCGTCTTCCTTTCTCCCCAACCGTTACCCACATCAGAAGAGAAGGCAGACCCAAATCCGTTCGAATCAGCTAACACTGTACTGGTAGGAGTTGTAGTACTGCTGCTAATACTAGGATTAGGAGCGGGCGGTACCCATTTGAAATGCTTCCATGGGCGATCCTCACTAGTCTACTTTTACCCACTGTCGCATTTTTTTACCTGGGCTTTTCCTTTGACGCTCACTGAATCCAACACGGGCCTCGGTCGCCGCGAAATCAACCGTGCCCACACCTGCACCTTGTAGCTAGCCCCCCCTAGCCGTAGGCCACCCACCGGCCCTGTCACCGGCTGCGTCGAGATTAGCGACGTAGCAAGTCCCATCAGCACAGCGCCGTGTCGACCGCGGCCATCCCCCCCAAATCCGGCGACGGGACGACACCGCCGCGCCCGCTGCGTCACGTCTCGGCCTCCCATCGCATCACACAGTGCCGCCGGCTGTCCACTGTTCCGCTGGACGACTTTTTTCCTCGGTTTTCTGATGAGCTTTTGCTGTGGTAGCACAGTATGAAATTGTTTTATCCCAGTGTAGTATTTCGTCACGCCATGGCTTAACCTTGCCTGCGCTGTTTGCAGGTTCAGACAGACAGGGACGAGACTATCTACCTCTGCCGCTGTTCACGAGCGAGTCGCGTGGGGATTGCCTTGCGTCAGGCGCCAAGCGGAGCAGTGCCAGGCGAGGCGACGAGGCAGTCAGTCAGCAGCAGCGTCAGAGAAGCATCACATCGCAAGGCACGCCGCGTCGGGCCGAATTCCCGTCCTGGTTTCCCAGCGAGGGCCGGCCATGGAGACGCTGCAGCAGCAGGGGCTGGAGCAAGAGGTGGAGGCTCGCCTGCCCACGTGCCCTCCATGGCTCCAGGCGGCCATTGCAGGTGACCGATCACTCCTTCCCTTGCCACTGTTTCCTGTGATCCCTGTGCGTGCGTCCACACACGAGGCTGAGCATGCCTTGCTAAGCACTAGCAGGAGCATACTCGTGAGCGAGCTCTGTTCAACATCCGTACACTAGCGTAGAGTACATGGTAGTAGCACATACAGATCGAAGCTGTATTTTAATTCTGATGTTAATGCGCTGCAGACCTCCAGTGAATCGGCGATTATTGCTGCCTTGTGCTGCAGCAGCAGTGATACTGTACTGTAGTTGGTTTAACAGTTCAATCTAGGATGCAGGATTTGCAGTGAGTAGATTCTCAAGGTTTAATTCCATCTCGCATCACACTTTCACACTTTATCATAGTACCCATGCCGACCAAGCGAGCAAGCTCGTACTAGACAACTGATGAAAGCTCACGGGTGTCCTCTGATCCGCCATTAATGGCGCGCAGGATTCTCACCTAGCTCTTGCGAGTAGCTACGTACGATCACTGTGGCAGCGGCAGGCAGTATTCCTCTAGCTCTAGCTAGTGTACTGTGATCCATCCGTCTGTGTGTGTACTCACTTCATGCTCAGACACGGGACTGCAGAGCTTCATTTTTGCTATTCCAGTGTGCTGTCTGCATGCGTACTTCGTCAAAAGGCAATGGCTTGTGCAAGTACTTTGCTCAGATCCGTGGAGAGAGAGAAAAGGACTCAAATTGAGGAAACGAAAGTGATGACGCGCTTCCGTTCCTTTTCTTTTTGTTCACTAGCTCCTCGTCCTGGAATCTCCTCCTTTCGGCAAGAGTTCGTGACTTCATGCTCTGCCTCGGATTCTTCTCCCAGCCTTTCGCCGCCTCCGTCACCGGATTTCGAAATTTGAACTCGTTCGCGCAAGTTCCATTCGAGATCACTAGAATATTGCTAGCATCTGCCAAAGTGAGCAGCATCATCACAGGTCAACCCTTTCGCCGGCCGGCCGGCAGCAGTGAAAAATCCAATGGATGATACGATAGCGAGCAGTCATGTCACGGGCACTATCACTGTCACTTCACAGTTTTGTTTTTAACTTCGTCTATTTGTCCATTCTGTAACACTCGGTCCATGTGAATTGCTGAATTTTCGATTCCTTCTCGTCAGGCTCATCATAGCAAGATTTGTTAAGGTCGGAAATTACTTAACATTTTACTTACTGTGGTTAGGATTACCGAAGTCAGGTTAATTAAGGCCAAAGGCTAAAACGATCTTATTTGCTGCATTTTCCCTAATGTGAGAACTGTTTTGGACCTGCAGACATCGAGCAGCGCGTGCGCGCGCTGGCGGTGAGCGTGCCGGAGGACGCGGCGGCGGCGGCCACGGACCACTCCTTCGCGGAGCGCGCGGAGAACTACTACCACCGGCGGCCGCAGCTGCTGGCGCTCCTCACCGACCTGCACCACCGCTACCTCTACCTCGCCGACCGCTACTCCCAGTCCCTCATCGCCAAGGCCCACCCGCACCTCAACCTCAACCTGAGCGCCGCCGTCAACGCCGCCTCAGCTGTCTCCGAGTGCTCGTCCGACGTCGACGACCGCTCCTCCGACGCCGGGAGCAGCTCGCTCTCCTTCCAGCCCCACTCTCGTTCCTACGACGATGACCACCACCGCAGCTACGCCGCTGCTCCGGCGGTGGACGGGGAGATGGTGGTGGCGGAGCTGGTCATGGCGTGGGTGGGCCGGGACGTGCTGGCGGACGAGGCGGAGCGGCGGAACGCGGAGTCGGCCAGGAAGATCGAGCTGCAGGGGAGTTTACTCGAGGTGCTGGAGTCGGAGCGGCTGGTATTGCTGGGCGAGAACGCGCGCCTCGGCTTCCGGGCCTCGGCGGCCGAGGAGGAGGCCGCGGCGGCGGCGGCCGAGCTCGGGTACACGCGGCGCCGGGCCGCCGAGATGGCGCGGCTCGTGGTGAAGCTCCGGGAGGACCACCGGGTGTGCATGCTGGGCCGGAAGATCGAGGCGCTGCAGGCGCAGGTGTACGGGCTGGAGATGCGCAACCGCGAGTGCTACGAGGCCATGGCCGCCTGGGAGGCCGAGCGCAAGGTGGCCGCCGTCGAGATCGACAGGCTGCGCAACGAGAACCGCCGTCTGGCTGCCGAGGCGCAGGCGGCGAGAAGGAAGCGCGGCGGCAAGGGCAAGGGCGCCGGTAATGGGTGGTGGTGGCTGGCGAGGGTGCGGCTCGCGGCGGAGTGGACGCCGTGCGCGCCGGCGCCGGTGGCGGTGAGGAAGGTCGGCGAGCAGATGAAGGGCGGCAATGGCGCTGCCAAGTACAACGGCGGCTGCTTCTGCCTGTAGGCTGTAGCAGCATCGCCGGCGGCAGCGGCGAGAGCCTCTGTTTCTGTGCTTGTTTTTTGGTTTGCCCCTTGGATTATGGTGATATCAGGGAGGGCTCGGAATCAGTCAGAAGTGGTTTAGCTTGGGTATTATGGCGGCAAAGCAGGGTGTTTACATCACTGTGCGGTTTCTATTAGTGTAGATGGAGATGGGCAAGTATATATGCTGGTACTCGTATGACATGTAGTAATTCGTAATGAGTAATGTGATCCTAAGCTGTTAGTTGAAGCTCAATCTCGTGACATGATTTGGTTTCTAATGCCACTTTTTTCAATTCGTGCTATCATCGGTACTGATCAAAATGTAAACTAAGTCATCAGAGGCCGATCAGGGCAGAGCTAAGTTTGATTCTAAAAAAAAGGCAGAGCTAAGTTTTTTTGGTCCACTTATCGGGACAACTATGGGCTAGTTCTGGGCCATAGAGTGCTTACTAGGCAAATCATATGCTCCAATCGTTTGCGCGTAATCTGAGCTAGGCATCGTCTATGATAGTGACAGATTGGTTAGAGCAAATACAATAAGGTCCAGTTAGCAGGTTATAAAAATTAAAGTAATATATTTGTACTTAGTTGGAGGTGAGAGAAGAGAGAAGAAGAGTGAGCTCTTCAGCTCTAGCACGTGCTTCTAGACACTTTGAGAGAGTGAAAGTTGGACCACATATTAATAAAATACTACAATTTCATAACTCACTATTGTACATGTTAGCTCTAAGTTGGCTATAGATGACATGGCACTAGGTTTATAGCCAGCAGCCGACTACACTATTATAATTGCTCTTAGGAGGTTAGTCGTAGAGGCCAGCCCCTGAGTCCATTTCCCATTGTCATAGAAAACTAGATAACCTAACTAATTTTTATTAGAAAACTCCAGCGCTAAATCAGGTTACCTGCCCCTCCCGATGCCAGCAAGGCCGACCAAAGGAGGAGGAACAGGCCAACAGAGGAGGCGGAGCTACGGCAGCTAGGGTTTATTTAAGGAGGCGGCTGGTTCTGTTTGTAAGGTCTTGCTACGATCTTAACGTCCTTTTTTGCTCTTAGACACTTTATGAAAATATCATGTGAACCATGTAATCATAAAACCAGTTAGAGCCTGCTTGGTTCAAGATATTAGCCAAAACGACTGAAAATAATTCGCTCTGTAAATGTATCCCCGTTTTTCCTGTCGTTCCTTGGCTGCATGGTGACCCGGAAATGGCAAAACCTGCTGACATCCGACTTTTCCGGCCATATTTAATCACCAAACGATCAGCAGAGAAGCAAGCAGCACTTCTTCCACCATTAAACAAACAAATGTGAAGCCTTCCCGCCCAAGGTCTAAACACGACAGGAATTATGAGTTAGGAAACTTACATTGCACAAGCATCGGTGCAACAACAGATTCCATAGAATTTCTTTTTAGGAAATTCAAGCACTTCATTACATTCAACATTTTACCACCAGAATAAAAAGGTTAGATGGATGTTTCCACAGCATCGAATTACACCGCCAGTCATGAAACAAGAGACAACGACAGCTAAGGTTTCTGGCATCCGTGAATAGTGTCAAATTCTCAGCAGCCAAAATCAGGATGTGTCAATACTCCGGAATCCCAATACCTGCAGCGAAATAGTTCCGTAAGAATTAAAGCAATTTAACACGGTTCAGATATGCTTAGTCTAGAGCGTAAAAATTTAATTACATATTTTTTTGTAAAAACCAGAAATATCAATAATAATATTCTCAACTAAGAATCTACTCGGCTCCTAGCACTTTGCAGTTTTGCAATGTGAAAGTGAACCTACTTGGAGATAGCTTGCTAACACTAGTATTCAAGCCAGCAGTAGTGGATAAAAAGGGTGGCGAGGGTGGATCATCCTAAAATTTCTATATAGCCTATATATTATAGAAAAGTTTTAAAAAATATATAGTTAAATTAAAAAATGCACTGTTGGACCACCCTGACATAGTATGCAAACTAAACAAAATAAACAGTACACTTTTTACAATAGGCAATCAAGGGCTACAATATCCTTCACAATAGGCAGTCAAGGGCTACAATATCCTTCACAAAATGCACTGTTGAAGCCAGTGCAATATCCTTTGCAAACTAAGCAAGGAGCAAAGTATGCAGTACATGTGTAACTACTACCACAGATCAAAATAAACAATACACTTCACAATAGGCAGTCAAGGGCTACAATATATTTACAAAGAATACGATTATATCAGAAAGTTATTTGTCCAGAGTGATGATGAATTTAATCTGGCATCACTAACCTTCTAAATAAAGAGGATACCAAAAATAAAACAATATACAATCATCAAAAGATATTTAACAAGAGCCCACAAGCCTAAATACCATACGCACCTGCTTGTTATATTAACTATAACAATCCTTATTTCTTCACCGCGGGTTCTCACGTCATTTTCTTTAAAAGATATTAGATCACGGTGGGAAACTTTCAAATGAGTAATGGTTACCAGTCCATTATTCAAACAAACCCTTCGATGACTTATCGGCTGCCTTGCTTGAGAAAGAGTGTCACTAAAATGACAAATTAAGTTCTCTTAAAAATACAAAGTTGCAAATCTAAGTGGCGCATAAATACAAATATCATCAACGGAAAGGCTAACTTTCAATACCATGCCACTGCCAACCATGTGATAAGGATCGTAACTAGGAACTGATGGATGAGCCTCCTCGTCATTGTTAAACTCCTGAAAGGAATCAAAATCGGCACATACAAATTTGAAATTTTTGCCATACGTACGGATCGAGAACAAATCATGATGGCACTGCTATTACCTCATTCGATGGAGGGGCCTGGTTTTGTTCCTGTGCAGCAACCTTGTAAAGATCCTTCTCCTGAAAAGCATGAGCCGCAAACATGCATGTAAAAGTTGGTGCACTGGATACAATGATTGGATGTTGTTCCAAGTAAACAGAAACCAACACCGGAAATTCAAACCAGGTAAAGATCTTATCAGAGACTAGTATATGAGCATTGTAAAGATCAGTATACTTACTTTCATGGGCATGGCCTTCCATTTCCGTGATGCAGACTTGTTGACCTAACGGACAAACAGCACACAGGAAAACATGTCAGATACTTCCTCCTTCCCAATTTAGGATGCAAATTAGGTTTGGTTAAAGTCAAAATTCATAAAATTTAATCAACTATATATACAAAAATAATAAATTTTATGGTATCAAATGCATATAATATGAAAAAAAAAATTTTATAATAGTTCTAATAATATTAAGTTAATGTTGTATATTTCTTAATATTATTTGATATATATTTGCTCAAAGTTTATAAGATTTGACTTTAACCAAAACTAATATGTATTACCTCTGTCCCAAAATGTAAGCCTTTTTAAAGAGCTAACTTAGCTTTCTAAAAAGGCTTACATTTCGGAACGGAGGGAGTATCATATATAATTTGGAAGAAGGGAGTATATATATAGAAGAGCGAAACCATAATTAAATCAAAACAGTTTGAGGTGGCTCACAATGGATGCCTTGGCGCTGGGTTTTTTCTCCTTGTACGCAACCCTGAATTCGGACCTACGAGCAGAAAAATCATGGAAGTAGACTCGGAATATAATAGAGCGCACGTGTAAGAGAGAGATGTCTCACATGAAGGCGTGCCAGCCTTCGCTGCCCTTCCTACATCCCTCACCGTCGTCTCCGCCGCCGGTAGACTTGGGCCTGCAGCAACAACCGCGCGTAACAAATGAGCCGCCCGACTGATGCGGAGATACGTTTCACTGGGATCACAATGCGAGGGGGATCTTACCTGGCGGCGGCCTTGCCCTTTCCCTTTAACGGCGGCGGGCTTGCCCTTTCCCTTAACGGCGGCGGCCTTGCCCTCTCCCTTCATGGTGGATCGATGACCAGGAAAGAACAGATCAAAGGTTTCGAAAGAGAGACGGCATGCGGAGAAGGGGTTTGATCCTGGAAGAGATTCAGCTGGGTTAGTTTGGCTTCAAGGGCTAGCGCGGGGAGCTCCTCGACGCCTCGACGGGGACTCCTAGTCTCGGCGCGCGAGCTAGCGAAGCTCCCCCCGCGAGAGGGCTCTTGTCGGGCTGGCCCAATAGCAACTTCTTCTTTATTTGTTCTTTTATTTTTTCTTTTCTGTTTTCTTTGAGATTTGAACAATTTCAAATTTCATATTTTGAACAAATTTAGAATTTAAATAAAATTAATATTTGAACAAAAATTTAAATCTGAACAGAAATAAATCTGAACAAAATTTAAATCTTAGCAATTTCTGAAAATTGTACAAAATTGAAAAAAAGTTCAAACATAAAAAATGATCAAACAAAAAAATGTTCAAACATAAAAATGTTCAGATATAAAAATGTTCAAATTTGAAAATTGTTTAAAAGTAAAAAATGTTTAAACATAAAAAATGTTCAATCATAAAAAATGTTCACACATACAAAATGTTCAAATTTAAAAAATGTTCAAATTTTAAAAATATTTAGAATTGTTAGAAAAAAAGAATAAAAAAAGAAAAGGAAACGAAAAACCAGAAGAAAACAATAAAACCAGAAAAAAACGAAAAAAGAAAAACCATGCAAAAAAAACCACCCCTGCCGCGTTAACGGCCCAGCCCAGCGTCGCGCCCACGCGGGCGGAGCGGAGTTCCGCCCCGCTAACGGGTGGAGCATAGGATTTCTGCTCCTCGACGCCGCCTGCTGTGGAGCGCGTTTCCCTTAAGCGCGTTTAGTGTGGGTTTGGCCCGTTAATCGTCTGCATCAGTATGGTTTCAGTTCAGTCTGGTTGTTGATTCGTGCCCTGCTCCTCCCTTTGTCACCCAGCTCGATCGTGAGCACGCATGTATGCATGCAACTGATTGCTCCTACGCTTTCTTCATGCACTAGACGGGTCGGCGCGCTTCGTCGCGCCCGCCTACAACCTATCAGAAATTGTGTGGTTAACGGGATGGACTGGCATGTGTACAGATGCCATGCTAGTAATATCTAGGCTTAATGCTTCCAAACTTTAGCAACTTTTATTTTAAGACACTTTCATATGGATCACGTAAACAAAGATTGTCAGAGTACATGTCTACTAATTACCATCTTATTTTATAACACATAAGTGTTATATAATGTGCTAGCTCAATAATTAATAGGATGGGACGCAATTTGTAACACAATAAATATCTTAATAGGATGGGACACAATTAACTGGAAACCTGCACAAACATTATATATATTGGGCACCTGGAATGCAGAGTGACAAAAGAAAATATTCAGAACCCAAAGAAATAATAGAAAATACATAGAGGACTTTTTTTTTGCTTTATTGCCTTAGGTGGTTGATGTAGAAAACCTTCAGATTACAAAGAAAGAATAATACAATGTTGAACTCTTTTGCTTTATTGCTTTAGGAGGTTGATGTAAAACTGAAAAACAAAGCTACATATGTCACCAAAAGCATGCCGATAAAGCTAGAATGGTTCAACAATTCAGAGCCTTGTTGCCCCAGTTGTTCTACTCGACCGGGATAACACAACAGAGATGGAAACATCAATAGACATCAAGAAAAAACAGTTTTGCTAAAAAAATTGGTCTACTTATTTGAACTGATCCTTTTTTTTACCTGAAATTTTCAAAAAATCATTGTTCATAAGAAATATGATCAAAGCAAGAAAGGCATTAACTGTCTCCTAGACAAACCACAAATAGAATAGCAACTATATGTTCCAACTTAGAGATAGTAAGATAGTTCAACCAAGAATTTGTAATGCACTAAGATACAACTTCCTACAAAATAATGAAGGGGCCAATATTGCAAAACTTGTTACATATAGGTGAAGTAGAGAGTTGGCACGAAGTAGGCATCAGAATGCTTGTCTACTTTGCCAGTGAAGTTCATAGAGAAACACTGGTTGAGTTGCTATGGCATGCATGAATTGTGGCATTGATTTCCAAATTACGTCTACCCTCTTGGATATTCATGAATTCTTTAATGCTTAGTGGCAGACTGAATAACAGTTCTGTAAGCAGCTGAAAAATCAAACTACATGACGTATCCACAGACAAATGTGGAACATCAAGTACAATTATCTTCAATAGTAGAAACTGCTCAACTATAATATCAAATGAAGTACAATGCAAGGCTAACACAAAGTACAGATTTCAATTGATGAAGTACTCTAATACATCACACATGCAAGTGTATGTTTATGTTTATCACAAACAAACAAGGTATCTGAAGAAAATGCAGCCTCTATATAGTACTCATGTACTATAAATCTCGACAACTTCAGCCATCGAAATAATTATCTCTTGAGAGTTATCTGACAAAGAGCCATAAAGAGAAAGTAAAAAAACAAAGTTTGAATCAGTTCGTTTTGTGGTTATGGACAGGATCATAAGACTCACCAACTATAGACTCTGAAAACCGGTTCATGGCATTTTGATTCTTAGATTACAGAAGGTGAATAAACAATAATGTCATCATATAATCAATTAGTTTGGTGACAAAATTCCAGTTCCGAGAATTATGATCCTTAGATTACAAAAGGTGAATAAACAATAATGTCATCATCAAATCAATTAGCTTGGTGACAAACTGTTTAGCTATAATAGAAAATGAACTACAAAGAAACTGGTATGATTAATAAATACTCATGTACTATGCAGATGAAAGATTCTCGAATGCAAAAGAGGACGAATCTATGACATTGGGTTCGTTGACCCATATATCGTGAACGAGCATAGTCTCCATAACCATGCCAAGAACACGGAGAATAACTTGGTATGGGCGTTAAGCAAACAAGAAACCATGAGGGAAATACTATTTCCTTTTAACTTTAAGTGAGTGTTACTGTCTTGTATATCACTAGTAGAAAAAGGGTCTTTGGTCCAGCACCCAAATGTCATCTGTCCCGGTTCGGCTGGCCATTGGGGACCAATGACACTTATTGGTCCCGGTCCGTGCCGCCTGGAGATTAGTCCCGGTTCATTTCGGGGTATCGGTCCCGGTTTGTGGCATTAACCGGGACCAAGGCCTCCCCAGCATGACACGTGCCTCTATGCGGGTCATTGGTCCCGGTTCATGGCATGAACCGGGATCAAAGACCCTCCCCTGGCTATAAATTGATACCCAGCCCTTTGCCCTTTGCCACAAAAATTTGCTGAATTGTGTGTGTGGTGTGGGTGCTAGCTTTTTTTTCCTTTGATTGCACACAAGGTGTTCGACGAAATGTCCATGCCACATTTAAGTTCGCACAACACGGTATCCTCCGCCGAGGTTAGCAACCTTATCTTCTTCATCTGTAACTGATATAAAAATCTTGCATATGTGTCCATGTGGGTGGTCATTTCACTATTCATGATGTTATTATAATAGTTAATTATTATAACGCAGATCGATGCGCGGATGCGATGGATGTACGGCGACCGACGCGATTCTGATTTTATTGCAGGCCTGCATAAATTTATCGATGTGGCTAAGGCAAACAAAGTGGATAATTTTATGCCTTGTCCCTGCATCGACTGTCGAAATTTGACGGAGCACTCTGCCCCGAGAATCCTTCAAAGCCATCTGCTTCGGAGAGGTTTCATGCCCGGATATTATTGTTGGGCCATGCACGGAGAAAGAGGGGTTAGGCTGGAAGAAAATGAAGAAGAGGATGATGACAGCTATCCTGAAGAATACGGTGATACTGCAATGGAAGACAATGAAGAAGAGGGAGGCGGCAATTAAGAAGAACAACGGGCATCAGATGAGCCCGGTGATGGTCTTGGTCGGGTCATTTCTGATGCAAAGCAACAATGCGATACAGAAAGGGAGAAGCTGAAGTTGGAGGCCATGCAAAACGATCACAAAAAGTTATTATACCCAAATTGCGAAGATGGCAGCACAAAGCTCGGTACCACACTTGAATTGCTGAAATGGAAGGCAGAGGCTGGTTTATCTGACAAGGGATTTGAGAAGTTACTGAAAATAATAAAGCCAAAGCTTCCAAAGGATAATGAGCTGCCCGAGACAACGTACGAAGCAAAGAAGACTATCTGCCCTCTAGGATTAGATGTGGAGAAGATACATGCATGCATTAATGACTGTATCTTATACCGTGGTGAGAAGTATGAGAATATGGATAAATGTCCGGTATGCACTGCATGTCGGTACAAGATCAGACAAGATGACCCTGGTGATGTTGAGGGTGATGACGAGCCCCCCAGGAAGAAGGTTCCTGCTAAGGTTATGTGGTATGCTCCTATAATACCACGGTTGAAACGTCTATTCAGAAACAAAGAGCATGCTAGGTTGTTGCGATGGCACAAAGAAGAGCGTAAGAAAGACGGGAAACTGAGACACCCCGTCGATGGGTCGCAGTGGAGAAACATCGAGAGAAAGTACTCAAACTTTGCAGGTGATGCGAGGAACTTATGGTTTGGTCTAAGTACAGACGGCATGAATCCTTTTGGGGAGCAGAGCTGCAGTCACAGCACCTGGCCCGTGACCCTATGTATCTACAACCTTCCTCCTTGGTTGTGCATGAAGCGGAAGTTCGTTATGATGCCAGTGCTCATCCAAGGACCGAAGCAACCCGGCAACGACATTGATGTGTATCTAAGGCCATTAGTCGATGAACTATTGCAGCTGTGGGCAGAACCAGGTGTAAAGGTGTGGGATGAGCACAAACAGGAGCCATTTGACCTACGAGCGTTGCTGTTCGTAACCATCAATGATTGGCCTGCTCTTAGTAATATTTCAGGACAGTCAAACAAGGGATACAATGCATGCACGCACTGTTTAGATAAGACTAAAGGTACATATTTGGATAAATGTAAGAAGGTTGTGTACCTGGAGTGTCGTAAATTTCTTCCGACCAATCATCAAGTAAGAAAAAAGGCAAGCATTTCAACGGTGAGGCAGATCACCGGAAGAAGCCTAAGCTCCCTAAAGGTGCTGATGTATTTGGTATGGTGAAGGACCTAGAAGTAATATTTGGAAAGGGTTCTGGCGGTCAATCTGTTCCGAAAGACCCCATTACCGGACACACGGCCATGTGGAAGAAGAAATCTATATTTTGGGAGCTTGAGTATTGGAAAGACCTAGAGGTCCGTTCTTCAATCGATGTGATGCACGTGACGAAGAATCTTTGCGTGAACCTGCTAGGCTTCCTAGGCGTGTATGGGAAGACAAAAGATACACCAGAAGCACGGGAGGACCAGCAACGTATCAAAGACCCATACAACAAGCATACTGATAAAGGCCGTCAATACTTAAGCAGCTACGCTCTTACCAAAGCAGAGAAGGAAATCTTTTTTGAATGCCTGAATAGTATCAAGGTCCCGGCTGGGTTCTCGTCTAATATAAAGGGAATAATAAATATGGCAGAGAAAAAATTCCAGAACCTGAAGTCTCATGATTGTCACGTGATTATGACGCAGTTGCTTCCGGTTGCATTGAGGGGGCTTCTACCGGAAAATGTTCGAGTACCCATTGTGAAGCTATGTGCATTCCTCAATGCAATATCTCAGAAGGTGATCGATCGAGAAAGTCTAGAAAGGCTGCAAAAGGATGTGGTCCAATGTCTTGTCAGTTTTGAGTTGGTGTTCCCCCCGTCCTTCTTCAATATTATGACGCATCTCTTAGTTCACCTAGTTGATGAGATTTCCATTCTCGGTCCTGTATTTCTGCACAATATGTTCCCCTTCGAGAGGTTCATGGGAGTCTTAAAGAAATATGTTCGTAATCGTGCAAGGCCAGAAGGAAGCATCTCCAAGGGCTATGGAACAGAGGAGGTCATTGGGTTCTGTGTTGACTTTCTTCCTGACCTTAAGCCGATTGGTGTTCCTGAATCACGGTATGAGGGGAGACTAAGTGGAAAAGGCACGCTAGGAAAGAAAGCAATGATATTTAGGGACGGGCATTCTTTGAATCAAGCACACTACACAGTTTTACAAAGCTCTACCTTCGTGGCTCCGTATATCAAGGAACACATGAATGTTGTACGCTCTAAGTTCCCGGGGAAGGATGACTACTGGATTAAAGAAAATCACATGGAGACTTTTGGCACTTGGTTGCAATTACATCTCATAAATGACACCACTATTGGAGATCAGCTCTACTTGTTGGCCGCGACACCATCTGCGACTGTATTGACTTTCCAAGGGTACGAGATAAATGGGAATACATTTTACACGATCTCCCAAGATAAAAAGAGCACTAACCAAAATAGTGGTGTCCGCTTTGATGCAACATGTGACAATGGGAAAAAGGACACATACTATGGTTACATAGAGGAGATATGGGAACTTGACTATGGACCTACTTTTAAGGTCCCTTTGTTTCGGTGCAGTTGGGTCAACATGAATAGAGAAGGGGTAAAGGTGGACCAGCTGTACGGAATGACAACAGTGGATCTCAAGAATCTTGGTTACAGAGACGAACCATTCGTCCTAGCCAATGATGTGGCTCAGGTTTTCTATGTGAAGGATATGTCCTCCAGACCGAAAAAAGGAAAAATAAGGAAACGAATACATCAGACGATGAGCCCAGGCGTCACATAGTTCTTTCAGGGAAAAGAAACATCGCGGGAGTCGAGGACAAGACAGACATGTCAGCAGATTATGATAAGTTTGAAGAAATTCCGCCCTTCACCGTGAAAACTGACCCTTGCATCCCGTTAAATAATGAAGATGATCCATGGTTACGGCCTAAGAAGCGATCATAGGCAAGGGATCGACATACGCGACGAAGGAGAATTACCCTAAACCCTATGTAAATCTATGTAATGTATGAAAACTATGACATGTCATTTTGTGAATGATTTTTTATGATGTTTGCAATTATCCAAGTTCAATATTTTTCCATGCAGCTATGACACATAATATTGGAGTGATTCAGTCATAGTCATGCCTAGCCCTATAAACATCGCCACTGTAGTCGTCGTAGTCGTCGGAGTCGCGGTAGTCGAACCTCGGCGGGTGAGCACGCGTGGGCTGAGACTGAGGGTAGCACAGGCGGGGGCCACGGTAGGCCATGACGCTCTGGAGAGTCCGGCCGCGCCACCACAGCCGACGGCCGGCCTCGTTGAAGTTCGAACAAGGTGGGCCGTCCTCCTCGTGCCTGGCAAGCGCACTCTCACGCCGATTGATGAAGAAGGCGTCCCAAGTCGGGCTGTAGTCGGGATGCCACTGGGGATTTCTCCGCTGCTCTGGCGTGAGCTCGAAGTAGTAGTGGTTCGTGATGGCCATCTGACGCGCCACACCTAGAGGGACAGGAGGGACCGGTACGCCTCCGACGCTCAGCATCCAGCCGGTGGGGACGCGGTAGCCCGGCGGGCAGGGGTAGTTTGAGGCGCAAAGCGCCTCCGCCTCCTTGGGGGTTAGAGATACGATGGAGGCCATGGGAGAGAGTGATGAGGTTTGCAGATATGAGTCTAGATGTGATATGTAAATGGAGGCCAAGCCTACATATATATAGTGAAAAAATGGCGGGAAGACGGAGGCGGGAAAAGGTGGAAAGCGCGGGAAGAAAATAGGCGGGAACGCAGTGGCGCGGGAAACTATCTAACCTTTAGTCCCGGCTGGTGGGTACAACCGGGACTAAAGGTGGTTTTTGTGTCATCTAACTAAACTGTCGGTGGGATAAGGAAAACTTTCTCCTGCAACATCGTAAGCCATTCCAAGATGCACGTGTGCACAATATGGGCACATTATCATAAACTATGCCCTGATTCTAGCCATAACATTGGTGGTTTGACCTAAATGCCATGAAACCTCGAACATGATAGGTCATTTTGTGAAGGATTTTTTATGATGTTTGCAATTTTCCAAGTTCAATATTTTTCCTTGCAACTATGACACATAATATGACACCACGCGAAGGTTTCACATTGTTTGGATCATTTTTGAATTTCTTATGCCCGTTTCAAACTATATTCAAAGCGGCGGGCTTGAAGCTTCTTAGCCCGGGGCTGAGCCTCGCTAAACTTGAAGTAGATCTCTAGTGAAATAGCATGTTGTGAACCTATAAATGATTTTTAAAAAAATTCACAAGCATTATATCCTGTACTTGTAGTACAAATCTGGGCACCCTCCTATCGAATCGGCAGGAATTTGTCTTTTTCATGAGGGATGGACGGTAAGGTTTCTGATACACCGGTTGGGAATTGGTCCATCTAAGGTGGTCTAGTATTTTTGAAAAATGGGTTGGTGCCAATGCAACACTTTAATTTGGTGGTTCCTTCATAGAACACCCCAATTTCGGCACCTCAAAAATGGAAATTGGCTATTTCGTGCGTCGAAAACGAAAACTTCCTCCTGCAACATCGTAAGCCATCCCAAGATGCACATGTGTGCACAATATGGGCACATTATCATAAACTATGCCCTGATTCTAGCCATAACATTGGTGGTTTGACCTAAATGCCATGAAACCTCGAACATGATAGGTCATTTTGTGAAGGATTTTTTATGACGTTTGCAATTTTCCAAGTTCAATATTTTTCCTTGCAACTATGACACATAATATGACACCACGCGAAGGTTTCACATTGTTTGGATCATTTTTGAATTTGTTATGCCCGTTTTAAACGTGTTAGTGCATTTTTTATTAAAATAGTAAAATTGTTTAGTTAGAATTCATAATTTTGAAAACAGAAAATGGTTTTAGATTAGTTATTTAAATTGAAACACTTTTCCTGTTGAAAGTTTTTCCAAATTTTAAATAGAAGAAAGTTTTTTCCTGTTAAAATGAAAACAGCAAGTTAAAACAGAAAAACAATGGGCACGTGGCGGCTCAGCAGCGCCCCTCGCCCAGGACATTGGTCCCGGTTTGTGGCATCAACCGGGACCGTTAATGGGCACGTGGCGGCTCAGCAGCGCCCCTCGCCCAGGTCATTGGTCCCGGTTTGTGGCATCAACCGGGACCGTTGAGTCATTGGTCCCGGTTGGTGCCACGAACCGGGACCAATGACCCCTCCAAATATAACTCGCCCTTCTTCCTCCCCCACTTCCCCCCAAATCGGCCGAAACTGCTAAGGACTTTTGCGCGCGGAGCGAAAACACGCCGGCAGGCTGTCCGAGTTTCCTGCCGCCGTCCTCGGAGAGCGCCGCCGCTGCCGCCGTCCTCGGTGAGCGCCGCCGCCGCCGCGACCTCTCCCTTTTCCCCCCGCGCCGCCGCTCATCACATTCTCTCTCTGCAGGTGGCCTGCGCCGCCGCCCCCCCAGCGTCGCCGCGACGCCCGGCCCCGTGCGCCCGCCCCGCACCCCCAGCGCCGCCGCCCCCCTTCGACGGTGAGACCGGCCGGCCAATTTTTTCTTTTTTTTTAAAAAAATTTCGCATTTAAATTGCCGTAGGCAAATTTTTCATTACTTATATATATATAATACATTGAAATTAAAAAAAACATAGAAAAATAAAAATAAAAAGCCCTCGTCGGGGCGGGCACAGGGGCGTCGCGTCGTCGTCCTCGCCGCGGCCTACTCGTCGTCCTCGTCGGGGAGGATGATGTAGGGCCCCTGCGGCCACGGCCAGTTGGCCGCAGGCGGTGGAGGAGGACCTGGTGGAGGAGGCGGCGGTGGAGTCGCCGCACGCGGTGGCGGCGGCGGTGGGCCTGGTGGAGGAGGCGGCGGTGGAGTCGCCGCACGCTGTGGAGGAGGCGACGGTGGCCGGCCGTGCTGCTGGTGCACGGACATGGCCAGCGCCGTGTCGATGCCGGCCCACCGCCTCTTCTCCTCCTCCTCGGAGACGAGGACGGCGACCCGGAGCTCCTCCTCCTCGGACATCGGTGGCGGGGGTGGCGGCGCCTCGCCGTGGTCCATCGCGTCGAGGATGCCGTAGGCGACGCTGCCGACGAAGTCGTCGGTGTCGTCCCTGGGCTCCTCGCCAGGGATGTCGTCGCCGCCCACCTCCGGCGGCGCCTCCTCGTCCTCCTCCATCTCCTCGATGAAGGGATCCGCCTGCGGCGGCTCTGGCCCCGGCTCCGGCATGTACACGCCGGCGTAGGGGTTGGGGGCGACCTCCCCTAGGAAGGCCGCCCGCCGCACCGGGTCGCGCTCCCGCGGCCCGAAGTTGTCCCACCATTGGCTATCGTAGCCAAAGGCGGGATCGGCGCGGAGGCGCGCCGGCATCAGTGCGCGCCGGCGGCGGATCTCGGCGACCCGCTCCGGGCCGAAGCGCGGCACCGGCGGGACCGGCACGCGCCGGCTGTTGAGGTGCCACCCGCCGGGGAGGCTGCAGTCCGGCCAGTCCACGCTCTGGCCGCACTGGTACAGCGCCTGGCAGTGACTCACCGGAATGTACCGGCGGTCACGCTGGCGCTGCGGCGAGGCCGTCCTGGCGCGGCGCGGAGGAGACTGGCGGCGTGGAGGAGAATGGCGGCGCCCAGACCGGCGCGACCCGCCGGCCTCGTGGTCGTGGCTGCCCTTGCCCTTCTTCCAGAACCCCATGGCTGCTGTGGTGGCCGGGATGTGGTGGCTCTGGCGGCTGTGCTGGCTATGGCGATGGAGAGGCTGGTGGCCGCGGCTCCGTTGGCCTCCTTTTAAAGGGGCCAGTGGCCGGGCGTCCAGCGGCCGCAATGAATGCCACCGAGCGGCAGCCCAATCGGCACGCCGGCGTTGATGCCGCGGCAGGCATTGAAGGTGACGGCGGGGCGCCCAAAGCACTGACGCGGCGGGACTCGAGGCGACGGGCACTGACGCGGGCGTCGCGTTGGAGAAGACGTACTGACGCACTGACTCGAGGCGACGGGCACTGACGCGGGCGGTGCTGTTTTTTTGGGCCTCTTTTGCCCGCTGGTGCTGTTTTTTCGGCCTCTTTTGCCCGCTGGGTGCTGTGGGCAATTCCTATTTGACGCGCACCCCCCACAGACGTTAAAATCTTAGTGGGCTGGCCCAATAGAAATAAAAATCTATTATTTTTGTCCGGTCAAGAACATGCCTTCAGGCGTCCACCCGTAACAGGCGCTTGAAGCGCCGAATAGGAATGCCCTTAGTACTTAGTTAGAAGTTAGTGTTAGTTTGTTAGTTACAATTAGAATTAGTTAAAATTAGTTTTAGCGTGCATTTTGAATATATAGCGTGTATTCTAACTAACAAATGTCGGTATATTGCAGAAACTATGGATCCAGCACATAAAAAAAGTCAAGATGATGAATACTTCCTCCAAGGAATGATCCGAGAAAATGTAGATATTGATATCACCAGGACATTTCTGAACGATTCCGGTGAGGGAGATGAATCTCTCAACCGAGGAGACGACTCCGGTGAGGTAGAAGCCTGGGACGGGGGAGAAGCCGGTGAGGGAGAAGCTGACAAGGGAGAAGGCGACGAGGGAGAAGGCGACGAGGGAGAAGACGACGGCTCCGGCCGAACCTTAAATCTCGGAAACTCCGGCGAGGTGTATATATGTTTTTTTGTAATGCCCGACTGTCTATATATATACATGCATATATTAACACTCTTTCTTATTTTAGCCCTCCGGATCGAGCACTTGTTCCGTCAGAACAAAACGAGGCCCAACCAAAAAGTTGGACAACAAAGTGAGTTATAGGATCGAAGTGGTCGGTGTAGACGGCCAACCGCTAGCTCCTGAAGATGTCGCAAAAAAATTTGTCAAGCAATGTGGAGTTCTTGTGAGGGACCACATCCCGATCATCGTTCAAGAATGGAATCGGCCAAGCAGCGGTGGAGTCCTGTTTGTCGGCGACGTCGCCAAAGATAAGCTTTTTGACAGGCTTATGCTTAATTTCCTCCTGCCGAGGCTAGATGTGAATCTAGATGAGGAGAAGGAAGCAAATAAGGAGCTACTTAAAAGAGTAAAGAAGTTTGCTCTGATCAAGATGGCCGAGGCATTCAAGAACTGGAAGAAGAAACTGTACCTTAAGTTTGTCAAGTTAGACAAGACTCCGGATTTTAATCAAGCCGGCTATGCTAAGTTAAGACACCAGTGGGCTGATTTTGTGAAGTACAAGACATCGGAGAAAGCTTTGGAAAGGTCGAGAATAAATCAAGAGAACGCTGCTAAGAAAGTGTACCACCATAATATGGGGTCTGCTGGCTACGCCGGTTGCATGCCTAAGTGGGATGCACTTGAGGTCAAGTATATTGCTGCCGGGATCAGACCAGAGCCCACAACATGGACACCACGGGCGAGAAACTGGTTTTACGGCCATGGGGGCACGTTGGACGAAGAAGGGAGGGCAATATATACCCAGAAACACAAAGATCATCCCCTACTGCCCATCGAAGATATTAGAAGTGCAGTACAAGATGTGGAAGCGGGACGGTTCGTTCCCGATAGAGAGAACGACGAGCTCACACGAGCCCTCAAAAATGATGAACACACCGGACGAGCACGAGGCACACCGGGCTCCAAGCCGTGGAAGGTTGCCTTCCCCGCGGAAATGAAGAGATATCCCGATAAAAGTCATCAGAGGAGAAAGGAAAGGGAGGCAGCTGAGAAAGCGGCAGCTGCAGACCGGCTGCGTAATGTAGAAGAAGCATTAAAGCGGCAGAAGGATCAACTCGACAGACTTAGCCAGCAAGGTATCAGCAGCCAATCTCAGCGGCACATGGTAGAAGCTGCATTCGATGGTATCGACGCCCTATCAAATAAGAAAAGCAGCGTCGCCTCCACCCAGCTCCACGATGGTGATGATGATGCACTGACGATGGCTCCTCCTAAACGCTACCCAGTGGATGATATCACGGAGAGCACAGCTTGTGAGCTAAAGGTGCAAGTTATGAACTTAAGGGTGACAGCGGCGGTCGGCATGGCCGTATCAACTGCGCCTAACGGAACTTGGCATTGCAGACCGATTCCAAAAGGGTACGCTGTCGTCACGGTGGATGATGTCAAGCAAGATTTTGAGGAGCTGAAGCTGGACCACCCTGCAGGGGAAGATAGGGACCTGACTGAACTAGGAGAAGCCAAAGGGGGGACTATTGTATGGCCAAAGGAGCACATCGTGCTTCCAAATTATGTCCCGCCAAGGCCACCCACTCCTCATAGCAGCAGTCCACCTTCGCCGCCACCTCACCATTCTCCAGCGCAACCGTCGCCTTCACCGCCTCACCACTCACCGCAGCTGTCTCCACCGCCGCCTCAGCCGTCTCCGCCGCCGCGTCAGCCGTCTCCGTCCCCTGAGCCTCAGAGACTAAAGCGGAAGTATACTAAGAGGGGCAGCACCACCAGCAGCAGCAAGAGCACGTTCCGATCACCGAAACGTAAGCTATCGCCCCTCCCAAGAGTACCTCATCAGAATATGAAGAAGCTTCCTTACGAGAAGACAGATGAGGAAATTGCTACGGCCGCAGATGCCCATTATCAACAGTGGAAGACTGACATGGCTAACAAGAAAAATCCAAAGCCGACGGAGCCATTGATCTTCCCGGTCACCGCAGAAGATAAAGCCAAAGCAGCCGCGCTTAAGATTCAGCTTCACCAACCCATAGCGCTCACACCTGACTATAATCGCTCTATTACCAAGTCAGCTGAGGCAAAAGAGCGGAGAGTCGGGAAAGAAGTTGCCCAGCTCGGACAACAGAAAAATCAATCGATCGAACCGCTCAAAGTGTACGATACCAATGAGTGGAGAGCCCAGGAGCGGCATGATCCGAACATTGATCCGGAGTTTATTCAACTCTACGGAGAAAAGGCCAAGTTATATGGACTGTCTATTGCTGAGTACATGAGCCGTCTAGATGAGTTCGAGGGGTACCAGCAAATAGCGTACAAATACCGGTACGGGGATCCTCTCGTCAAACCCGAGTTAGTCAAAGATCTACCAACAAAAATGCGGAGATTGCATAACTGGTACATACAAGACTGTGCTGAATCCACAAACTGGATCTATGCTGGATATAAACACCACCATTACGGTCATGGAGATGGCTTCTTACTGATGGAATTTCTAGAATTATTTCAGTTTTACCAACAAGACGCCCTCGACAAAACTATTGTCAGTGCCTATTGCCTGTAAGTATTATTAAGTCTTTCTAGCTCAGCTCATTCGTTGCTTGTATAATCTTACTCATCATTATACTAATTATATATGCAGAATGAAGATTCTCGAATGCGACCGAGGAGGAATCTTTGACCTTGGGTTCGTTGACTGCAATTTCGTTCATGAAGATACTCTCAAAAAAAAACCCAAAGAGACAGAGGATAACTTGGTACAATCGTTGAAGTATTTCAGCAACAGAAGGGAAATACTATTTCCTTACAACTTCGAGTGAGTGTTACTGTCTTGTACACATTTTGTTTTCGCTTTATTCGATGTTAAGCTATTTGACTCATTATGTCTGTGCAGCTTCCACTTTATTCTGTTAATCATTAGTGTTGACGAAGGAGTAGTCAAAGTCATGGACTCAAAACGCACACCTTTAGGAAATTGGGTGAACATGCAGGAATACCTCCAGAAGGCTTGGAAACGGTTCACCGCCAACACTAGGGGTGTTTGGAAGCCAGAGCTTACATTTAAACCATTGAATATAAGTACTACTTGCTAGATCCACGTATCTCTTTGATTCTAGTTTCAATACAATTATCATGCTTGATTCTTATTTTGATTGAACTCCGTTCTCGTAAAGTGCTTGAGGCAAGAAGCTGGGAATAACTTATGTGGATACTATGTCTGCGAGTTCATTCGCCAGACGACCAAAGAGAAGGGTGCAGACCGAAACATCAAAAAACTTGAAGTACGATAAACAATAATCTCAACATTATTTTATTACCATCAACTGTGTTTAGTTTCATTCATATATATTGATCCCCTTCTTTAAATTAGATCGAACGGATGCGGGACGGTCTTCTACCACGGGAACGCGTGCAAGCAATTCAAGAGGAAATTGCCGGTTTCTTATTAGAACAAGTCATAGATCCGAAAGGAGAATACTATTACCCGGTTCATTTAGAAGGGTGAAGTGTAAAAAAGAAGATGTAAAATCAAATTTGTGTGAGTTACCGATTGTAATAGCGACCAAGCACGACGGATGAGACGGTGAATAATATATTCGTGACCATGATGTGTAATATATATATATAGTGTGGTTCCTTCATTATTGATGTATATATATAATACCATTAAATTGAATACAAAACACACCAAATAAAACCCTGAACCCTAAATGGGAAAAAAACCCTGGATCAACGATCCCGGCTCGTCCTACGAACCGGGACCAATGACTCAGTCCCCCTCGCCCCGCAGCGCGTCCACGTGGAGACCTATCGGTCCCGGTTCGTGCTGGAACCGGGACCGGCATTGGTCCCGAGTAATGGATCCCGGTTCGGCAACCGGGACCAATGGCCCAAATGAACCGGGACCATAGGCCCTTTTTCCACCAGTGTATGTTACTATTTCGCTTAGTCGATGTTAAGTGTAATTGATGAGTTATGCGTGTGCGCGGGTATCACTTTATTTTGCTAGTTATTCAAAATTGACAGAGGACGAGTACTAGTCATGGCACTATATTGTTCATTTCCCGATATCAATTAATTAGTAACTTCTTTATTCATTTTCTTTACTGAGCGGGGCTTGGAAACGGTTCACGGCTAAGGCAGCGGGTCCATGGAAAGAGGAACTTGAACTTCGACAAGTATCGGTAAGTACTATTAGCTAGGCCCGCGCATCTCTTTGATTCTAGTTTTAATACCATTCTCATCCTTGATTATTATTTTGATTGAACTCTATTCTCGTAAAGTGCTTGAAGCAAGAAGACGGGAATAATTTATGTGGATTCTACATTTGCGAGTTCATTCGACAGACTTGCTGTGAGAAGGGTAGAATTCTAGAACAACTAGATATACGTAAACAATATTTATAATTTTATTTTATTACCATCATTTATGTTGAGTTTCATTCATATATATTGACCTCCTTCTTTACATTTAGATCGAACGGATGCGGGATGGTCTTCTAGCAACCGAGCGTATACGAGCAATTCAAGAGGAAGTGGCGGGATTCTTACTTGATGAGGTCATGGCACCATCCGGAGAATACCATCGGCAATAAAATTTTGGACAATCGTAATAAAAATTATATTGTATATATGCATGAACGTGTACGGTGTACCATTATGTAATATGTTCGCGACAAAGCACGATGAAAGATAACACTAGCTTCGATCTCTATATGCATGACGATGTTTGATAATATAATGGTTTCTTGTATATGTGCATCAACGTGTTTCAAATACCCGCAAAAAATGTATTTCAAATGGATAGAGTTTAGGGTTTTGCCGCGGCAACATTTAGGGTTTAGGACACACCACGTCGGCAACCTTTAGCACCGGTTCGTAATACGAACATGTGCTAAAGGTCCTCTGGCGGGGGCGCGTGTGGGAGGCCACGTGGAGACCCTTTAGCACCGGTTTGTAATCGAACCGGTGCTAAAGGGGGGGGGGGGGCTTTAGTCCCGGATACGTTGCACCGGTTGCAAAACCGGTGGAAAAGACAGTTAACAACCGATGCTAATGCCTTATTTTCCACTAGTGGGGAAAGTAGTATCACTCGAATTGAAAAGAACATTCATGCCTTAATGACAAGAACTATTAAGTACTTAAGTACCAGGATTGGTTTATTGAAAGTTATCATGGGACTTTGTGCCACATATTTATGCGCCAGCAACTGATCGGATTGACTGACACTGCAAACAGATTATAAATGGTTCAGAGCAAATTCAACACTTGATAAGAAGGCATAAATGGAAGGAAATCAAATCGGTACAATTACCTGGAAACACGAATGCAATTATCCAGATGCTGGAGATGATATCGGTCTCACTACCTGCCCTGCAGTTGACTGGCAATTTGCCTGGCTGTTGTCTGAACTCCGAAGGATACCAGATTACTGAGGTATCAGATTAGGGACGTAGAGTTGTGTAAGAAACGGAGTTCCCTGCGTTTGGTAGGAAGCCCGTGAATGGAGGTAAGGCCCTCCAAGGACTCGGGAAGGCTAGTCAGGTCCTCAGGACGGGCAGCTTCCCAATGTTGAGTCTACGGAGCGAAGGGAGCTCCCCCAGTCCTTCAGGCAGCTGCAGAAGGGCATCGCACCCAGTTATGTTTAGCTCTTGGAGGGAGGTATAGCCCTGAGGAAGGCGGCTCAGTCTGGGCAATCTGCTGAGCATGAGAGAGCGGAGCCCCCCTAGTCCTTCAGGCAACCCAGTAAGATTTTCGCAATCAGTGATTTCAATTTTCTGCAATGAGCCAAGTTCGCCAAGAAACTCTGGCAGCAGACGGAGGCCACGGCATTGGTGAATGCTCAGCTGTTTGAGGGTGGTGAGGCTCCGCATGCTCTCAGATAATTGTGTCAGCTCCTCATCGCGACACGAGATTTTTAGAAATTTGAGCGCACGAAGGTGCTGAAGAAATTCCCAATCAGAAGTACATGATGTCACTATCTCTGGTTTGTGGACAATGGTCGAACAAGAGGAGACCCAATTGCTGTTCCCACAGGAGAGTGATTCTAAGTTGTCCGCCTGAGGGTGAACCGGCCAGATAATGCTGTTGTTCAATGTCAATCTCTTAAGGGATGTTGGAAAACATGGATTCACATTCAGTTTTGGGCAGTCGCTTATGTATAGATCAGAGAGGCTAGGGAAACAGCATTGTGTTGCTTCATTATCACATACAGTCGCTCCACCCAGAATTGCCCTTGCCGTTGTTGTCCATTCCAAAGAACCAGGCACAGATTCAATGCTTAAGCTCGTGAGTGACGGGAATGGACCTATATTGATACTTTCAAGGGTCTCAAAGTCTGATAGGCTGAGGGACTGCAATGAAGGTAAGTCTAGAAGTCCTGTCAAATGCATCACGCATGGAAGCGAACCTAGCGACATTCTTGTCAAGAGGGGAAAATGAGGTAGATCAACAGTTTGCTCTAATTTGTTACTCCAATGTGTTTTCTTTATCAACCAGCATGGCATATGTAAGCCTTTATAATTCCAAATATCCATTACCTTAATTCTATATGGTGGTTCAAGAGCGTTAAGAACTGCCGTCTCTTGTTCCATACAAGTCTCTTGCTCTATCTTAGCATCCATGTTCCAGAACGAGAAATCAAGTTCATGTATGTTGTTCTTTCTTTTCAAGTAAGCCTTCTCTGCATCATATGTATCCTTGTCAATCGTTAGCTTCAGTTTGCCACTTAGCCTATCGAGACTTCCAAGCTCCGATATTCTTGCATGTTCGCTGCTTTTTTAAACAGAAGGCACAAGTGCCCGGCTTTAAATTAATAAAGCCACAACGGCTAAAGATACAAGATGCTGAAAGAACAGCTTACAAGACACCAACACACACAAGCAAACAAAAAGTACACAAGACACACAGCTTGAGCGCCGAAGTCCTCATCCACCAAGCGGAGACGCACCAGAACAGCAACGGAAATTGCAACCTAGAGGAAACTCGTCGTCGTTAAGATCAGCCCACACAAACTCCAAGGGCAGAATGCCGTGTTCCGTCTCCGAAGCCAAAGAGGAGCCCCTGCTCCCCTCGCCCTGGGTCGGAGGGCGCCGTACCGTCGGTCGGAGTCGCTCACCCTAGAGCTCGAACGGAAAACAGAGACATTGAAGCCAGGGAGCACAGATCAAGCAAGATCATCAAGAACAACAAAGACCGCCACCAAAACAACTCCACCACTAGGCCTGGGAGCCCGCTTGATCTGACGTAAGCGTCTGGTGCCACGAAGGAGCAGCAGGACAAACAAGATAAGGCACCCTCGCCGGAGAACCGAGGAAGACACCATGAGACCAGCCACTGCCACCAACCGAAATTGGATCAACACAACGCTGCCCCCCTACACCCAAAGCGGCGCCTCCAAGAAGGACACCACGCCAATGGCGTAGCCGCCGCCCATTCCAAGAGGAATTGGGTTTTCACCCGGGTATCAAGAGGACGGAAGGAGGGCGGGAAACCTCGACGGTGCCTCCAACAAGGACGCAGATGCCCGCAGGCATCGCCACCATCGTGACCAACCGGCCAGGGATTTCTCCCGGAGACCCCAGTCCCCCGACCCACCGTGACCCACCTAGCCAAGCTCCGGCAGCCAGGCAAGGCCACGGATCTGACAGGCGAAAGAAGACCTTCAGATCTGACGCGCGCAACGCCGGAGAGCAAAGCACGCCGAACCAGCACCACTACCGAGCCGCTGCCCGCACAGCCGGGGACGGTAGTCAACATCCACACGACCGCCGCCCTGCCGCAGAGTCGGCGCCGCCCACCTTCCCAGGGCCGCCGCCCTGGCCTCCAGAAACCCCCCCACCGAGGAAGCCACCGGGAAAACCTCCCTTTGCCTGAGGCCGCTCCAACGGAGGAAGCCAGAGGGACAGAGAAGCTTACCGTACCGCCGCCTCAGCGATGGCCGGACCCAGCGCAGAGATCTCCCTCCAGAACGCCGCGCAGGGAGCCGAGGGGCCAGATCCCCGCCGCCCCCTTCACCGGCGTCGCGAGCTTCGTCTGCAGCGCCTCCGGGGGCGACGAGGAGGGGGGGAGGCGGGAGGGGGGGCCGGCGGCGGGGCGGACTAGGGTTTCGCCCCCTCGGTCGCCTGGAGGGGCGACGCGAGGGGAACGGTTCTCTACTATCCATGTTCGCTGCTTTCTCCTGAAACAAACAGTCCCAACGTTTCTAGACGAGTCAACTGTCCAAAACCTGTTGGAAGGCCACCAAGTCCGGAACATCCTTGAAGGTTCAAAACAACAAGCCTCTTTAAGTTCACTATACCTTTGGGTAACTCAACTAGACCGCTGCACCTCTGAAGGTCTAGATTCTCTAGATTATTCAGAGAACTGATGCTCTGAGGTAGTACAGTAAGGTTGGTCAATCCAGTGAGTTTCAAGGTATGTAACTTGTCAGATGCAAAAGAATTAGGCAGTACTTCGAGACTAGCACATTTGCTTAAGTTGATTGATTCTAAGTTCCGTAGCAGCCCAAAAGTTTCTGAAGGCAGATGTTGCAAACCATAACATTCGAGAATGTTAAGAAGCCTCAATTTTTTATTTTTACACAAGGAGTCTGGTACATTGTTCAAGCTTAAACATCTATCCAGGTGCAAGCTTTCAAGATTATGACAATCACCAACAGACTGAGGCAAACTTTTAAGATCCATAGTCTCAGACAACTCTAGAGTTCTTAATTTTCTAAGCTTTCCAATAGACTCGGGTAACGTTGCAAATCGAAAGCATCCTATAACATGAATAGCCTGCAAGTTCCAACAACCCGTGATAGCTTCTGGAAGTTCTTGGCACCTGGAATTGGAGATTCTAAGATATCCAAGATATTCAAACTTGGATATGAATAGAGGAACAGAAGTTTCCCATCCATCCTCCAGAATAATACTACGCACACAATAAAACTTCTTACTTGGTTTATCGGTTGCAAAGCTGCCGCTAGTAACAAAGAGAGCACGAAGCCTGCTAAATAACTTACTTTCAACTTTCTCATAGCATTGAGCTAAAGATAAATATCTGCAAATCTGGTTATGGCCATTGGTGCTCTTCTTTGGATTAAGAAGTATCTCATCCTGTAAAATTTGCCGAGAGAGATCATGAACCAGGTCATGCATCTTGCATGTTACTATTACTCTTCCAGTATGATCATCTTCAACTAGATCTTGAAGAAAAGAAACTTTCAGAAGAGAATAAAAGTAGTCACTCCCGATATCCTCCGGTTGTCGACTTCCTTCTGACGGATTAATAATACCATGTGTTATCCATTGGGAAATCAAGTGTTCCTTGTTGATACAATAGCCTTTGGGAAATATACAGCAAAGCACAAAGCACTGCTTAACATCATCTGACAGATGAAAATAGCTCAATTTCAAGGACTCTATAACTCTGTGTTGTATATCTTTGTTAGTCAGTAAATTGCTATCTCTCAAGAACGTCCATTCTTTGATATCTTTCTTGCCGTGGAGGTTACCCGCCAGAGATTTAATAGCTATTGGCATTCCAGCACATTTCTTCACAATCTCTTTTCCAACTTCAATGAACTCAGAGTCCAAACCTTTCTCAGCCCATCCAGAACTCTGTTGGAACAATTTCCAGCTGTCATCATCTGATAAGACTGCCAAATTGACTACTTCCACAGATTTAACTGTCTCCGCAACATTTTTATCCCGGGTAGTCAGTAAAATCTTGCTTCCCGGTGCGCCACTGTTCAAATGTTGTTCAAACTGTTCCCAATCATGTCTGTCTTCGTTCCAAACGTCATCAAGGACAAGCAGAAACCTTCTCATGCTCAACTTTTGTGAAATTTTTCTGCTCATCTGCTGCAAGGTATGAAGCTCAGGCTTCTCATCAGACACAGATTCAAATAGCTTCCCGAGGAGTTTTTCCACGTTAAATTCTTGAGAAACATGAACCCAGAACACAACTTCAAAGTGCTTCCCTATTTTACCATCCTGGCAGATATATTTGGCTAAAGTAGTTTTGCCAGACCCACCTAACCCAACAATAGAAACTATCGAGATCCTCTCTTGGATATCAGCCTCTACTAGCATAGATATGGTGCTGTACTTGACTTCATCTCTTCCAAGTACATCTGTGGTATTCGTCAGTATTGACAGCTCCCCTGTTGTCTTGTGTGTAGGATGTACATGATGAGTGACTAGTGTACTACTTGCTATTGCATTGAACTCAGTTCTCTGCTTCACAATTTTTGCAAATCTCTTCTTGATTTCCTTGATCTCCTGAACCATCTTAGTTCGGGACAGGACAAATTTCGGTTTTGTATAGAACCAATTAGCCATAGCATGATTTTCACTAGCGATCTCCGCCTTGTGCTTGTCAGCATCCAGACGATATAGCAGGTCATCAAAATCATTGACAACTGCCTTCAGCTATTTGAGCCAATTGGGTGATGAACTACTATCTGCTGTTCTAACCTCAAGAGCTGACAGCCAAGCAGTGATATCGCCAAATAAACCCTGGAGCTCACAGAGATCTTTTGTAAGACCAACCGTGGAGGCAAACTCGCTGCCTATCAGCGAAAAGAGCTTGTTGGCTGCAGGCTTCATCACTGCCGACAGCAAAGCAACCTCTATTGGGGTCATCAGGATCAATCTATGTCACGTTTCACACAGACAGAAGCTTATACTTCTTCCAAACGCTGCAGATTAAAAATATCCATGTATTACAAATGAAATATCCAAATCCGGGGGCGTAAGAATCTCTAAGTATAATCTAAAAATTCAGACAAAAGAAGAATCTCCGTAGATTCAAGTACCTGTCCAGATAACCGGATGAGATCTTTGAACAAGAGGACGAATCAAGCCTTGTTGCTCAGGGGACAAAATCGCCCTGGATGTAGATGAAAAGGGAGGAAGAGACTTTGAGGCTTGGGCACGGTGGCTGAGCCGACAAACTGGAAAGGACAAAGACCTGCAATTACAAGGAAGATGCTGCAACAGTTGACTGACTTTGGCAAGCTAGCACAAAGACCGCAGCTGTAAAGCTGATACCGACAGCAAAAAAGCAGATTGGAGCAGGGCTCCCTGCACCCTCTTTTAATTTTTTTGAAATCGATATTATAAAGTTTTATTTTTTAATAAAATATGTGAATGTAGGCAACTGCGTATAGTACAGGCATGCCTTTTTCAATATGAAATACCTTTATATTGCAGGCTCAGCAAAGAAAATTCGACAAAATTTAGAGCATGTTCTGAGATCCGGAATTTTGTTTCTAGATCTAGAAATTTGTTATTTCTACCGAGGACAGAATGCAAGGCATTTCGTAACAAAAATTCACACACAGATAGAATAAATCACAGGCCACACTCTGGTATTTGTTTTAATTTTTTGATAGTTTAAAATTTGAAATTTCCAAAGTTTGAAAAAACGAGCTCAAAGGAGCTCATTCTTCAAATCGACGCTGTGCGCATGTGCTGCCCAAAACGCAGTAGCACATCACCTCCCACACCAAGGGCTTCGCCTCTGCTCCTCTCCTATGCATCTCCAGCACCGGCGACGCCTAGGCCACATGCTCACTCCTCTCTCCACATGATTCAACCTGTTGGGAGGGGTGATAGCTTTTTTTTTAGAAATGGGGTGTCCCCGGCCTCTGCATCAATTGATGCACACGACCGTTTTATTAAGGAAAGAGCAACATCTGTAGTTCAAAAGTTTTACAGGACACAAGCACAAGCACCAGCAGGCTAAAACCTAGTCGTCATCTAATGATGCCGAAGAAATGAGCCATCTAAAAATGGAGTACAAGACTTGGCTAAACATTGTCGATCCTATTAGAATGCCGCCAACCACCTTGGCTGAAGATAGCCTGAACGACCGCCATCAGTCGTGTGCATCCAGTATACATAAATCCCCGCTGGTCTTCTGGAAGGAGAAGCGCCCAAGTGCTGATCCAGTGCGTAGTTCTGTTGATGACCTGCAGAAAAGGAGAACATTTTGTATTGTTAAAAATAATATCATTCCGGCAATTCCACATTGCCCAGACCAGAGCACAAACTCCAATTCTAATTCGTGCTTTGGCTGATTTGTCGACCCCATTTAGCCAATTTCCAAACATGTTCTTTATATTAGTAGGGGGTGGCATATTAAAGGTGAAGTGAACAACTCTCCAAATCAGACAAGCGAATTTGCATTTAAGAAAGAGGTGTTCTATGGTCTCTTCCTCATCACAAAAGGCGCATTTTTTGCATCCGTTCCAATTTCTTTTGGCCAAGTTATCCTTTGTCAGAATCTCCTTCCTGTTTAAAAACCACATGAAGATCCTAATCTTTAGTGGTACTTTAATCTTCCACAGATATTTCCTAAGAAATTTTGTGTTCCCATTTAATAATTCTGCATATAAAGATCTAACCAAAAACTGGCCAGAATCCGTCAGTCTCCACAGGAAAGTGTCCTTTTCGTCGGTCAGGTGAATTTCCATTAGCCTCTCCACGAGGTCTAACCAGGACAGCCACTTATCTCCAGCTAAATTTCTCCTAAATGAGATATTTAAGCCGTTCTCCTTAATGGTGTTTGCCCCCGTAACATTTTTGTGATTCACGATGTTATATAGGCCAGGGTATTGGGACACTAGTGTCTCATCGCCTAGCCAGCAGTCTTCCCAGAAGCGGGTTCCTTCTCCATTGCCGACGTGGAACGATCCGAATTTGAAAAAAGTTTCTTTCTGGCTCATAAGTCCCTTCCAGAAGGGGGAGTCCGTAGGCTTTGCTTGAACTTCGGCAAGATTTTTGGTTTTGAGATATTTGTTGCATATGAGTTCTTGCCACATCCCATCCTCATTGATGATTTGAACAACCATTTGCTCAAGAGACAATTGTTTTTTATCTCCAGAACCTCGATTCCAAGACCTCCCTGGTCCTTTGGTCGGCATATCATATTCCATTTTGATAGCCTGTATTTCTTTTTGTTCTGGTCACATTGCCAGAAGAAGCGGGAGCGATAAAAATCCAACCTTTTCCTTACCCCTATGGGTATCTGGAAGAAAGAGAGTAAAAACATTGGCAAGCTTGTGAGAACCGAGTTGATCAGGATGAGTCTATCACCATAAGACAGAATTTTGCCGATCCAAGAAGCTAGTTTCTTCTCGAATCTATCTTCGATAACCTTCCATTCCTTGATGAGGAGCTTTCTGAAATGAATTGGAATACCGAGATACTTGAATGGGAGTGCACCTATTGCACATCCGAAGATTTCTTTATAATCATTTTGTTGGTCTTTCGCCTTTCCAAAGCAGAAGAGTTCACTCTTATGGAAATTAATCTTAAGACCGGAGAGTTGTTCAAATATGCTGAGAATTAGCTTCATATTTATTGCTTTTTCAATGTCATGCTCCAAAAACAGAATTGTATCATCGGCGTATTGGAGAATCGAAACCCCTCCTTCTACAAGGTGAGGTATTAATCCTCCTACCTGCCCATCATCTTTGGCTCTATTTATCATGATGGCAAGCATATCCGCAATGATGTTGAAGAGCATACGAGAAAGGGGGTCGCCTTGACGCAGCCCTTTGAGCGTTTGAAAGTAGTGCCCAATGTCATCGTTCACTTTGATTCCTACACTACCTCCTTGGGTGAAATTGGTTATCCAGTCACACCATTTAACTAGAAAGCCTTTCATCCTAAGGACTTGGTGAAGGAAGGGCCATTTGACCTTATCATAGGCCTTCTCGAAATCGATTTTAAAAAGAACTCCGTCTAATTTTTTAGAATGAAGTTCATGAATGGTCTCATGCAAAACCACCACCCCTTCCAAAATATTCCGGCCTGGGATGAAGGCCATTTGGGTGGGTTTGATGATCTTCTGGGCCATCCCAGTAATGCGGTTTGCTCCAACCTTAGTGAAAATTTTGAAACTCACGTTCAAGAGGCAAATGGGCCTATACTGCTCGATACGACTAGCATCTTCTTTCTTGGGCAAGAGAGTTATTATTCCAAAGTTTAGTCTGAACAGAGGGAGGTCTCCAGCTTGGAGCTGAAAGAACATAGCCATCATGTCATTTTTTATAGTGTCCCAAAACACTTGGTAGAACTCGGCCGGGAAGCCATCCGGACCAGGGGCTTTGTTCTTTTTCATTTGCATGACAGCTTCTTCAACTTCAGATTCAGTGAAGTCAGCTGAAAGCAGGTCCTTCTCTTCAGGGGCAAGTTGGGGAATGTCCTCAATTCTATCTTCGAGGAGAGTGAAGTGGTTCTGGGGCGGAGCCCCAAACAGACCCTTATAGTACTCACTAATGAATACTTTTAAGTTTTCTTCCCCAATAATCGTCCCCTCATCCTGCTCGAGTTGGAATATTTTTTTCTTTCTATGCTTGCCGTTGGCGATGAGGTGAAAGTATTTTGTGTTATCCCCTCCTTCCTGAATGTACTTTACTTTGGCGCGCTGAGCCCATTTGGATTCTTCGTCTCTTCTTAGGCTCAGGAGACGCTCATTTGCCTCTTTTTTGCATATTCTTTCGGATTCACTCAGAGGCACCGATTCCGCTTTAATATCAAGGCTATCTATGATATCAAGTAGGCGCTTTTTTATTTCTTATAATTCCCACTCAAATTACGTGCCCAACCACGTAGGAATTGTCTCATGTGTCGAATTTTTTTCTGCCATGTCTCGATCGGCCTTTGTTCATTGTGGATTGATCGCCATTCGTTCTTTACCATGTCAATGAAACCTTCTTGTCTTAACCATGAAAGCTCGAAGGAGAAGTTTGTGCTTTTTCCACCATGCGCTGGACTCCCAAAATCTAGGAGCAGAGGTGTGTGGTCGGACACTGATCTAGTCAGGGCGCGCACGCTTAGGAGAGGGAACTTTTGTTCCACCTCAACCCTAGCGAGAATGCGATCAAGTTTCTCGTAAGTGGGGGTGGCACGTCTGTTGGCCCAAGTGAATTGCCTACCCGAGAGAGCTATCTCCCTTAGGTCCAGACTCTCAATTATAGCATTGAAGATGAACGGCCATCTAGCATGAAAGTTATCATTGTTCTTTTCCTCTTTTCTTCTAATAATGTTAAAATTGCCCCCTACCATTAGGGGCAGCATTTCGTTCTCGCAGATTCTAACAAGCTCAGCCAAGAATGTAGGTTTATGTCTATCTTGGGCTGCCCCATAGACAGCCACAAGTGCCCATTCGAAATTGTCCCGTTTAATTTTCAGATGTAACTTGACACAGAAATCCCCGGAAATCACTTTCGTGACCATCAACGAAGCATTGTTGATACCGGCAAGGATTCCTCCAGACCGACCCCTAGGAGGTAGGCAAAACCAGCTATAGTCCATACCAGCAGCTAGGTTTGATAGAAAAGGTGCCGAGAAGCTCGGTCGCCCAGTTTCCGAGATAACTATAAAATCAAGTTCCTGTTCTTTCACGGTTTCTTTAATTAGAGAGTGTTTTGCCGTGTCTCCAAACCCATCACTGTTCCATATGAAGCCTTTCATTTCAAATTTGTTTTATATTTCTTAATCCTAGTACTCCTCCTAACCGACACTCCCAGGTTGGCTGCATTTTTCTTGGTCCACTTCAGTAAAGACTTGATTGGCATAGATAAGACAGGGTCAGCTGAGTCCCCCATGGGTGCAACCCTATCTTCTAGCTCTAAGTCCGAACAGAGTTGATTAGCAGTGCTCAGGATTTCGCACTCCGTTTCTATGCCTAAGCTCTCATTTAGATTGTTTTGGAGGTACGTGACCCTACGGTCTTCCTCGACTTGTTTTAGTGAAGCAATAGACTGCTTAATATCCGACATGTTTGATCCTAGAGAAACCCCTAAGGTGGTGGCCCTAGCAGCTATTTCATGATCTGAAAATTTAGAAAAGGAGAGCTTTGGTTTGGTACCTGGTGATAGGGCGTGGAAGCGCTTTTCAGCGAGCTGCGTAGCACGCTCCATCTGCGTGGCATCGCCGTTGGGCTGCATCCTCACCCTCTGGCTAGAGCGGATCGGCGATGTCATCTCCTCGCTGATTCCCCCAAACGCAATGACGTCCGCGAGCTTTCTGGATGGCGTCGATGGTGAGAAGGGAGCCGCGGCTATCCGCGGCGAGGTGTTGACGAGCGGCGCGCGTTTCTCACATTGAGGCGGCGTAGGCGTTGAGTCTTCCATATGTCCACCCCCAACAGTTCTCTCTCCAGGAGGAAGTTGTGTGGTTTCTGCTGCAGAGTGGCTAACATCACAATTCATCTTCGGTCCCCGTAGAACCTCTCTCGCACTCTTTGAAGAGATACGAAAGGAGCCCTTTTGCGAGTCGGCGGTGGGGATGCCCGCGGCAGCAAAGACCGCTTCAGCAGCTGGCAGGGCAGGCGCCGGGGTTCCACTTCCCATTATTGGCGTTGAGGCTGCGGAGATGGGCGATGGCGCCCTGGACGCCACGGCTTTGATGGCCTCAGCGCTAATGTCGAAGATGTGGCCGACGGCGCTATGCGCATCCGTGGCAGAATTCGTTGCCGTGGCAGAGCGACCAGCGGCGTCGTCCACGGAGCCAAACTCCACGGCAGCGGTAGGGGACACGACAGCCTCAACCAGCAAGATTTCTGCCCCGGCAGCCGGAGCCTCAGCGGGAGGGGTGACAGCTGATGACAATTGACGAGACAGCTGATGGGGCGACGTCACCTATTCAAGTCAGATTTTTTGTTTGAACGGGAGAGGGGTCTCGAAGGACCCCGAATCTGTTTCATTCCAACACCTGTCGGTACACTTTTACAAAGAGGCCCCCGAAAGAGATAAAATTACACATAAGCCCTGCAAAAGTGCAGAAAGGACCCTAGATCTAATGTCGAAACGCGATCCGATCCTGGAGCTCCAACTCAGATTCCGATGAGGTCGCCGACGGAGGCCACCGCACCACTGGCGGCAGCGGAAGAAGATGGCGGGAGAAACAGCGGGAGAGGTGCCCTACACCGTAGATTCCGATCGGGACGACGGACCAAGCCGCCGTAGCCGCCGGAGAGAACCTCCCAGAGATGACGGCGCATCGAGAGGCAGGGGAGCAGAGACTTCCCAGGCAATCCGACCACCATAGCCCGAAAGCAAGGAAGCTCGGCGCCACCGCCGCCAGAGGATCAGAGCTCCCTCTGAGAAGGAAGGGAGAGTTGCCGCCCCCCACCGCCACGGCCGGCCAGCTGCAACTTCAGCACTCCATAAGAAGAAGAGCACCCAATCCGTGAGCCAGGCACTTATTTGGGGAGCCCGCCCGCCGCCGGCAGTTCATCGACCTCCAGCCGGAGGAGCTCGACGAGGGCCTGTGCGGGAGGCCATCCGGTGCTGTGCCAAGCACCGTTGGGGACGCGCCCGACGGTAGGGAGCACGAAACCGCCGAGGCTCTCCACCCCCCTCGCCACCTCGGCCGGCCAGGGGAGAGAGCAGCAGCGGCCAGCAGAGCTCGAGGCCGACCAGATCTTATTGAGAGGAGTGGGACTAGAGGTCGCCGGCGAGAGGACGACGGCGGCAAGCTCTAGCACCGGCCAGCGGGCAGATCTGAGGTACCAGGGCAGCCTCCTGGCGGCATGGAGCCGAACACTGGCATAAAGCCAACTACAAGCTACACCTACGACTACGGCGCCGGAACTCTCCTCGGCAGCACCTCACCGGCGACGCTGGCGAGGGCGGCCTTGGATCGGCCGGGAACTCTGGGAGGTGAGAGTGGATGATTTTTGTTCTACAAAAAGGATTGTGTCTTATTTATTTTCTGGATTACTAATGCGCACCTTTTTTTAATCTACAATTGCTGATGTTTCAGATATTTGTACCTGTACATTAATCTATAAAGAAAAATGAACTAGCGTAGTTTATGTAAGAAAATGTTCAAATAGATGTAGATCAAAACACGTTCATTATTATGTAGTGTGTAAATCGAAGTCTACTATTCATACATCCATTTAGAATGCTTAACAGTGATGGTGTTTGGCGACAGAAGGAGATCAGATCAAACTCGATAGCATGAAGAACATAGTTGGATCACTCAAACATTAAAACTATGCGGTACTACAAGTTGACACTAGTGCAAAATAGGTCATCAGTCCCGGTTGGTAATGGTCTTCAGTCCCGGTTGCGCAACCGGGACTAACCAACCGGGACTGGAGTCCTATCATTAGTCCCGGTTGCTATACGAACCGGGACTAAAGGCTTACCACGTGGCAGGGGCCAGGCGCTCATGGGCGTAGGACCTTTAGTCCCGGTTCATGTTACGAACCGGGACTAAAGAGCCCACACGTGGCAGCCTTTGCTTTCTCCTTATTTATCTGCATTTAAATTATTTGTTAGGGTTTAGGATTTATCATGTATTTTGCTCCATTCAATTTATTGATTCATTTCAAACAAGTTTTCATACAATATTATACCATAATATACAAGCCGATACATATATAATATATCTTGTCTGCCGAGCATATATATACAAGTATATACAACTTGTTTACACACATAAGATCAGAACTTGTTTAATTACACACACATACAACTTGTCTAATCGAAACTGACATGAAATTCACCCTTTGGGTTAATGACATGGTCAAGCAGAAATCCGGCTATTTCCTCTTGAATTCCTATTATGCGTTCAGTCGGTGAGAGCCGATTTCGCTTTGCTTCGAACTACGAAGAAGAAGATCAATATGAATATAAATCATCATAACAAAATTGATGGCAATAAATGAATTTGTCAGTATATTGTTCACTTACTGTTTAAAAATCAATTCCTTCAGTGACCTCCGCACGAAGGTTCTCGCAAGCGTAGTATGCCCATAAATTAGTCTCCGATGGCTGCCTTGCACACTTTATGAGAATAGATTTTAGTCAGTGACATATCAAAATTGATATACTTAATGGTATTTGAAACTAGAATTAAAGGGATGTGTGGACCTAGCTCGTACGACTTACCTCGATCGGACGGTAAATCAGCTCATTTTTGCATTCACCTTTTACTGTGCGTATAAACCGTTTCCAAACACTGCCGAGCAAACAAAATGAATAGATGAATTATAGATGAAAGAAAGAGACCGATATAATGCCGTAATGATTGAAATTACCTATCTATCATATCAATGATGCTTTGGTATTCATTTAATTCTTTATTCAACGAGTCAAAGATTTCAACCCTTCCATAGTCAGGTTCAATCTTTAGCAAAATCCAGTGGTAACTGCGCGCAAGTTTAATTATATAAGTTAATAACTCATCAATTACACTTATAATATCGAGTAAGGAAAAGTAACTGTGTATAAGATAGTAACACTCACTTGAAGTTGTACGGAAACAATATTCTAGATCTGTATTCCTGTGTAAGTAAGAACTCTAGCAAGATATCCTCCGTCTCCTTGCGTTTGTTCTGTACCGTCACTGCGTTAACTCGATTTGGATCAATGAATCCAAGTTGGAAGTCATTCCTTTGCTTACATTGCATACTCTTCATTCTGCATAATAAACAGCGTAGTGAGGATAATTACATGCAAAGAACGAGTTGAGCTAGAGATTTATAGAAATAATGAATCACTTACAGAACATAGGCACTGACGAGAGATTTGTCGAGCGCGTCTTGATTGAATAGCTGAAAGAATTCATCAAACTCAATATGCACCAAGTCTTCACCTAAGAAATGGTCCCGTGTGATTTTTATAAGGAGAAATTGTTGCGTGCCCTTTGCGGCTTGCATGTACCACTTATGCAATTTTCGCATTTGTGTTGGTAGATTTATTTCAATCTCAGGTGGGACCAGACTCTTCCCCTTTTCATATTGCCGTGCTACAAGCGCCTTTGGGATATCTTCATACATCAATTGAGAAAGAGTCAAACCAGCTTTAGCAGCAAAGTCGGCGGGATTGGGTTGAGCAACACTCCCACCAGCATCACTAGCAAAGACCTTTAGCGGGGAGATCGATTTTTTGGTCTGTGCTCCAAGCTGGGCAATGTCTCTTTTCCCTCTTGCAGTTGTGCTTGTCTTATTAGCTTCTTTTTTTGCATCTACCTGCTTATCCAAACAACACTTGTAGTCATCTGGCTTATTCAATTCATATTGCGAAGGTTGGGTAAGCATATCAAAGGCCCACTCCTTCTGTTTCGGAGTATATACCTGCTTTGGGGTAGGGGTCGGGCGTAGCGCTGTGAGCTTTCTTTTCACTTTGGCTCTGTCCTCCGCCTCAATTTCTTCAGCAGTCTTGTCGACAGGAGGAGGCGGCACTGCCTTAACTTTCTTGGCCCTACGTTTCTTTGGAGAGACATTGCTAGTGGACATAGCAGCGGACTTGCCATAACTCTGGGACTTACGAGTGGGCAGAGGCAGCGGAGGCGGCTGACATTGAGGCGGAGATCGATGTGGACTCGGGGTATGGTAGTCGTCCCTGTCGTTGTCGGGAGGTGGTGAATTGCGAGGACTCGGAGGAGAGGGTGGCCGCCTTGGCGCCGAGCCTGGAAACACGATGTGTTTCTTATCCCAAAGAATGACACCACCCAATACTTCTCCAAGTGTTGCCTCCTCTTCATATCCAGCGATGTCAAGATCGAGGGACTCATACCCCGGTACAATTGCATCCACCCCGACACGAGCATAGCCAGCTCGAATCTCACGGCCATGCCAGGTTTGTCCAGGTCCAGATGGTAAAACATAGCCAACCGCCACCTTCATCGATATGTTCTTCATGGGAACATGCATCTCACAGCTTGTCTTCTTGCTGATATCATCCACGGGGTAGCGATCCATCGGTGCCTCATCGGCCCTGACCTCCGTGGAAGCCACGCTGCTTCTCCGCTGAGATCGGTCGCCTGATGCATATTCTAGTTGTTGCTGATGCTAAGTTGTCCCTTGCGACTTTAATTCCTCTAGTGCCTTCTGCTGCAGTAAATATAACTCTCTCAGCTCAGCCTGTTGCCTTTCTATACTCTCTATCCGTGTGGCCTCCTCCTGCGCCTTTCGCTTCTTTGCTCTCTCTCGGCTTCTATAAGTTTGGCTGTCTTCGGCGAACCCAGACCTCCACGGAATGGAAGAACCCAGACCCCGTGTTCATCCTGTGTGTTCTTTGTTCTTGAGGGCCTTTGTCAGCTCGTCGTTCTCTCTGTCCGGCTTGAACATCCCCTCTTGAATCTCGGCGATTGTCTTGACAAGTTCTCCTAGGGGTTCAGCAATTTGTTTCTTCTTTTTGACTAATTTTCCTGTTCTCTCATCATAGACAGCCCCATGCGCAAGTGCCCAATTTCTTGACCTTCTGGGCCATTGTTCTGTTTCTGGTTCGATGCCTTTTTCTCGTAGGGCGGCCTCTTGCATATCCCACTTAGGCTCGGCCCTTTTGTAGCCACCTGGACCCAACGTATGGTGATATTTCTTTTTCACGGCATTTAACTGATTTTTCTTACTCCTTAGCTTACCCAGTTCGGACTCCTTGTACTCCACAAATGCGTCCCAGTGATCCCGTAGGTTCTCATTGGGGCCAGTAAATTCCAGAGCTTGTCGATCGGCGTTGACTGATACGTCTCAAACGTATCTATAATTTTTGATGATCTATGCTTGTTTTTACACCATTTGCCTTGTATTTTGTTACACTTCGTGGCGTTTTTATGCGATTTCTGGAACTAACCTACTAACAAGATGCCACAGTGTCAGTTCCCTGTTTTCTGCTATTTTTCTGTTTCAGAAAAGCTACATAGGAAATATTCTCAAAATTAGACGAAACAAGTTCTGGAACTCCTATTTTTTCCGGACGAAGGATGAGGACCAAACGGGAGCTGGAGAAGGGCCAGAGGCTGGCCACACAATGAGGGGGCGCGGCCCAGGCCCTGGCCGCGCCCACCTATTGTGTGACCACCCTGGTCGCCTCCTGATGACGCCCCTTCGCCTATAAGTAGCCTCCCGATGGAAAATCCTAAGGGAATCGGCGAAATTTCTAGAACAGTTCCGTAGCTCCGCCGCCGCCATCGACGAATTTCGGGGGACAGAAGTCTCTGTTCTGGCACCCTACCGGGACGGGGAAGTGCCCCCGGAGCCATCTCCATCGGTCTCCATCGCCGTCTCTGCCGTCTCCATCGACCTCACTGCCATCTCCATCAACCTTGCTGTCTCCTATGATGAGGAGGAGGTAGTTCTCTCCCGGGGCTGAGGGCTCTGCCGGTAGCTATGTGGTTCACCTCTCTCTCCCATGATGTGATCTTTATGTGATCGTGAGCTTTGTATCTAGTTGAACTGGTAGATGTTATTATTCAGATATTATGCTACTCCTATGCTTTATTATTGTACTCTCCGAAGATACCTTGTATCATGGTGTGAAGGTAACAGTGTGCGCATCATGTGTGTCTTTTTGGTTAATGTCTCTATGAATTGTTGGTGTTTGTTGGAACCATCTAGTGCGTTCATGGTGACAGTGTGGAACAATCTAGTTTGAGGAAATATGAACTTTGAGGAGTGCTTCGTAGCCCTACGCATAATTAGTGTTCGTTTTCCATTGGAGAATTATTTTGAGTTGCATATTGATGATAGTATCTATTGGTTCAATTATGTTATATTTATTGAGAGTATGTCCACTAGTGAAAGTATGATCCCTAGGCCTTGTTTCCAAGCTTTGCACACCGTTTACATTCAGTTTTGTTACATGTTTGCTCGCAGCGATATTTATTTCAGATTACATTTACTACTTATAATCATCACTACTACTAGTATTTCACTATCTCTTCACCGAACTAGTGCACCTATACATCTAACAAGTGTATTGGGTGTGTTGGGGACACAAGAGACTTTTTGTATCATAATTGCAGGGTTGCTTGAGAGGGATAGCTTTGACCTCTTCCTCCCTGAGTTCGATAAACCTTGGGTGATCCACTTAAGGGAAACTTGCGGCTGCTCTACAAACCTCTGCACTTGGAGGCCCAACACTGTCTACAAGAACAGACGCGTGCGTAGACATCAAGCTCTTTTCTGGCGCTGTTGCCGGGGAGGTAAGGTAAAAGGTACTCATATTCTTTGGTTACTAAGTCTTTTAGTTGCTGGTGAGTGCTCAGAGTTATTTCCTTTAGATTCTGCAAATTATATCTTTTTATTTCTTGTTTTTATTTTCACTAGTTAGGCTTAATGGAAAGTAAAGAGTTCTTTAGTCTTTTTCCTGAGTTTAGATTCGAAGAGAAAATTGAAAAACCTTTGGAGCTTATTTCGCATAGCAATGTTATTAGTACGAATGCTTTGAATACCGTTATTGCTAATGCTATGGAAAAGTCTAAGCTTGGGGAAGCTGGTTTTGTTAAGCATGATATTTTTAGTTCCCCAGCTTTAGTGGAGAAAGTTTGCTCTGATGATATTTTATCTCCCATATGTGATGTTTCTAATGATGCTTGTGGTCCTCATCTTTTTAACATACCTATGAAAATTGTTGACCGAGCTATAAATAACTGCTATTTAGGAGATGGAACTGTCCATCCCGGTGATCATTTGCTCTTTATACATGAATTATGCGAGTTGTTCCAGTGTGCAGGTATTTCAATGAACCAAGTTAAGAGGAAGCTATTTTCTTTATCACTGAAGGGCAGAGCTGCGGAATGGTATAAAACACTGAAGGATGGCCGACCTATTGATTGGGAGGAAATTGTACCTCTCTTTTATTCTAAATTCTATCCTTCTAGTGAGGTTTATAAAGATAGGAATTACATTTATAATTTCCATCCGCATGAGGGAGAAAGCATTGCCCAAGCGTGGGGAAGATTGAAGTTACTAATGCACAAATGTCCTATTCATGATCTTCCCCGTAATATTGTTATTAATAATTTTTATGCAAGGCTTTCAGGATATTACAAGGACTATCTAGATGCATGCTTTGATGGATCTTTCACAAGCAAGGATGTTGACACTAAGTGGGATCTGCTTGAAATAATTCAAAACAATATTGAAGGTTGGGATAGCAATAAAGGTAAAGGATCAGGTATGAATTACGAGTTTGATTGCATTAAGTCTTTCGCTGAAACTGCTAACTTTCAAGAGCTTAGTGCTAAGTATGGTCTTGATCCTCAAATTATGATTGATTGCTTTAAAACCTTTGCTTCCCATATTAATATTCCTAAAGGAAATGGGGACGTGTATCATGAACCTTTTAAGGACACTTGCGTAGAAAATGATATTCTTGTTGATGATTGCAATAAACATGCTCGAACCTCTGAAAGTCCTATTTCCTATAAGCATGTTAATTTTTGTGGAGTACATAGACCTTGTGAACAGAGTTATAACAAGGAAGATTATTGTGTCCATCACGCAAATGAAGAAACCCGTATGTGGCTCAGGGCTCTAGATGAGCTTGGTGAAAAGGTTTGTGAGCTTTATCCTTTTCTTTGTGAACTTTGCGATAACACGGGTCACTGTAATTTTCAATGCCCATTTAATCAAATGAGTACCGTAAATTTGTATTGTGATGACAAGATTACTCTCAATCAGCATGATGAGCTTACTTTGTTTTTGGAGTGTGAAGAGATATCTAGAAAGACTTCTTTGATAGATATGAGTGATTCTAATATTAATAGCACCCTTCGTGGTTGTCGTCTCTATTGTGTTAAAGATTGCCTCACAAATACTTACTTACAAAATCTTATAAAACATGATGTTTTGCCAAGCTATGACAGGACTAATAGATGTTTTTATCTTATTAATAGAGAGGAGGAATCCTCCAAAGTTTCTTTTGTTGTTTCTGTCAGTAAACCAGATTATGTGGAGAAGATGCCTTTCCCTCCTAAAGGATATGTGGAGAAGATGCCCTTCAAGTCTCTCCCTCCTAAAGGAGAGAGTAAGAAGAGTATGAAGAAGAAGAAGAGGAGTAAAAGGCGAGAGGACACGGTATCTTCCCCTAAGCATTATGATCCTACTATAGATTATGATAATTCTGATTGGGATGATGTTCCCATGCCTGTTACCTATGTTAGTGATCATGATTGAGAAAAGCACTCTACTTTTGATATTGAAAATCTTTTTGGTACCAATTCTAAAGTTAATAATTGTTGTACCATTAGTACTATCCATGTTCCTTCTTATGATGATATGTTTGATGAATATGCTTTGCGAAATAGCTGTTCTCTAGCTTGTGATGATACTAAGCCTCTAGTTTATGATGGTTATGATGATGAGTATAATATTTTTAGTTCACCTACTTTTGAGGAGAAAATTAGTTATGATTGCAATATGCCTCCTGTTTTTGATGACTATGGTGATGAGAATAATTATTCTGTTGAATCTGCTCCTACTACTATTGTTCCTGTAGGGAGTATTAATTCTTTTATACATATGGCTCATGATAGAGATCCTTTATGTGATAGTTATATTGTTAGTTCTATTGATGATGCTACTGAAAGTTATTATGAGAGAGGGAAACATGGTTTGGTGGATCTCAATAATATTAAGTTTCCCCTCTTTATGTTGCAAATCTTGAAGTTGCACTTATTTTATCTATCCATGTTTGCTACTATGCGCCTCGTTGATTTATTTTCTTACAAGATTCCTATGCAGAGGAAGTGGTTTAGATTTAAATATGTTTCATATTTGCTTTTTGATGCTCTCTCTTGCTTTAAGTTCTTATATAGCGCCTTTGCCTTAAGCTCTTTTATGGCACCTACATGAGCATCATTGCGAATTACTGCGTCTAGCTCAAAGGCGTTAAAGAAAAGCACTCTTGGGAGATAACCCACTATTTTATTTTCAGTTCTTTTTCTTTTATTTGAGTCTTGGAAGTTATTACTACTGTAATAACTGCTCCTTATCCCTTTATTTCATTGTTGTGCCAAGAGGAACCTCTAATTTGAGTGAGGTAAGATTTGGGGAAGTTGCTGTCCTGAAACAGATTTTGGTGCTGCACCATAAAAATTTGTGAAAATTCTCTGTATATCTTTTGGACCTGCGATTTCTTGTGCATATGCCCCAGGTTATTTCCAAACTTTCATTAGTTTTACACTTTTCGATTTGAGCAACAGAAAACCCTCTAAAAATTCGACCTTTGTCAGCTGTTCTGTTTTGACAGATTTCTGCCACTATTTGTGTTTGCCTCTCGATCGCTTTCTTTTTGAGTTCTTTTGATCATGGAACTTTTTGGAAAGTTGCTACAGTAGTATGTGCTATATATGTGGTGGTTTTGAGTTGAAATCTGACCGAAAAGGGTTGATTCATTATTATGCTTACACTAATGTTGCTAATAGAATTGTGTTGAGTTTTGTATGAAGGAAGTTTTCAAGTGTAGGGATTGGAGAATGATGAGATGAGGTGAAGAATGGACAAAAGCTCAAGCTTGGGGATGCCCATGCACCCCAAGAAATATCCAAGAGGTACAAGCGTCAAAGCTTGGGGATGCCCCCGAGGCACCCCTTCTTCATCGGCAAAAATCAGGTCACCTTTCAAGACACTATATTTTTATTGCTTCATGCACTATGCATTTTTCTTGGAGCATCAGTTGATTTTGTTTTCAGTTTTCTTTTGCTTTGTTTACTGAAATAAATGGTTAGATCACATCATGTTCTTTTTGGAGGAGATGAACTTCGTTTTCATTTGCCAAGAACACTCCGTTTTCACTCTTATCATTCAACGAGTGTTCTCTTTTTCTGCTACTGCGTTTAGTTTTCGTTTTTCGCCTTGATTTGTGTTCAGATCTTGTTATATCTTTGCATCAAGGTGTATTTGGACCTATGGTCTATGTTTGTTTTCATCAAAAGAGTTGTTTTGAAAAGGATCGAATGGTGTTGGAAAAGAGGAAAAAGTTTCATGCAAAAAGTGGTATAAAAAGGAGCTTGTTTAGACTACGGCTTAGACTTTTGCATGCCATGCTTGATTGCGTTTTGATAGTATGCTTAGTGATTTTTGATGTAGCATGACTTGTCTCAAATGACTGAGATTGCTTAATGAGCCTATGAAAAAATCATGCGTTGTTTTTATTATATGGAAGCATTTATTTGGTTTTCTCCTTTGATGCTCTATTTGGGTTGACTTGGCACATGCTTACACATGTTAACTACAAAATAAGTCGCCTAAACCTCTATGATCATTTGGTTTTTGACTTGTGATACCACTTTATGCTTCTTTCAATGATGTTTTGTCGCTATGCATGATTATGGCCGTTATTGCTCTCTTAGTTGGTCGCTCCCAGTCTTTTGCTAGCCCTCATTTTGTACCGAGTATGAGCTCTACTCGTGCATCCAACTCCTAAAAACCAAGTTTGCCATTGTGTCCACTATAAATTCTTATGCATGGTATTTGCAAGCCATTCCAAGTAAATTTTCATGTGCTACCTTTCAAGAAACCCTTCAAAACAATTCTCGTTTTGTGACACTGTTTTCAGCTCATGGGGACGTAGTGGTCGGATTTGCTATCTTCCATATTGTTTATTCCAAAAAGAAAAAAAAATAAAAAAAGAAAAGAAAAATGCACTCCTCCATGGTATGTGAATGTTGGTGGGCACCCGATGGAATCGGTTAGCCATGGTTTGTGAAAGAAAAAAATGTGGGGATGAGTGCCAAGCTTTATAAAAGAGCACCGAAGTGCCAATCTCTCTCTCAAAAACTTGCTTACTTTTTGTATGGAAGATAGTAAGAACCCCATTGCTAGTCATTGACAAAAACAACCACCTCTCAAAACCCAATTTTTTATCTCTCTGTTTTACAAATGAAAAGCTCTAGCACATGTTTAATCACTGCTTCCCTCTGCGAAGGGCCCTTCTTTTACTTTTATGTTGAGTCTCCACCTTCTACCTTTATGCACCGTCTAAGAGAGCATAGTTGTCATTCTGAGTATAATGTGCATAGTCCCAAAGTTTATTATTGATTGATTCATGATTATGGTTTTGCTTGTTCTTAAATTACTTGTATCTAGTCACCCTCTTAAACTTGAAGGTGTCCTATGCATTTATGTTTTGCTACTCCATGAGGGACAAGCTGAAAACCATTTGCTATGTTTTCCATATGGTTGAAACACACACGTGACTTTCATTGTTTCATTTTCATGATCTTTCCTTTGTGTTTCTTTTCATGCTATAACATGGTTACTAAGTTTCTATTATCAAAATTATGTTTTTCATGCCCATGTTTTAAGTTCTTTGATCTTAGCACTCAATGCTCTACCTCGTTGATTAAATTGTGATGGTGCATGTCACCTCAAAAATTATTTCTTTTGTTATCACTTACCTACTGATCCCTTTGATGGTGTGTGGTTGACGCGGGAGCAGACTGTCCTTGTGCGTGGTGGATAACCAGCCCGTTGGGAACCCCAAGAGGAAGGTATGATGAGTATAGCAGCTAGTCTTCCCTCAGTTAAGAAACCAAGGTTTAATGTCGGTCAGGAGATGAGAGACAATGACGACTGAAGGTGATGCGGACTGGCTTAGTAACACTCCATCAAGGGCGCCGTTTAACTGATACTTGTTGACTCGTCTTCGGCCAGTAGCAACGCGGAACCTGCACACAACACAAACAAATACTTTGTTCCCAACTTGCGATGAGGCTGTCAATCTCACCGATTTGCTTGAAACAAAGGTTATGAGCGTATCGAGTAGAAAACAATATAGTATGCGAGTAAAGTAAACAGTGCGAGTAAAGTAAACAGTGCGAGTAAAGTAAACAGGTGATAACAATATGATGGAAATAGGACCGGGGTCTACAGTTCACTAGTGGTGTCTCTCCATAGATAAAATAACACATGCTGGGTAAACAAATTACAGTTGGGCAATTGATAGAATAAAGATAAACGTGATATGTCAAGAAGATCACTATGAGATTTACTCTGGGCATTACAACAAAATACATAGACCGCCATCCAACTGCATCTATGACTAATAATCCACTCCCGGGGATATCAATCCGAACACCCCAGTAGTATTAAGTTGCGAACAACAGATAATTGCTTTAAGCAAAGTGTGTAATGTAAACAAAGCATATGCCCTTGAGCATATGAATGTTGTTTTCTCCCTAGTAGCAACAGCACATCTACCACCTTAGAGGTTTCTGTCACTCCCCCAGGTCAAATAGAGGCATGAACCCACTATCGAGCATAAATACCCCCTCTTGGAGTCACTAGCAACTACTCGGCCAAGATAGCTACTAACAACGGAGAGCATGCAAGATCATAAACAACATAGAGATAACAAAAGATATAATTCAGTACAGCAACTTAATCATAAACACCAATATTCATCGGATCCCAACAAACCAAACATGTAGAATTACATAACGGTGATCTCAATCATGTAGGGCAGCTCATGAGATCTAAACATGAAGCACATGGTGGAGAAGACAACCATCTAGCTACTGCTATGGACCCATAGTCCAAGGTAGACTACTCACTCATCGCTCCGGAGGCAAGCATGGCGATGAAGAAGACCTCCGGTGGTGATTCCCCTCTTCGGCAGGGTGCCGGGAAGAGCTTCTAGACCCTCCCGATCTTCGGGTCGACGGTGGCGGCGGATCGCGATGTGTTCTGGAAATCTGATCGGGTACTTAGGTTTTTTCCGTCGGGGGGTCTTTATAGGCGAAGGGGCGTCGTCAGAGGGGGAGCCAGGCGCCCTCACGCAGGGCCCGCGCGGCCAGGGGCCTGGCCGCGCCGGCCCTGCATGTGGGGCCCTGGTGGCCCCCCTCCGACTCTCCTTCGGATCTCTGGAAGGTTCCGGGTAAAATAAGACTTCAGGAACTTGTTTCATCCAATTCCGAGAATATTTCCTGTGTATCACTCTGAAACACAAAAACAGCAGAAAACAGGGAACTGGCACTGTGGCAACTCGTTAATAGGTTAGTTCCGGAAAATGCATAAAAGTGCCACTAAGTGTAACGAAACAATAGGCAAATGGTGTAAAAACAAGCATGGAGCATCAAAAATTATAGATACGTTTGAGACGTATCAAGCATCCCCAAGCTTAACTCCTGCTCGTCCTCGAGTAGGTAAGTGATAACAAAAGAATAATTTTTGAGGTGACATGCACCTACACAATCTTGATCATATATGTAAGCATTGGTGAGCTGGGATCATAAGAACTTAAAACATGGGCATGAAGATATAATCATGACAATAAGAACTTAGCAACCATGTTGTAAACATGCAAATGAACACAAACAAAAGATCATGAAAATGAAACAATGAAAGTCAAACGTGTGTTCAAATCATAAGCAAAAACATACAAATGGTTTTCAGCTTGTCCTTCAAAGAGAGCAAAACATAAATGCATAGGACACCTTCAAGTTTAAGAGGGCGACTAGATACAAATAATTTAAGAACAAGTGAAACCAACAATATGAATCAATCAATGACTTTGGGACAATGCATATCACACTAAGAATGACAACTATGCTCTCTTAATGGTGCATAAAGAAAGAAGGTGGTGACTCAAAATAAAAGTAAAAGAAAGGCCCTTCGCAGAGGGAAGCAGTGATTGCAAGTTTTATAACCTTCAAAAATTATGGTACTTACCGGCTTTGAGCTCTCATTGCCCCCATCATAAGCATCTTGAATGGTTAAAGTTAATGCGAGAACAATTATGATGCATATGCTTGACAAATCATAAGTTGAAGACCTCGTGCCCCGTGAATACGAGTACCCAAACCTCATGCTACTTTACTTAGAGTCCCAAGCAACGCTCTTGTCATTGTAAGTATATGCATATCATTGAGAACCGCCAATGGGGTACTTCCTTGCCCGATGACATGGAACAAGCCCACACCAAAATGACAGGACAAGCAGACAATGAACACCTCGACATCTCTTTTATTTGCCTTTTGTTTAGCTTTTTATTGTGAGATGCGTCGTCGAATGTTCACCATGGGTATGCTGCAAATTTCCACCATGAATTATGCATGTCTTAGATTGGCGGCCCGGCGTTTCCCTAACACATATACAAACTCCATGATCCCCACAAGATTCCCAATTCATTTCACACCGCGGGCATCCATAAACAAATGATCACGATATCAACTCAAATAAGAAGTGCAATGTTGAAAGCTTGCCCCATGACAGCATGGATGGGCTAGAATCCAACTTACAACTTGCAAGCATAACAACTCAACATAAGAGACCATAATGTCAAATTTTTAAGAACAGGAAAAAGTAAAGTGTGCCTTCCGGTTCGTGAGAGCTTTACTAACCGAATTTTGCATAACACTGGTAAGAGTTTAATTTGAAGAGAAAATAAAAGCAAGTCAAATTTACTTGGAATAGCAAATTGCTAGTAGGTATGTATGGTGGAAACTTTGGAAAACTTTGGCTTTTAGGAGTTGGATGCACGAGTAGAGCTCATACTCAGTACAAGGCGAGGGCTAGCAAAAGACTGGGAGCGACCAACTAAGAGAGCAATAATGGCCATAATCATGCAAAGCGACAAAGTGACATTAAAAGAAGCATAAGATGGCATCAAAAGTCAAAAACTAAATGATCATGAAGGCTATTGGCAACTTTGTAAGAGTCTAACATGTGTGAGCATGCGCCAAGTCAACCCAAATAAAGCATCAAGGAGAAAACCAAAATAATGCTTCCATACAATAAAAACAACGCATGATTTTTCAAAGGCTCATTAAGCAATCTCAGTTATTTGAGACAAGTCATGCTACAACAAAACCACTAAGCATACTATCAAAAAGACATCAAGCATGACATGAAAAAGCCTAAGACGCAGTCTACACAAGCTCCTTCTTGTACCACTATTTTGCACAAAGCTTTTTCTCTTTTCCAACACCATTTGAAATATTTAAAACACCTCTTTTGATGAAAACCAATAAAGATCAGAGGAAAAAATACACCTTGATGAAAAGATATGACAAGGTCTGAATGCATATCAAGGCGAAAACGAAAACCAAAAGCAGTAGCAGAAAAAGAAGAACACTCGATTTTTAATAAGAGTGAAAACTAGAGCGTTCTTTGAAAATGAAAACGAGTACATCTCCTCCAAAAGAAATTTGTTGGGGTCCAACCATTTATTGCAGCAAACAAACAAACTAAACCAACTAAGAAAACTAAAACAACTGACGCTCCAAGAAAAACACATAGTGCATGAAGCAATAAAAATATAGTGTTTTGAAAGGTGACCTGATTTTTGCCGATGAAGAAGGGGTGCCTCGGGGGCATCCCCAAGCTTTGATGCTTGTACTTCTTGGATATTTCTTGGGGTGATGCATGGGCATCCCAAGCTTGAGCTTTTGTCCATTCTTCAACTCATCTCATCATTCTCCAATCCCTACACTTGAAAACTTCCTTCATACAAAACTAAACACAATTCTATTAGCAACATTAGTGCAAGCATAACATATAATCAATCCTCTATTTGCTTGAGGTTTCAACTCAAAACCACCACATATATAGTATATACTACTGTAGCAACCTCCCCAAAAGTTCCGTGATCAAAAGAACTCAAAAGAAAGCGATAAAGTGGCAAACACAAATATTGGCAGAAATCTGTCAAAACTGAACAGCTGACAAAGGTCGAATTTTTGAGGGATTTTCTGTTGCTCAAATAAAAAAGTGTTCAACTAACAAAAGTTTGGATATAACTTGGGGCATATGCACAAGAAATCGCAGGTCCAAAAGATAAACAGAGAATTTTCACGAATTTTTACGGTCTAGCACCGCAAACAGTTTCAGGACAGCAACATCCCCAAATCTTTACCTCACTCAAATTAGAGGCTTCTCTTGGCACAAAAACGAAATAAACAAGATAAGGAGCGGTCATTACAGTAGTAATGACTTCCAAGACTCAAATAAAAGAAAAAGTACTGAAAAGAAAACATTGGGTTATCTCCCAAGAGTGCTTTTCTTTAACGCCTTTGAGCTAGGCGCAGAAAATTGCGAATCAAGTAATATCAAGTGATGAAGTGCTAAGATCAACAGCAGAGATCTTTTCAACAATGAAGGAAAATATGTTCAACTGAGTTTTTGAAAATCCTTTATGATCACACTTTGGCACACTACTTTCATCGAAAGGATTTTCAGGGCAAATCCAACTGGAATTCTTTTCCCAAGCATCATGAATTCCTATAAGTTCATAAGGTATTAGTACTTTAAAATCATCGGGCGTACCAACAACCTTTACAGGCGAGCCAAGCTTATTAAACTTCTTAAAAACTTTCCTAGCCTCAATTGCAACATCTCTAAATTCCGTGCGCAAGGTTTCTAAGATAAAAGCTTTCTTTTCGGGATCCTCAATTTCATGAAGCTTAAGGAACAAGTATTGCATAAAAGGATTAAGACTAGCAAACCTAGCTTCTAACATGTGAACTAAATGAGCAGAAGCAACTTCATAGCTAGGAGCTAACTCAACCAAAGACTTTTCCTCAACTTCATTATGCATACTAATGTGATTAAAGAACTCCTCAATGTTACTTTTGCCAATAATCGAACCACTACCTACTGAGAGGTCCTCCAGAACGTACTTAGGGATCAACATGATAAACTAAAGTAAAGAAATAACAACAACCAAGGATTCTAATTTTTTTGGGTTTTTGATAAAAAGCAATGCAGGTAAAATAAATAAAGTAAAGCAAAACAATAAAACAAAGTAAAGGATGTGTGTGCGAAAAACTCCCCTCGCAGAAGTCTTCTCTTCCTCCCCGACAACGGCGCCAGAAAACTAGCTGATCCCTTTGAGGGCGTGTGGTTGACGCGGGAGCAGACTGTCCTTGTGCGTGGTGGATAACCAGCCCGTTGGGAACCCCAAGAGGAAGGTATGATGAGTATAGCAGCTAGTCTTCCCTCAGTTAAGAAACCAAGGTTTAATGTCGGTCAGGAGAGGAGAGACAATGACGACTGAAGGTGATGCGGACTGGCTTAGTAACACTCCAATAAGGGCACCGTTTAACGATACTTGTTGACTCGTCTTCGGCCAGTAGCAACGCGGAACCTGCACACAACACAAACAAATACTTTGTTCCCAACTTCCGATGAGGTTGTCAATCTCACCGGTTTGCTTGAAACAAAGGTTATGAGCGTATCGAGTGGAAAACAATATAGTATGCGAGTAAAGTAAATAGTGCGAGTAAAGTAAACAGTGCAAGTAAAGTAAACAAGTGATAACAATATGATGGAAATAGGACCGGGGTCCACAGTTCACTAGTGGTGTCTCTCCATAGATAAAATAACACATGCTGGGTAAACAAATTACAGTTGGGCAATTGATAGAATAAAGATAAACGTGATATGTCAAGAAGATCACTATGAGATTTACTCTGGGCATTGCAACAAAATACATAGACCGCCATCCAACTGCATCTATGACTAATAATCCACTCCCGGGGATATCAATCCGAACACCCCAGTAGTATTAAGTTGCGAACAACAGATAATTGCTTTAAGCAAAGTGTGTAATGTAAACAAAGCATATGCCCTTGAGCATATGAATGTTGTTTTCTCCCTAGTAGCAACAGCACATCTACCACCTTAGAGGTTTCTGTCACTCCCCCAGGTCAAATAGAGGCATGAACCCACTATCGAGCATAAATACCCCCTCTTGGAGTCACTAGCAACTACTCGGCCAAGATAGCTACTAACAACGGAGAGCATGCAAGATCATAAACAACATAGAGATAACAAAATATATAATTCAGTACAGCAACTTAATCATAAACACCAATATTCATCGGATCCCAACAAACCAAACATGTAGAATTACATAACGGTGATCTCAATCATGTAGGGCAGCTCATGAGATCTAAACATGAAGCACATGGTGGAGAAGACAACCATCTAGCTACTGCTATGGACCCATAGTCCAAGGTAGACTACTCACTCATCGCTCCGGAGGCAAGCATGGCGATGAAGAAGACCTCCGGTGGTGATTCCCCTCTTCGGCATGGTGCCAGGAAGAGCTTCTAGACCCTCCCGATCTTCGGGTCGACGGTGGCGGCGGATCGCGATGTGTTCTGGAAATCTGATCGGGTACTTAGGTTTTTTCCGTCGGGGGGTCTTTATAGGCGAAGGGGCGTCGTCAGAGGGGGAGCCAGGCGCCCTCACGCGGGGCCCGCGCGGCCAGGGGCCTGGCCGCGCCGCCCCTGCATGTGGGGCCCTGGTGGCCCCCCTCCGACTCTCCTTTGGATCTCTGGAAGCTTCCGGGTAAAATAAGACTTCAGGAACTTGTTTCGTCCAATTCCGAGAATATTTCCTGTGTATCACTCTGAAACACAAAAACAGCAGAAAACAGGGAACTGGCACTGTGGCAACTCGTTAATAGGTTAGTTCCGGAAAATGCATAAAAGTTCCACTAAGTGTAACGAAACAATAGGCAAATGGTGTAAAAACAAGCATGGAGCATCAAAAATTATAGATACGTTTGAGACGTATCACCTACTCGAGCACGAGCAGGAGTTAAGCTTGGGGATGCAGATACGTCTCAAACGTATCTATAATTTTTGATGCTCCATGTTTGTTTTTACACCATTTGCCTTTTGTTTCGTTACACTTCGTGGCATTTTTATGCGATTTCCGGAACTAACCTACTAACAAGATGCCACAGTGCCAGTTCCCTATTTTCTGCTGTTTTTGTGTTTCAGAAAAGCTACACAGGAAATATTCTCGGAATTGGACAAAACAAATTCTGGAACTCCTATTTAACCAGGACGAAGGACAAGGACCAAACGGGAGCTGGAGAAGAGCCAGAGGCTGGCAACACAATGAGGGGGTGCGGCCCAGGCCTGGACGCGCCCACCTATTATGTGACCACCCTGGTCGCCTCCTGACGACGCGCCTTCGCCTGTAAGTAGCCTCCCGACGGAAAACCCTAGGAGAATCGGCGAAATTTCCAGAATAGTTCCGCAGCTCCGTCGCCGCCACCGACGAATTTCGGGGGACAGAAGTCTCTGTTCCGGCACCCTGCTGGGATGGGGAAGTGCCCTTGGGGCCATCTCCATTGGTCTCCATCACCGTATCCACTGTCTCCATCGACCTCACCGCCATCTCCATCAACCTTGCTGTCTCCTATGATGAGGAGGGAGTAGTTCTCCCCCGGGGCTGAGGGCTCTGCCGGTAGCTATGTGGTTCACCTCTCTCTCCCATGATGTGATCTTTATGTGATCGTGAGCTTTGTATCTAGTTGAACTGGTAGATGTTATTATTCAGATATTATGCTACTCCTATGCTTTATTATTGTACTCTCCGAAGATACCTTGTATCATGGTGTGAAGGTAACAGTGTGCGCATCATGTGTGTCTTTTTGGTTAATGTCTCTATGAATTGTTGGTGTTTGTTGGAACCATCTAGTGCGTTCATGGTGACAGTGTGGGACAATCTAGTTTGAGGAAATATGAACTTTGAGGAGTGCTTCGTAGCCCTACGCATAATTAGTGTTCGTTTTCCATTGGAGAATTATTTTGAGTTGCATATTGATGATAGTATCTATTGGTTCAATTATGTTATATTTATTGAGAGTATGTCCACTAGTGAAAGTATGATCCCTAGGCCTTGTTTCCAAGCTTTGCACACCGTTTACATTCAGTTTTGTTACATGTTTGCTCGCAGCGATATTTATTTCAGATTACAGTTTCTACTTATAATCATCACTACTACTAGTATTTCACTATCTCTTCACCGAACTAGTGCACCTATACATCTAACAAGTGTATTGGGTGTGTTGGGGACACAAGAGACTTTTTGTATCATAATTGCAGGGTTGCTTGAGAGGGATAGCTTTGACCTCTTCCACCCTGAGTTCGATAAACCTTGGGTGATCCACTTAAGGGAAACTTGCGGCTGCTCTACAAACCTCTGCACTTGGAGGCCCAACACTGTCTACAAGAACAGACGCGTGCGTAGACATCAAGCTCTTTTCTGGCGCTGTTGCCGGGGAGGTAAGGTAAAAGGTACTCATATTCTTTGGTTACTAAGTCTTTTAGTTGCTGGTGAGTGCTCAGAGTTATTTCCTTTAGATTCTGCAATTATATCTTTTTATTTCTTGTTTTTATTTTCACTAGTTAGGCTTAATGGAAAGTAAAGAGTTCTTTAGTAGCCTCCTGATGACGCCCCTTCGCCTATAAGTAGCCTCCCGATGGAAAATCCTAAGGGAATCGGCGAAATTTCTAGAACAGTTCCGTAGCTCCGCCGCCGCCATCGACGAATTTCGGGGGACAGAAGTCTCTGTTCTGGCACCCTACCGGGACGGGGAAGTGCCCCCGGAGCCATCTCCATCGGTCTCCATCGCCGTCTCCGCCGTCTCCATCGACCTCACTGCCATCTCCATCAACCTTGCTGTCTCCTATGATGAGGAGGAGGTAGTTCTCCCCCGGGGCTGAGGGCTCTGCCGGTAGCTATGTGGTTCACCTCTCTCTCCCATGATGTGATCTTTATGTGATCGTGAGCTTTGTATCTAGTTGAACTGGTAGATGTTATTATTCAGATATTATGCTACTCCTATGCTTTATTATTGTACTCTCCGGAGATACCTTGTATCATGGTGTGAAGGTGACAGTGTGCGCATCATGTGTGTCTTTTTGGTTAATGTCTCTATGAATTGTTGGTGTTTGTTGGAACCATCTAGTGCGTTCATGGTGATAGTGTGGGACAATCTAGTTTGGGGAAATATGAACTTTGAGGAGTGCTTCGTAGCCCTACGCATGATTAGTGTTCGTTTTCCATTGGAGAATTGTTTTGAGTTGCATATTGATGATAGTATCTTTTGGTTCAATTATGTTATATTTGTTGAGAGTGTGTCCACTAGTGAAAGTATGATCCTTAGGCCTTGTTTCCAAGCTTTGCACACCGTTTACATTCAGTTTTGTTACATGTTTGCTCGCAGCGATATTTATTTCAGATTACATTTACTACTTATAATCATCACTACTACTTGTATTTCACTATCTCTTCACCGAACTAGTGCATCTATACATCTGACAACAGTGGCGGAGCCAGCATAGCAATCCTGTGTAGTCAACGAGAACTTTTGTAGTCAAATACATGTAATTATATGAATTTTTATTATTTTTGAATACTTTTAGCTTGTATTTCCCAAAAGTTGTGTAGTCAATTGACTACACAGCCAAAGGGTGGCTCCGCCACTGTTTGACAAGTGTATTGGGTGTGTTGGAGACACAAGAGATTTTCTGTATCGTAATTGCAGGGTTGCTTGAGAGGGATAGCTTTGACCTCTTCCTCCCTGAGTTCGATAAACCTTGGGTGATCCACTTAAGGGAAACTTGCTGCTGCTCTACAAACCTTTGCACTTGGAGGCTCAACACTGTCTACAAGAACAGATGCGTGCGTAGACATCATTGACATAGGCGGTGAAAGGAATATGCCCGAGAGGCAATAATAAAGTTGTTATTATATTATTCCGTGTTCATAATAGATGTTTATTTCTCATGCTAGAATTGTATTAATCAGAAACATTAATACTTGTGTGATTAATAAACTAAAAGGGTTCCTAGTAAAGCATCTCTTTTATACTAGCTCGTTTATTAACCGATGATCAAGGTTTCCTGATCATGAACATTGGATGTTGTTAATAATGGGGTCATATCATTAGAAGAATGATGTGATGAACACTCACACCCATAGTACGAATAGCAATACGATCAAGTCATCAAGTTCATTGCTATATCAAACTCATACGAAATAGTTCTAATCCTCAGACCATGAGATCATGTTAATCACTGATGCCGGAAGAGTGCTTTGATGATATCAAACGTCACACCGTCACAGGGTGATTATAAAGGTTGATTTGGGTATTCTAAAAGTATTAGTTGAGGCTCATGGATCAAGAGTGTAATTTGTCTGACCCGATGACGGGAAGATATTCTCTGGGCCCTTCTCGGTGACATTGCATTAGAATCGCTTGCAAGCATGTGACTAGGTCACACGAATGCATTATCACGGAATGAGTAAAGAGACTTGTCGGGAACGAGATCGAACTAGGTATGGTTGATACTAAATGATCGGATCTCGGACAAGTAATAATATCGCGAGACAAAAGGAATTAACTATGTTCATTATTGGTTCACACGATCACTAGTTCATCGTTGAGTAAGTGGGAGTCATCATGGATTTCCAGATCCCGCTGATGATTATTGATCGGAGAGGAGTCTCGATCATGTCCATGTTATTCACGAACCGTAGGGTGACACACTTAAGGTTCACCATCGTTTTTGAGTGGATACGATACTCCGATCGAATTACAGGACAGCATGAGGGTTGTTTCAGAAAAGCACCGAAACTGTTTCAGGATATCGAAATAACTCAAGGGTGTATTTGTTAATATTTGTTAATTGAATGAATTAACAAATATTAAAGAAATAAAAATGTTTTATTAAATCAATAAGTGTGAATTTTAATTAGCATGAATGTCATGCAAAATTAAAATGGGGGTTACCTCATGTTGATGAGGGGGTTACCACCATGAAGGGAATGAAGAGGGGGTTACCACCATGATGAGGAGGAGGACCTCCTCCTAGGGGCCGGCGCACCTCCCATGGGGGGCTGCCCCCTCCTCCCCTATAAAACCCCCTCCCTCTCCTCCAAGTCACACACATGTTGGTTCTTCCCTCTCCCGCAAAGTTGCTGTCCCAAATCCGTCTTAGCTTAGCGAAGCTCTGCCGAATTGTTAGTTCGAGTTTCACACACTTGGAGAAGTGAGTGTTGGAGTGTCCAGCGGATCTCTTCTTCCGCTGCCCCGCTGGACCGAGGGCGTGGAGGAGTCGACGACGAGCTGTACGTGTGACCGAGCACGGGGGCGCTACCGGATGTGGCGCCGTGTACACGATCTCATGATCGTCAAGTGAACCACCACGTCGACTATGTCAAGTGAACGATTACGTCGACTATGTGCGTCTTCCTCGAATCTCCATCGACAACGTTTGTGCGGGAACGTAATCCCCGCTACCGGTCTTCGAGGGTTAGTCTCCGTTGCTACCATCTCGTAGATGTTCTTGGCTAGTTTATGTGTTCTTGCGTAGGAATTTTTTCTTTTCTATGCTACGAACCCATTAGTGGTATCAGAGCCATCTCTATGCGTAGTTGGTATGCACGGTTAGAACACATGTGGATGTGGGCGTTGATAATCATGTTATTGCAATTTATTTTGTATTTTGGATCATAGTGGCATAGTGGGATTGAAGCTGCCCGAGACTAACCTTACGTGACCGTGTTCACGAGACTTGTCCCACACTTGACATGCTTCGGCATATGTGGCTTTGCGGGTGCACGTTTCTCCCACTATAGTTATGATCTATTTTACAAAGAGTTGTTAATAATATTTTTATCACCGTTGTGGTTACATGTTCGTAGGTAAGAACGGTTCTTCCTAGAAAACCCCAAACCACGTAAAATATGCAAGACAAATTAGAAACGTCTAACTTGTTTTTGTAGGGCATGTGATGTGATATGGTTAAATTGTTTATGTTACAAATTGTATGCGATGATCTTTTTTGTAAGTTATAAACAACCGGCAGGAGCGATATGGTTATCTTTTTATTTAAATGGCCTGCGTGCCGAATATATATATCCAAGTGATATATTGTAATGGAGGAAGACAACCAAGGTGGCGCGCCATGGACCTTGGTGCTACACCGGTGGAATGATGGAGATCATGCCATGACACACAAGATGGAGATCGAATGCGTGAAGGACCATATCATATCACATTATATATGCATGCGATGTTTATCCTTTTATGCATCTTATTCTGCTTAGATTTGATCGCGCGGTAGCATTATAAGATGATCCCTCTCACATAAATATCAAGATAAAATGTGTTCTCCCATAACATGCACCGTCAAGAAAGTTCATCGTTTTGAGACACCTCGTGATGATCGGGTGTGATAGACTCTACGTTTACATACGACGGGTGTAAGACAGTTTTACATATGCAAATGTTATGGTTCTACTTGGCGAGCCTAGCATGTATAGACATGGCCTCGGAACATGAACCGAAAGGTTAAGCATGAGTCATATGGTTGATATGATGAACATGGTGATGTTCGCCTTTGAAACTATGCAGTTGCACGTGAAGATCGGTTGCGGTATAGTGGATTTGGTTCGTGTAGTCACTTAAGAGAACTAGGAGGGATGTTGTTTTTAAGTGGGAGTTCACGTAGAATTTGATTTAACCTGAACTTATTCTATTATGAACTTGGTCTAAATTAACTTTGCAAATAATTTGTAGATCATGGCACCACCTGCTCTAAATTTCAATGCGTTCATGGAGAAAGAAAAACTAGCCACCAATGGTAGCAACTTCCCCAACTGGGTACTTAACTTGAGGATCCTCCTCAATGCCTCTCAAAAGGGCTATGTGCTTGAGGCACCGCTAGGTAACCCGCCTACAGAAGACGCTCCCGATGAAGCGAAAAATGTTTTTCTGACTCGTAAGGAGGATCACAGTTTAGTTCATTGCGGCATACTGTATGGACTTGAGCCGGAGCTGCGAAAACGTTTCGAGAACAACAACGCTTATGATACAATGGGAGAGTTGAAACTGATCTTCGACTCCCATACTGCCGTAGAGAGTTATGATGCTTCAGAAAAGTTCTTTAGCTGCATGATGGAAGAGAACAGCTCCGTTAGTGAGCACATACTCAAAATGTCTGGGTACGCCGATAAGCTCATCTCTTTGGGAATAACGATTCCCAATGAGTTGGGAATACATCGGGTTCTCCAATCTCTCCCACCTAGCTTCAAGGGCTTTGTGATGAACTACAAGATGCAGGGCATGAGGAAGTCTCTCCCCGAGCTTCTCTCGATGCTTAAGACTGCAGAAGTGGAGATCAAAAAGGAACATCAAGTGTTGATGGTCAATAAGAGCACTAATTTCAAGAAAGGTAGAAAGGATAATAAGTCCAAGGGTAGAAACAAGAGGGACGGCAAATCTGTTGCTGGTTCTGAGAAGAAACCCAAGGCTGGTCCTAAACCTGAAACTGAGTGCTTTTACTGCAAGGAAACGGAAACTGGAAGCGCAACTACCCAAAGTATCTAGCGGATAAGAAGAACGGGAAGATTAACAAAGGTATATATGATATACATGTTATTGATATGTACCTTACTAGTAGTCGCAATAGCACCTGGGTATTTGATACTGGTTCGGTTGCTCACTTATGTAACTCGAAATAGGGGCTAACGAAAAAGCGGCAACTTGCGAAGGATGAGGTCACGATGTGCGTCGGCAATGGATCAAAAGTTGATGTGATCGCCGTCGGGACGCTGCCTCTACATTTACCATCTGGATTAGTTTTAAACCTGAATAAATGTTATTTGGTGCCTGCGTTGAGCATGAACATTATTTCCGGATCTTGTTTAATGCGAGACAATTATTCATTCCAGTCTGAGAACAATGATTGTTCAATTTATATGAATAATATCTTTTATGGACATGCACATGAGAAGAAAGGTTTATTTCTTTTGAATCTTGATAGTAATGAAACACATATTCATAACGTGAATGCCAAAAGAATTAAGTCAAATGATGATATAGCCGCATACATGTGGCACTGCCGTTTAGGTCATATTGGTGTTAAACGCATGAAGAAGCTTCATTCGGATGGACTTCTCGAATCACTTGATTATGAATCATTTGAGACATGCGAGCCATGTCTTATGGGCAAGATGACTAGAACGCCATTTTCTGGTTCAATGGAACGGGCGACAGACTTATTGGAAATCATACATACTGATGTATGTGGACCTATGAGTGTGCCGGCGCATGGTGGATATCGTTATTTTGTTACTTTCACTGATGACTTAAGTAGATATGGATATATTTACTTAATGAAACACAAGTCTGAAACGTTTGAAAAGTTCAAAGAATTTCAGAGTGAAGTAGAAAATCATCGTAACAGAAAGATTAAATTTCTACGATCTGATCGTGGAGGAGAATATCTAAGTTACGAGTTTGGCACACATATGAGAGAATGTGGAATAGTTTCACAACTCACTCCCGCAGGAACGCCACAACGAAATGGTGTATCCGAATGTCATAACCGTACTTTATTGGATATGGTTCGGTCTATGATGTCTCTTACCGATCTGCCACTATCTTTTTGGGGTTATGCGCTAGAAACAGCCGCTTTCACTTTAAATAGGGCTCCATCTAAATCCGTTGAAACGACACCGTATGAATTATGGTTTGGAAACAAACCTAAGCTGTCATTTCTAAAAGTTTGGGGATGCGATGTTTATGTGAAGAAACTTCAGCCTGATAAACTTGAACCCAAAGCGGAAAAATGCATCTTCATAGGATACCCTAAAGAAAAAATTGGGTACACCTTCTATCACAGATCCGAAGGCAAAGTGTTTGTTGCTAAGAATGGATCCTTTCTGGAGAAGGAGTTTCTCTCGAAAGGTGTGAATAGTAGGAAGGTAGAACTCGATGAGGTTATTGAACCTCCTCTTCATGAATTGGCGAGTGGCGCAGCGCCGGAAACCGTTCCGGTGGTGACTTCACCAAATGAAGTGGGAGCTAATGATGAAGATCATGAAACTCCAAAAGAGGATGCTATCGAACCTCGCAGGTCGACAAGAACACGCGCCACTCCTGAATGGTACGGTGATCTTATCGTAAATGCCATTGTTGAGAACGATGACCCTGCGACGTATGATGAAGCGATGATGAGCCCAGATTCCAACAAATGGCATGAAGCCATGAAATCCGAAATGGAATCCATGTATGAAAACCAAGTATGGACTTTGGTGGAACTTCCCAATGACCGAAAGGCTGTTGAGAATAAATGGATTTTCAAGAAGAAAACAAACGCTGATGGTAATGTGACCGTCTATAAAGCACGACTTGTCGCAAAAGGTTTCCGACAAATTCAAGGAATTGACTACGATGAGACTTTCTCACCCGTAGCGATGCTAAAGTCGGTTAGGATTATGTTAGCAGTTGCTGCATTTTTCGATTATGAAATTTGGCAGATGGATGTGAAAACCGCGTTCCTTAATGGTAACATTGAGGAAGAGTTGTACATGGTACAACCCAAGGGTTTTGTTAATCCTAAGGATGCTGACAAGGTATGCAAACTTCAGCGATCCATCTATGGACTGAAGCAAGCGTCCCGAAGTTGGAATCTCAGTTTTGACGAAGTTATCAAAGGGTTTGGATTTGTCAAAACTTATGGAGAAACTTGTATTTACAAGAAAGTGAGTGGGAGCTCTGTAGCATTTCTAATATTATATGTGGATGACATATTGCTGATTGGAAATGATACGGAACTTTTGAAGAGCGTAAAAGATTACTTAAACAGTAAGTTTTCAATGAAAGACCTTGGTGAAGCGGTGTATATTTTAGGCATCAAAATCTATAGAGATAGATCAAGATGCTTAATTGGGCTATCACAAAGTACATATCTTGACAAGATTATAAAGAGGTTTAGAATGGAAGATAGTAAGAAAGGGTTCTTACCTATGTTGCAAGGAAAGATCTTGAGTAAGACTCAAGGTCCGGCTACAGCTGAAGATAGAGAAGAGATGAATAAGATTCCCTATGCCTCTACCATAGGCTCTATCATGTATGCCATGTTGTGTACAAGACCGGATGTGGCACATGCTATTAGTTTGACTAGTAGGTACCAATCCGATCCAGGTTTGGAACACTGGACGGCGGTCAAGAATATCCTTAAGTACTTACGAAGGACTAAGGATATGTTTCTCGTATATGGCGGTGAAGAAGAGCTCGTCGCAAGTTGTTACGTCGATGCTAGCTTCGACACTGATCCGGATGACTCTAAGTCTCAATCCGGGTACGTATTCATTATGCATGGAGGAGAAATAAGCTGGAGGAGTTCCAAGCAAAGCGTGGTGGCGAGATCAACTACAGAGGCGGAATACATTACTGCTTCAGAAGCGGCGGAGGAAGCAGTTTGGATGAAGGAGTTCATATCCGAACTGGGTGTGGTTCCGAGTGCATTGGATCCAATGGTTATCTATTGTGACAACAATGGTGCCATAGCCAATACTCAGGAGCCAAGGTCTCACAAGAAATTCAAGCATGTGAAGCGTCGATTTCACTCCATCCGTGAACATGTCACGGATGGTGATGTAAAGATTTGCAAAGTACACACGGATCTGAATGTGGAAGATCCACTGACTAAAGCTCTCCCCACGGCAAAACATGATCAGCACCAGAACTCAATGGGTGTTAGATTCATCACTATGTAATCTAGATTATTGACTCTAGTGCAAGTGGGAGACTGAAAGGAATATGCCCGAGAGGCAATAATAAAGTTGTTATTATATTATTCCGTGTTCATAATAGATGTTTATTTCTCATGCTAGAATTGTATTAATCGGAAACATTAATACTTGTGTGATTAATAAACTAAAAGGGTTCCTAGTAAAGCCTCTCTTTTATACTAGCTCGTTGATTAACCGATGATCAAGGTTTCCTGATCATGAACATTGGATGTTGTTAATAACGGGGTCATATCATTAGAAGAATGATGTGATGAACACTCACACCCATAGTACGAATAGCAATACGATCAAGTCATCAAGTTCATTGCTATATCAAACTCATACGAAATAGTTCTAATCCTCAGACCATGAGATCATGTTAATCACTGATACCGGAAGAGTGCTTTGATGATATCAAACATCACACCATCACAGGGTGATTATAAAGGTTGATTTGGGTATTCTGAAAGTATTAGTTGAGGCTCATGGATCAAGAGTGGAATTTGTCCGACCCGATGACGGGAAGATATTCTCTGGGCCCTTCTCGGTGATATTGCATTAGAATCGCTTGCAAGCATGTGACTCTGTCACAGGAATGCATTATCACAGAACGAGTAAAGAGACTTGTCGGGAACGAGATCGAACTAGGTATGGTTGATATCAAATGATCGGATCTCAGACAAGTAATAATATCGCAAGACAAAAGGAATTAACTATGTTCATTATTGGTTCACACGATCACTAGTTCATCGTTGAGTAAGTGGGAGTCATCATGGATTTCCAGATCCCGGTGATGATTATTGATCGGAGAGGAGTCTCGATCATGTCCACGTTATTCACGAACCGTAGGGTGACACACTTAAGATTCGCCATCGTTTTTGAGTGGATACGATACCCCGATCGAATTACAGGACAGTATGGGGGTTGTTTCAGAAAAGCACCGAAATTGTTTCAGGATATCGAAATAACTCAAGGGTGTATTTGTTAATGTTTGTTAATTGAATGAATTAACAAATATTAAAGAAATAATTGTTTTTATTAAATCAATAAGTGTGAATTTTAATTAGCATGAATGTCATGCAAAATTAAAATGGGGGTTACCTCATGTTGATGAGGGGGTTACCACCATGAAGGGAATGAAGAGCGGGTTACCACCATGATGAGGAGGAGGACCTCCACCTAGGGGCCGGCGCACCCCCCAAGGGGGGCTTCCCCCTCCTCCCCTATAAAACCCCCTCCCTCTCCTCCAAGTCACACACATGTTGGTTCTTCCCTCTCCCGCAAAGTTGCTGCCCCAAATCCGTCTTAGCTTAGCGAAGCTCTGCCGGATTGTTAGTTCGAGTTTCACACACTTGGAGAAGTGAGTGTTGGAGTGTCCGGCGGATCCCTTCTTCCGATGCCCCGCTGGACCGAGGGCGTGGAGGAGTCGACGACGAGCTGTACGTGTGACCGAGCACGGGGGCGCTGCCGGTTGTCGCGCCGTGTACACGATGTCGTGATCGTCAAGTGAACCACTACGTCGACTACGTCAAGTGAACGACTACGTCGACTACGTGCGTCTTCCTCGACTCTCCATCGACAACGTTTGTGCGGGAACGTAATCCCCGCTACCGGTCTTCGAGGGTTAGTCTCCGTTGCTACCATCTCGTAGATATTCTTGGCTAGTTTATGTGTTCCTGCGTAGGAAATTTTTTGTTTTCTATGCTACAAACCTATGAGGCGGTCCATAACCTCTTCTTGTGGTTATTGAACTGTGCAGCCATCTTCTTGAGAGCCCACTCCCTGACTTTCTCCTTCTGTTTCTCTGCGTCTTCCAAGGACTCGGTGACCGGCAGATTGAAATGTGGAATGAGGGATTCCCGAAGTCTATCTTTCAAGACCTTGGTGACATAATACATCGTCATCTACTGATTCATGAATAGAGTCTTCATATATATATATATACCTCGCCGGACCGTGTTATTAAGTCACGTCCAGTCCCTTGTGAGCCGTCCTCGCAATCGTCATTTCTTTCAGATTCATGCGGCTGCTCCTCCTCCATTCCCTCACCCGACTCGTTCAAAAATTCTGAGCCGTCTCCTTCTGCACCGGTACCCTCTCCTATAATATTCAACAATTCTTCTTCACCTTCTCTTCCGGCGCCGAAATCCATAACTGAAATCCATAACATAGATTAATACATCGAGTAAACAATATACAACAGATGGATATAGATCAACAACATTACTATATTTCTATTTCTATTACTAACAATTTCTATTACCAACTACTATTTTCTATTAAACCCATTTCTAAAATTTCTATCTATTCACTATTTCTAATAAATTCCTAATTCTAACATTTTCCTAATAATTCCATTTCTAATAACATTTCTATTTCTAATAAATTCCTATTTCTAATAACATTTCTATTTCTAATAGCATTTCTATTTCTAATAACATTTCTAATAACATTTCTATTTCTAATAACATTTCTATTTCTAATAGCATTTCTATTTCTAATAACATTTCTATTTCTAATAACATTTATAACATTTCTAATAACATTTCTAACCCTAATTCTAACCCTAACACTATTTCTAACACTATTTTCTAATGTTTTTTCTAACTATTATTTTCTAAATACTATTTCTAACTCTAACACTATTTCTAACACTATTTTCTAACATTTTTTCTAATGTTTTTTCTAACTATTATTTTCTAACTACTATTTCTAACCCTATTTTCTATCTATTTTTTCTAAGTAAAAAATCCTAAGAAATGAAAAAACTTAAATAAAAAAATCTTATACCGAGGGAGGCGACGGCGCAGGGGGCCTCGGGCGTGGTGGGAGGCGACGGCGCTGGCTCGGGTTCGGCGGTCGGGAGGCCTCGGGGTCGGCGGGGGACTGCGGCGGGAGGCCTCGTGGTCGGCGATGGCTGGCTCAGGCTCGGCGCGTGCGGTGCAGAGACGGCGACGGCGGCGGGTTCGGCGACGGCGTTGGCGGCGGCGGATTCGGCGACGTCGGCGGCCACAGCGGCGGCGATTTCCCGGGCGACCGCAACGATCCACAGCGGCGGTTTCTCGAAGCTCGTCTGCGGGCGTCTGAATCGGCTAAGTGTTCCACTGGGGAAGAAGGAGGGGCGGCACGGGCTTTTATACCCCCCCTTTAGTCCCGGTTGGTGGCTCCAACCGGGACTAAAGGGGGGTCTTTAGTCCCGATTGAAGCCACCAACCGGGACTAAAGGGTCTTTAGTCCCGGTTGGTATCTTCAACCGGGACTAAAGAGTTTTTGGCGGTTCGCGCCCGAGCCCCGACCTTTAGTCCCGGTTGACGAAATGAACCGGGACTAAAGGGTCAATTAATGCGCGCCAAGGGACATATTTTTTCTGATTTCATTTGAAATATGAATGTTGAATTTTAAACTGAATAACTTCTGTAGATTTTAGAATTTGATAAAACTTTGAATATAAAAAGTGTTTCAAATTGAATAACTAATTCAAAACTATTTTCTATTTTCAAAAAAGTTATTCTAACTATTCAAACTATGAACTATTTTGCCATTTTCAATTAAAACTATATTGATTAATATTCTTTTGCATATTTTAGAATTTGATAAAACTATGAATATGAAAAGTGTTTGAAATTGAATAACTAATTCAAAACTATTTTCTATTTTTAAAATCAATTATTCTGACTATTCAAACTATTAACTATTTTGCCATTTTCAATTAAAAATATATTGATTAATATTCTTTTTGCATATCTTAGAATTTGATAAAACTATGAATATGAAAAGTGTTTGAAATTGAATAACTAATTCAAAACTATTTTCTATTTTTAAAATCAATTATTATAACTATTCAAAGTATTAACTTTTTTGCCATTTTCAATTAAAACTATATTGATTAATATTGCTTTTGCATATTTTAGAATTTGATAAAACTATGATTATGAAAAGTGTTTGAAATTGAATAAGTAATTTAAAACCCAAAATTATACATTGACATAAAAGGTTTAATACATTATTACACATCACTAACATCCCCATCTAGTGTTGGGGTTTCCTTCTGCACCGTAACCATGGAGTATCTTCTTTGTTTAAGAGGATGGCTGGGTCAGTGTTCACTCTGAAGGGCGGAATTTCATCAAACTTGTTATAATCTTCTGATATATCTGTCTTGTCCTCCACTACCACGATGATTCTTTTCCCTGAGAGAACAATGTGTCGCTTTGGCTCATCGTGTGATGCATTCATTTTCTTATCTTTTCTTTTTCTCGGTTTCGTAGACATGTCCTTCACATAGAAAATCTGAGCAACGTTATTGGCTAGGACGAATGGTTCATCTCTGTAACCAAGATTATTGAGATCCACCATTGTCATTCCATACTGCTGGTCTACCTTTACCCCGCCTCCTGTGAGCTTGACCCATTTGCACCGAAACAAAGGGACCTTAAAAGATGGTCCAAAGTCAAGTTCCCATATCTCCTCTATGTAACTATAATATGTGTCCTTTGTCCCATTGTCGTGTACTGCATCAAAGCGGACACCACTATTTTGATTGGTGCTCTTTTTATCTTGGGCGACCGTGTAAAATATATTCCCATTTATCTCATAACCCTAGAAAGTCAATATAGTGGAAGATGGTTTCTTGGCCAACATGGACAACTCATATCCAATAGTGGCGTCATTTATGAGAAGTGTTTGCAACCAACCACCAAAAGTTGCCATGTTTAACTTTGTAATCCAGGAGTTAGACTGCCCCAGGATTTCCGAGCGTACAATATTCTTGTGTCGCTCCATATATGGCTCCACCAACGTGGAATTTCGTAAAACTGTGTAGTATGCTTCACTCAAAGAATATTCGTCCATACAGTATGCTGATTTCATTCCTAGCGTGTCTTTTTCACCCAGTCTCCCCTCATGCCGCGATTGAGGAAGACTAATCGGGTTCAGGTCAGTAACAAAGTCAACACAAAACTCAATGACCTCCTCTGTTATATAGCCCTTGGAGATGCTTCCTTCTGGCCTAGCATGGTTATGCACATATTTCTTTAAGACTCCCATGTACCTCTCAAAGGGGAACATATTGTGCAGAAAAACTGGACCGAGAATGGTAATCTGTTCGACTGGGTGAACTAAGAGATGCGTCATAATATTGAAGAAGGACGGTGACCAACTCGAAGCTGACAAGACATTGGGCCACATCATTCTGTAATCGTTGTTGATCTTCTGGATTGATTACCTTCTGGGAAATCGCATTGAGGAATGCACATAGCTTCACAATCGGTACTCAAACATTTTTCGGTAGAATCCCCTGATGCTCCTAGATGATGTGGGAGATCGAAGGTCCTTGTGCGTGGTGAATGACCAGCCCGTTGGGAACCCCAAGAGGAAGGTGTGATGAGTATAGCAGCTGGTTTTCCCTCAGTTAAGAAACCAAGGTTTATCGTTCTTGGAGAGGAGAGACAAACGACTGAAGGTGATGCTTGCTAGTTTGCGACAGCTTCAGACAATTTATATGTGGCGCCTCGTCCAAGCTTTGCTTGCTAGCTGCAACGCGGAACCTGCACACAACACAACCAAATACTTTGTTCCCAACTTGCGATGAGGTTGTCAATCTCACCGGTTTGCTTGAAACAAAGATTATGAGCGTATCGAGTGGAAAACAGTAGAGTATGCGAGTAAAGTAAACAGTGCGAGTAAAGTAAACAGGTGATAGCAATATGATGGAAATAGGACCGGGGTCCACAGTTCACTAGTGGTGTCTCTCCATAAGATAAATAACACATGCTAGGTAAACAAATTACAGTTGGGCAATTGATAGAATAAAGATAAACGTGATATGTCAAGAAGATCACTATGAGATTTACTCTGGGCATTACAACAAAATACATAGACCGCCATCCAACTGCATCTATGACTAATAATCCACTTGTGGCGAATCAATCCGAGAACTCCACAAGTATTAAGTTGCGAACAACAGATAATTGCATTAAGCAATGTGTGTAATGTAAACAAAGCATATGCCCTTGAGCATATGAATGTTGTTTTCTCCCTAGTAGCAATAGCACATCTACAACCTTAGAGGTTTCTGTCACTCCCCCAGGTTAAATAGAGGCATGAACCCACTATCGAGCATAAATACCCCCTCTTGGAGTCACTAGCAACTACTCGGCCAAGATAGCTACTAACAACGGAGAGCATGCAAGATCATAAACAACATAGAGATAACATAAGATATATTTCAGTACAGCAACTCAATCATAACACCAATATTCATCGGATCCCAACAAACCAAACATGTAGAATTACATAACGGTGATCTCAATCATGTAGGGCAGCTCATGAGATCTAAATATGAAGCACATGGTGGAGAAGACAACCATCTAGCTACTGCTACGGACCCATAGTCCAAGGTAGACTACTCACTCATCGCTCCGGAGGCAAGCATGGCTATGAAGAAGACCTCCTGTGGCGATTCCCCTCTCCGGTAGAGTGCCGGGAAGAGCTTCTGGACCCTCCCGATCTTCGGGTCGACGGCGGCGGTGGATCGCGATGTGTTCTGGAAAAGTGATCGGGTACTTAGGTTTTTTCCGTCGGGGGGTCTTTATAGGCGAAGGGCGATGTCAGAGGTGGAGCCAGGTGGCCTCACGCCAGGGTGGCGTGGCCCAAGCCCTGGCCGCGCCAGCCTGGTGTGTGGGGCCCCTGTGGCCCCCCTCCTACTCCTCTTTGGATCTCTGGAAGCTTCCAGGTAAAATAAGACTTCAGGAACTTGTTTCGTCCAATTCCGAGAATATTTCCTGTGTATCACTTCTGAAACACAAAAACAGCAGAAAACAGGGAACTGGCACTGTGGCAACTTGTTAGTAGGTTAGTTCCGGAAAATGCATAAAAGTGCCACGAAGTGTAACGAAACATTAGGCCTAGTGTGTAAAAACAAGCATGGAGCATAAAAAATTATAGATACGTTTGAGACGTATCAAGCATCCCCAAGCTTAACTCTTGCTCGTCCTCGAGTAGGTAAGTGATAACAAAAGAATAATTTTTGAGGTGACATGCACCTACACAATCTTGATCATATATGTAAGCATTTGTGAGCTGGGATCATAAGAACTTAAAACATGGGCATGAAGATATAATCTTGACAATAGAAACTTAGCAACCATGTTGTAAACATGAAAATGAACACAAACAAAAGATCATGAAAATGAAACAATGAAAGTCAAACGTGTGTTCAAATCATAAGGAAAAACATACAAATGGTTTTCAGCTTGTCCTTCAAAGAGAGCAAAACATAAATGCATAGGACACCTTCAAGTTTAAGAGGGCGACTAGATATAAATAATTTAAGAACAAGTGAAACCAACAATATGAATCAATCAATGAAAACTTTGGGACAATGCACATTATACTAAGAATGACAACTATGCTCTCTTAATGGTGCATAAAGGAAGAAGGTGGTGACTCAACATAAAAGTAGAAGAAAGGCCCTTCGCAGAGGGAAGCAGTGATTGCAAGTTTTATAACCTTCAAAAATTATGGTACTTACCGGCTTTGAGCTCTCATTGCCCCCATCATAAGCTTCTTGAATGGTTAAAGTTAATGCGAGAACAATTATGATGCATATGCTTGACAAATCATAAGTTGAAAACCTCGTGTCCCGTGAATACGAGTACCCAAACCTCATGCTACTTTACTTAGAGTCCCAAGCAAGGCTCTTATCATTGTAAATATATGCATATCATTAAGAACCGCCAATGGGGTACCTCCGTGCCCGATGTCATGGAACAAGCCCACACCAAAATGACAGGACAAGCAGACAATGAACACCTCGACATCTCTTTTATTTGCCATTTGTTTAGCTTTTTATTGTGAGATGCGTTGTCGAATGTTCACCATGGGTATGCTGCAAATTTCCACCATGAATTATGCATGGCTTAGATTGGCGGCCCGACGTTTCCCTAACACATATACAAACTCTATGATCCCCACAAGATTCCAAATTCATTTCACACCGCGGGCATCCATAAACAAAAGATCACGATATCAACTCAAATAAGAAGTGCAATGTTGAAAGCTTGCCCATGACTGCATGGCTGGGCTAGTCTCCAGCTTACAACTTGCAAGCATAACAACTCAACATAAGAGACCACAATGTCAAAATTTTAAGAACAGGAAAAAGTAAAGTGTGCCTTCCGGTTTATGAGAGCTTTACTGACCGAATTTCGCATAACACTGGTAAGAGTTTAATTTGAAGGGAAAATAAAAGCAAGTCAAATTTACTTGGAATAGCAAATTGCTAGTAGGTATGTATGGTGGACACTTTGGAAAACTTTGGCTTTTAGGAGTTGTATGCACGAGTAGAGCTCATACTCAGTACAAGGCGAGGGCTCGCAAAAGACTGGGAGCGACCAACTAAGAGAGCAATAATGGTCATAATCATGCAAAGCGACAAAGCGACATTAATAGAAGCATAAGATGACATCAAATGTCAAAAACTAAATGATCATGAAGGATATTGGCGACTTTGTAAGAGTCTAACATGTGTGAGCATGCGCCAAGTCAACCCAAATAAAGCATCAAGGAGAAAACCAAAATAATGCTTCCATACAATAAAAACAACGCATGATTTTTTTCAAAGGCTCATTAAGCAATCTCAGTTGTTTGAGACAAGTCATGCTACAGAAAAACCACTAAGCATACTATCAAAAAGACATGAAGCATGACATGAAAAAGCCTAAGCCGCAGTCTACACAAGCTCCTTCTTGTACCACTATTTTGCATAAAGCTTTTTCTCTTTTCCAACACCATTTGAAATTTTTATAAACACCTCTTTTGATGAAAACCAATAAAGATTAGAGGCAAAAATACACCTTGATGAAAAGATATGACAAGGTCTGAATGCAAATCAAGGCAAAAACGAAAACCAAAAGCAGTAGCAGAAAAAGAAGAACACCCGGTGAAATTGTAAGAATGAAAAACAGAGTGTTCTTGGCAAATGAAAACGAGTACATCTCCTCCAAAAGAAATTTGTTGGGGTCCAACCATTTATTGCATCAAACAAAATAAACCAACTAAGAAAACTAAAACAACTGACGCTCCAAGAAAAACACATAGTGCATGAAGCAATAAAAATATAGTGTTTTGAAAGGTGACCTAATTTTTGCCGATGAAGAAGGGGTGCCTCGGGGGCTTCCCCAAGCTTTGACGCTTGTACTTCTTGGATATTTCTTGGGGTGATGCATGGGCATCCCCAAGCTTGAGCTTTTGTCCATTCTTCAACTCATCTCATCATTCTCCAATCCCTACACTTGAAAACTTCCTTCATACAAAACTAAACACAATTCTATTAGCAACATTAGTGTAGGCATAACATATAATCAACCTCTTTTTGCTTTAGGTTTCAACCCAAAACCACCACATATAAAGCAAATACTACTGTAGCAACTTCCCCACAAGAGTTCCATGATCAAAAGAACTCAAAAGAAAGCGATAAAGCGGCAAACACAAATATTGGCAGAAATCTATCAAAACAGAACAGCTGACAAAGAACGAATTTTTGAGGGGTTTTCGGTTGCTGAAATCAAAAAGTGTTCAACTAACAAAAGTTTGGATATAACCTGGGGCATATGCACAAGAAATCGCAGGTCCAAAAGATATACAGAGAATTTATACGAATTTTTACGGTGCAGCACCGAAAACAGTTTCAAGACAGCAACATCCCCAAATCTTTACCTCACTCAAATTAGAGGCTTCTCTTGGCACAAAAACGAAATAAAAAGGATAAGGAGCGGTCATTACAGTAGTAATGACTTCCAAGACTCAAATAAAAGAAAAAAATACTGAAAAGAAAACATTGGGTTATCTCCCAAGAGTGCTTTTCTTTAACGCCTTTGAGCTAGGCGCAGAAAATTGCGAATCAAGTAATATCAAGAGATGAAGTACTAGGATCAGCGTGTGCCTTACGTCTTCCTTTCTTACCTTTGCTCTTGACTCTAGGAAAGACATGGCTATTGCAAGGTGGAGAGATAAATCTTATATTGCCTTTTCCCACATCAATGACGGCGCCCAGGAGCTTCAAGAGGGATATTCCAAACGTGATTTGTCCTCTCCCTACACATTCAATAACAAGATAATCAGTAGATATCATTCTTCCTAGGACTTTTGTAAAAACTCCTTCAGCATTCCAATGGGAAATATAGTGGCATTGTTAGTAAGAGAAATTCCTTCTCCCCCTCAGAAAGCTTCCAAAGGCTCAAAGATTCATAAACATCCTTTGGCATGAGACAAAATTCAGACATAATATCACAACGAGCATGAAAAGTTTCACCACTAATGGTGATTTTTACCATAGGATACCAACTCGAGGGTTCAGAATTTGTTGGCACATAATCAAAATGCTGGCGCAAAGTATTGTAATAATAATTCAAACTAGCAGTGCGAGTCTCAAGAGTATCAAGTCTATTAAAAATGCACACAAGAGAGGAATCAAAATAGGTTGGCATGCTATAAATTGTAATCAACTTTTTTATAATATTGAAGGCTTGATCTCCATCACAATGAAGGAAATCTCCTTCTGCAGTAGCATCCAAAGCATATCTATAACGAAGAGAAAGTCCAAAGTCAAAGCTACTAAGAAGCAAACTCAATGTTTTAGGTTCAGTTTTTCCATGCCAATCATAAATTCTAGACCAAGCTTCTTTAAAACTTTCCTCATCCTTTTGTTTAAAAGTGAAAATCATATCCTCGGGCGACATAGTAGTAGCAACTGAACTAGACATAATAAACTAAAGTAAAGAAATAGCAACTACCAAGGATTCTAATTTTTTTGGGTTTTTGATATAAAATGATGCAGGTAAAATAAATAAAGTAAAGCAAAACTATAACAAAGTAAAGGATGTGCGTGCGAAAACTCCCCTCGCAGAAGTCTTCTACTTCCTCCCCGGCAACGGCACCAGAAAAACAGCTGATGCTCCTAGATGATGTGGGAGATCGAAGGTCCTTGTGCGTGGTGAATGATCAGCCCGTTGGGAACCCCAAGAGGAAGGTGTGATGAGTATAGCAGCTGGTTTTCCCTCAGTTAAGAAACCAAGGTTTATCGTTCTTGGAGAGGAGAGACAAACGACTGAAGGTGATGCTTGCTAGTTTGCGACAGCTTCAGACAATTTATATATGGCGCCTCGTCCAAGCTTTGCTTGCTAGCTGCAACGCGGAACCTGCACACAACACAACCAAATACTTTGTTCCCAACTTGCGATGAGGTTGTCAATCTCACCGGTTTGCTAAAAACAAAGGTTATGAGCGTATCAAGTGGAAAACAGTAGAGTATACGAGTAAAGTAAACAGTGCGAGTAAAGTAAACAGGTGATAGCAATATGATGGAAATAGGACCGGTGTCCACAGTTCACTAGTGGTGTCTCTCCATAAGATAAATAACACATGCTGGGTAAACAAATTACAGTTGGGCAATTGATAGAATAAAGACAACGTGTATATGTCGAGAGGATCACTATGAGATTTACTCTGGGCATTACAACAAGATACATAGACCGCCATCCAACTACATCTATGACTAATAATCCACTTGTGGCGAATCAATCTGAGAACTCCACAAGTATTAAGTTGCGAACAACAGATAACTACATTAAGCAAAGTGTGTAATGTAAACAAAGCATATGCCCTTGAGAATATGAATGTTGTTTTCTCCCTAGTAGCAACATCACATCTACAACCTTAGAGGTTTCTGTCACTCCCCCAGGTTAAATAGAGGCATGAACCCATTATCGAGCATAAATACCCCCTCTTGGAGTCACTAGCAACTACTCGGCCAAGATAGCTACTAACAACGGAGAGCATGCAAGATCATAAACAACATAGAGATAACATAAGATATATTTCAGTACAGCAACTCAATCATAACACCAATATTCATCGGATCCCAACAAACCAAACATGTAGAATTACATAACGGTGATCTCAATCATGTAGGGCAGCTCATGAGATCTAAACATGAAGCACATGGTGGAGAAGACAACCATCTAGCTCCTGCTATGGACCCGTAGTCCAAGGTAGACTACTCACTCATCGCTCTGGAGGCAAGCATGGCGATGAAGAAGACCTCCGGTGGCGATTCCCCTCTCCGGCAGGGTGCTGGGAAGAGCTTTTGGACCCTCCCGATCTTCGGGTCGACGGCGGCGGCGGATCGCGATGTGTTCTAGAAAAGTGATCGGGTACTTAGGTTTTTTCCGTCGGGGGGTCTTTATAGGCGAAGGGGCGATGTCAGAGGTGGAGCCAGGCGGCCTCACGCCAGGGTGGTGCGGCCCAGGCCCTGGCCACGCCAGCCTGGTGTGTGGGACCCATGTGGCCCCCCTCCTACTCCTCTTCGGATCTCTGGAAGCTTCCGGGTAAAATAGGACTTCAGGAACTTGTTTCGTCCAATTCCGAGAATATTTTCTGTGTATCACTTCTGAAACACAAAAACAGCAGAAAACAGGGAACTGACACTATGGCAACTTGTTAGTAGGTTAGTTCCGGAAAATGCATAAAAGTGCCATGAAGTGTAACGAAACATTAGGCAAATGGTGTAAAAACAAGCATGGAGCATCAAAAATTATAGATACGTTTGAGACGTATCATCCCCCTCAGTGCAACCGGAAGCAATTGCGTCATAAGCACGTGGCAGTCATGAGACTTTAGGTTTTGGAATTTTTTCTCTGTCATATTTATTATTCCCTTTATATTTGAGGAGAATTCAGATGGGACCTTGATACTGCTCAGGCATTCAAAAAAGATTTCATTCTCTTCTTTGGTAAGAGCGTAGCTCGTAGGACCCTTAAAATCCTCTGGATGCATGCCGTCTCTTCTTTTCATATGGTGCTGGTCCTCACATGCTTCTGGTGTATCTTTTGTCTTCCCATACAAGCCCAAGAAGCTTAGTAGGTTCACGCAAATATTCTTTGTCACGTGCATCACGTCAATTGCAGAGCGGACCTCTAGGAATTTCCAATACTCAAACTCCCAAAATATAGATTTCTTCTTTCACATGGGTGCATGTCCGCTAGCGTCATTTTGAATAGACAGACTGCCAGGACCCTTTCCAAAGATTACTTTGAAATCTTTGACCATATCAAATATATCAACACCAGTATGGCGTTTAAGCTTGCCCCGGACTTCTGCCTCGCCGTTGAAATGCTTGCCTTTTTTCTTCAATTGATGTTTGGGCGAAAGAAATCGATGATGCCCCAAATACACCACCTTCTTACTTTTATCCAAATATATACTATCGATCTCACCTAAACAGTGCATGCATGCATTGTATCCCTTGTTTGTCTGTCCTGAAAGGTTACTATGAGCAGGCCAATCATTGATGGTCACGAACAACAACGCTCGTAGATCAAATTCCTCTTGTTTGTACTCATCCCACACACGAACACCTTCAGTCTGCCACAGCTGTAAAAGTTCATCAACTAATGGCCTTAGATACACATCAATGTCATTGCCGGGTTGCTTCGGGCCTTGGATAAGCACTGGCATCATAATAAACTTTCGCTTCATGCACAACCAAGAAGGAAGGTTATAGATACATAGAGTCACGGGCCAGGTGCTATGACTGCAGCTCTGCTCCCCAAAAGGATTCATGCCATCTGTACTTAGACCAAACCTCAAGTTCCGTGCGTCTTCCGTAAACTCCGGGAAATCTCTGTCGATTTTTCTCCACTGCGACCCATCAGCGGGGTATCTCAACATCTCGTCACTCTTACGGTCTTCTTTGTGCCACCTCAACAACTTGGCATGCTCTTTGTTTCTGAACAAACGTTTCAACCGTGATATTATAGGTGCATACCACATCACCTTGGTAGGAACCCTCTTCCTGGGGCGCTCGCCCTCAACATCACCAGGGTCATCTCGCCTGATCTTATACCAAAATGCACTGCACACCGGGCATGCATTCAAATTCTCATACTCACCGCGGTAGAGAATACAGTCATTAATGCATGCATGTATCTTCTGCACCTCCAATCCTAGAGGGCAGACAATCTTCTTTGCTTCATATGTACTGGCGGGCAATTCATTATCCTTTGGAAGCATCTTCTTCACAATTTTCAGCAACTTTTCAAATCCCTTGTCAGATAAACCACTCTCTGCTTTCCATTGCATCAATTTCAGCGTGCTTTCTAGCTTTTTCTGTCCGTCTTCGCAATTTGGGTACAAATTCTTTTTGTGATTATCTAACATGCATTCCAACTTCTCCCTCTCCTTTTCACTTTCACAGTCAATCTATGCATCAACAATGACCTGACCAAGATCATCAGCGGGCACATCTGATGCCTGTTCTTCACCTTCTTCTTCTTCATTATCTTCCATTGTGGTATCGGTGGTTTCAGGGAACTCAGGATAGTTATCATCATTCTCTTCTTCATCGTTGTCTTCCATCATAACCCCTCTTTCCCTATGCTTGGTCCAACAATTATAGCCGGACATGAAACCGAACCGGAACAGTGGATGTGAAGGGTCTTTGTGGAGGGGTAATCCTTCTCATTTCGACAAACACCGCATGGACAACACATAAAACCATTTCGCTTGGTTGCCTCAGCCACATTGAGAAAAGAATGCACGCCTTTAATGAAATCTCCAGAGCGTCGATCGGCGTACATCCATGCTCGGCTCATCTGCATTATATAAGTATATATCAAACGCAAATCAAATATACAATTTCTATTTCTATCTCTAATTTTGTTTGTATGTCCATTTCTATATCTTTAATTTTATTTCTATCACTATTTTTATTTCTATCTCTATTTCTATCACTATTTTTATTTATATCTCTATTTCTATTATCTATATATTTCGATCTCAATTTCTAATTCTATCTCTATTTCTATCACTATTTTTATTTCTATCTCAATTTCTATTTTCTATTTCTATTTCTATCTCTATCTCTATTTCTATCTCTATTTCTATCTCTATTTCTATCACTATTTTTATTTCTATCTCAATTTCTATTTTCTATTTCTATTTCTATCGCTATTTCTATTTCTATCTCTATCTCTATTTCTATGTCTATGTCTATTTCTATAATTATTTTTAATTCTATCTCTATCTCTATCTCTCTATCTTTATTTTTATTTTCTATTTTCTATTTCTATCTATATCTCTATCTCTACCTCTATTTCTACCTCTATCTTCATCTACTTCTACACATAATCAAATAAACATCTAAATAATTGCTTCCATAAAAAATTCACAAATCTCTCTACTTCTAGAGCATTAAATGAGCTAAATTACCAATGAAAGACAAAAGCTCAAAGTTTCTCACCTTTTAGTCCACTTAGATTGAAGTGGGGACACCAATTTATAACAAAAAATGGTGATCAAAGAGGATAAACTAGAGCTAGCTTGTTGCATGAAGAACACTTGTAGAGTGGAGAGGGGGAGTGGCTGGCTCGGGGAGGAAGAAGGAGATTTTTTATATAGAGAACTCATTAGTCCCGGTTGGTAATAGCAATCGGGACTAACGGCTGAGTCTTTAGTCCCGGTTGGTATCACCAACCGGGACTTATGAGCCTGGCAACGACCGGATTCGACTCCAGACATATTAGTCCCGGTTCGTAATACGAACCGGGACTAAAGGTTCAAAATGAACCGGGACTAATGGATTCTGGGGTCCTGCGGCCGAAAAAGCGGTGGGCCCCAGGGCACCAGTCCCGGTTCAAAGAGCAACCGGGACTAATGCCCCAGAATATTAGGCCCGTTTTCTACTAGTGTGATGAAACAAGGGGCTTGCAACAAAATCTTCTTACTATTAATCGTGCTCGTTATAAATAGAGAAAAATCGTAAGCACCTTCGCAAATGGTGACACAAAGGAGAAGTACCATCATAAATGATTTGCTATGAGCATTTAAGTTTTTCGCCTGGTGCATCGCACGAGCAGTTTTACTAGTAATTTATCAAATAAGTAGACATCGATTTATAAGGTATAAGACTATAAAGTTACGTGCAACTAGTTAAATAGATATAATTCTAGATAATAGAAGGCTACGAAGATTGGTGGTTGGTTAGGGCTCGGCACATGCGTGCTCTGAACTTTATATCAAAACCATGCACTTCGTAATATGCTTGAGTATTTAAGAGTACTAGTGTGCTGGATTTTTATATCATTCAAGACCATCTCTCAAAACATGTGTAACAAGCCTTACTTGAACGAAATACCGGCGACTCAGCGCTCTCGAACTTGCTTGAAACCAATCCAGTGCTCCTGAAAATCTCTACCAATAAAACGGCGATGTGATATCCGTTGGTACGTACGTCGCGCCATTTTGCAAATAACACCCTATAGAATTCAAAAATCAACCCGCACTCCACGCAGTCAGACCCTGTAAAGAACCTGATCATAGGGTTTTAGGATGAATGGAGCTGGGACAGAGGTACATGTTGCTCTACAAAAAATAATTGAGGATTCCCTGCATATTCAAGACTAGATATGTAAAAGAAACTGAACTTAGGAGAATAACACTACACTACAAGGACCTCTAAAGCCGAGGTTTTATACAGAAGCAATACCATCTGGGGAAAAACAGGGTGTAGAATGGGAAAAAATATTTAATTGCAATGTGGTGGTTTTGTAGCATTATTTAAAAAAATCATATTTTTCGAACTGAATCCCTCCTCTTATGTAAACCATATTTACATAAGTATTTATTTAAACTTGACCTAGGCAAAAAAATCCTAAGATTCATTTGGTTTAAGCGTTAACTCATATGATAAGTTCCTTGTTTACACACTAATCAAGCATATTTGCATATTTATGGAGGCCAACTAGAACTAAAATAATGTCTACAAAACAAGGTCTAATGGTGCAACCATCCACCCGGTGGAGTGGGAGGACAAGAATTGCCCTTGTGCACATGTATTGAAGGTGTTAATTGCAAATTACGAAAAGTCCTTATTTAGATATTTCGAAGCGGAGCTCACCATAAAGATGCATGTGAGATTGGAATTGAGTTGTGGAGCTGGTGGAACATACAAAATAAGGCCCATGCGGGTAAAAGGAAATGATCAGCTGAGTTATTTTTTTGAGTTTACTTTTCAAGTGCAAAAACAACTTAATGACCTTCATTCAAATAAGTTATAGGTGTAAGTTTTTATTCATGGTATACCATTTTATGTTACTCTCCTGATGCAACGCACGAACATATTTTTAATATTTTATAAATCTAATTAAAATGAAATTTTCTATGAGTTTTTTTTATGCCCGTAGCAACGCACGGGCATTCAGCTAGTAAAATCTAATCCGACGACCTCAGCGGCAGAAGAAAGGGAAAAGAGACCGACTTGGTTAGACTCGGGTCACAAGGAGGAAGAACTTGCTGTTGGGCTGGGCCTATTGGGCCAAATGGTATGGTCGCAACGCTTATTCGGCTGGCCAACTTGTAACAGAGATAGAACTCGAAACTCTGTACCAACTTGTATTCAAATTTGTTCATATCCGATTTTTGTTCGAATTTGAAATATACACAAATCCAAAATTCATTTAAATTTTTGAAATTGATCAGATTTTGAATTTGTCCAAATTGAAAATTATTTGAAAAACAAAAAACCAAAAAAAATCAACCGACCAGTGAACAAGCGACAAAAAATACAAAATAGGAAACAGAAAAAACCGCACGAAATACAGAAAAAAAAAGATCATATCTGCCATAACTGGGTCTAGCCCACAATCGGAAACATGCGGGCGGAGCTTGCAAAGTCGCGCTCACGGGCGGAACATAGGAATTGCCTGCTTATTGGGCTGGGCTTATTGCGCCAAACGGTTTGCTCCCTGTGCTTATTGGGCTGGCGAACTTGTAACAGAGACATAACTCGAAACGAATTTGGATCAAACTCTGTACCACGCCGCGAGCCGCCGCCTTTAACTTGATCGAGCACTTGATAAACAGAACCTGTTACGCCGCCGCGTTGTTCTTGCATCGATCCATCGTTCTTTGGATCGATGGAGCTACCGGACGAGGTGCTCGCGGACATCCTCCGCCGCGTGCTGCCGCCACGGCAGGTGGCCGCGTGCAGGCGCGTGTGCAAGGACTGGCGCTCGGCCATCGACGGCCACAGGCTGGTCCTGCCGCACCTCCTGCCGGGCGGCGCGCCGCGCGGCATGTTCATCAACTACAAGGCCCGTGACGGGTGGAGCGACGTCGGCTGCTTCTCCCGAGGGATCCCCAACCACGGCGACATCGACACCCGTCTCATCCGCCTGCCGCCCCGGAGCGCCGTCGTCGACCACTGCAACGGCCTCCTGCTCTGCGCGTCCGGCTACACGTGCTTCGTGTACAACCCAGCGACGCGGCGGTCGGCACAGGTGCCGGACCCGCCAGTTGCCGAATACTTCAGGTGGGGCATCGGCTCTGCTGCATATCTCGTGTTTGACCCAGCGGTGTCTCTCCACTTCGAGGTGTTCCTGCTCCCTGACAAGCTGCCCGAGAAGCCCGACCCCGACGAGCCGTCGTCACCGTCGTTCGACCTGGAGCGACTCTTCATGGCCAGTGAGGACGAGGAGGATTGGTTAATGAATCCGGAAGAGGATGGAACACAGTACTGGCGCTCTCATGAAGAGCATGGCGAGGTGAGGGACACCATGGGGCTAATGGAATGGCCGCCGCCGGTATACGCGGTGCAAGTCTTCTCCTCCGTCACCGGGCGGTGGGAGGAGAGGACATTCATCCGAAAAGGCGATGCAGCAGGGACAGTGGCAGACATGTGGCGGGATATTTCGTCAGTCGACCAACTCAACAGGCATTGGTCACCATACTTGGATTGGTCACCCAATTTGACAACTGTTCGTGGGCCTCGTCGCCGATACACCGTATATTGGAAACAATTTTTGTATATCCAATGTTGTGCTGGTTTTGTCATAAGGTATACATCCCAACCATCTTTCGTTGATAACATTTAATGTAAGCAAAGTTTTTTTACTACCTGCTTGCTAACCAAATAAACAAATAAATACATTGCAGATTCTCTCTGCTAACTGGAGCGTATCAAGTGATCCAATCCCCAAGAATTCTTAGCGAATACGACTGGTGGACAATACCGAGGACATACCTTAGCAAGTCCAGGAAAGGGGTCTACTACACTGCAACCGATTACTTCAAATTCCAAGTATGGGTGTTGAATGAAGAACCAGAAGCATCCCATGGCTTGTTGCCCGTGTGGGAGATGGTTCACCATGCTGACCTTGAGCCATCCATGAGGCTCAAAAACCCTGAAGATATGGATAAGTCTTGGATCTTGGATCATGTTAATGCCTTAGAAACGAAACAAGGATACCGAGAGTGGGACTCTGATGATGATCATGAGGACAAAGTTGCCGTTAAGATGATGGAAGAAGAACAAGGAGGAGGAGAAGACATTAGGTATTTGCTGGACTTGCTAGGGTACCATCCCGAAAAAGAGATTGCCTTCTTAGGTAGCCGATACCGTGGTTCTGGTTGTGCTTACGCTTACTACCTTGGCACCTCCAAGCTTGAGTACTTGGGGGATCTTTATCCGGAACGGGGAGAATGGAGTAAGTCATGGCCCAAAGTACGGGAGTCGTATGTCTACACACCATGTAGGATCGACATGCTTCATGATTGGAACGGTACATCCATTGATTTGAGTTACTGGTTACAATAAGCTAGCTGGGTTACCATGGAAGAAATGTGGTGCATACCAGAGGTGCTGTAAGCAATGCAAGTTCACTATATTTTGTTTATTTAGAGAGAAAGAACACTCCATTTATTTGTTCTATCTGTAGTATTCATTTATGACTACAAACAATTCAAGTACTGTGGATTTGTAAAAGCTGTTTGTTACGTGCCCTTGCGAGTTGTGGTCTATGAAGTGTGTCGGCGACGAGGTCCTTTAACACCTCCAATGCCCAGATTCATCCATTCGCTGGCGTTCCTCATGTCTCTTGATGCTGGCTTTATCTATTGGGCTTCCCATTCAGAACGGAAGAACATGTTTCAGCTATGTGTTGACTTACCACGAACGGGAGATCTAGGTGATATGAAGAGTCCCACTTTCAGAATTTGAAATTTTGTGTGTGTGCTCAGAGGGCATCAAGGTTTTCAAAATTCACACTTCCTATATTTCAATGAATAGGGCCTTTAAAAAAAGTCAAGCTAATTAAGTAAATTTTGACCAAAGTTTTAGAAAAATTGTTATCAAATATAATATTATATAGATATCATATGAAAATACACATGATATATCTATAACAATATTGATTTTGTATTATACATGTTAATAATTTATTCAAAAAACTTGGTCAAACTTTACGTATTTTGTATTTTAATACACAGGCCTTAATTTTATTGAAATGGAGGTAGTAGTTCGTACAAAAGCAAATAATCTGAGATACAATCTGACGATGATAAGATTGATGAGAAAGTACAATAAGATCCGGTCAGTAGACTATAAAATTAAAGGAAAAAGATACCCATAAGCGCCGCACGTCACGCTCGCTCGTGCGGCGGTTCGCTGTATGGGCCCCACTACATAGCCGCATCTTATCTTATCCCAGTTCCTCTTGACCACACAATCCCCCCACCCTCTCACTCTCACCACCGCGATGGAGCAGCGTGGCTCTGCGTGCTCGCCAGCGGGCGCCTCCTGGCTTTGTACTTGTCAGCGGTCGCCATCCCGGTACGTACTCGGAGGAGCGCCGCTCGACTTCTCCCGTCGCGGTATTCCTCCACCTCCCCGGCACAGCGCCTCCCTTGCAGCATGGTCGACGACGTCTCCCTCCTCACATGCTCATGTGCGGTGTTCTGTCACCTCGTCGTTGTGTGTATCCCGGCGCAGCGCTCAGGCGGCGACGAAAAGGGCTCAACGGCGGGGAGTGCTGGGCGACATAGGGAGCAGGGGTCAGCGATGACTCGTTTGACGGGATGATGGAGGTGGAGCTCCACGGCGAGAGGAGTTCGGCCAGGAAAGGGAGCTTACTCTCTCCCATGGCCATGGCACTACGAACGAAAACAGAACACTCGTAGAAGAGAATGCATAATCTGTTAATTAGAATGAGTCTATACGGCAGTTATGCTTAATTAACCAGGTAATTGATATCTAATTAATATGGCAATTACTATTTAACAAACCTGTCAACTAAGGCCAAATTAACCTGACAAGTTGTGCCGAATTAACCAGCCAATTAGTGCCTAATTAATCTGGCAATTGTAAACTTATTAATTTGACATTTTAAAATGGCAATTAGTAACAACTAATTTGATAATTATACCTAATTAATATGGTAATTAGTAGAACTAATTAACTGGCAATTAGAGGCATGTGTGGGATTTGAATAAGCAATTAGGGACCGTGGGAACACAAAAGTAGTGTTAGACCAGTTACAATGGGGAGTATCATACACTACTATCATGCATATGATACTAGTTTATAATACCACTCCTACAATGTATAGTATCATAGTTTTATCATATTTATTATTTTGTAGAATCTCAATACAAATATGTGTACAAGATATATTTGCCACTAATTTTTCTAGATGAGGTTATTGCACCACACATACAAGAACTTGTCCTTTGGGTGCAATTTCATACAAAAACTTGCAAAATGTTATTCCGCGGTACATAAACTTGCATTTTGAGTGCAAATTCATACAAAATGCTCTGAGACTGACACTTGGCGTGGAAACTGGATCGGGAACTTTACAACAAAGTCTGTACGAAAGAAAGTATTAGCAAATAGATCCTTAGCCGGTTGTCATCAGGGAGATGGTGGCGCCTCGGCAGGGCAGCGTAGTTTCAAGGCGGCTGATACGTCTCTAACGTATCTATAATTTTTGATGCTTCATGCTTGTTTTTACACCATTTGCTTAGTGTTTCGTTACACTTCGTGACATTTTTATGTATTTTTCGGAACTAACCTATTAACGAGATGCCACCGTGCCAGTTCCTTATTTTCTGCTGCTTTTGTGTTTCAGAAAAGTTACACAGGAAATATTCTCGGAATTGGACGAAACAAAAGCCGAACGTCCAGAAATTTACCGAAGATTCAAGAGAACCGAAGAGGAGACGTAGAGGGGCCACAGGGCAGCCACACCACAGGGCGGCGCGGCTTGCCCCTGGCCCGCGCCCCTTGGTGGTGAGGCCACCCTGGCCCATCTCTGACGCCGCCCCTTCGCCTATAAAGACCACCCGACGGGAAAACCCTAAATACCCCGATCACATTTCCAGAATACATCGCAATCCGCCGCCGCCGTCGACCCGAGATCGAGATGGTCCAGAAGCTCTTCCTGGCACCCTGCCGGAGAGGGGAATCACCACCGGAGGTCTTCTTCATCGCCATGCTTGCCTCCGGCGCGATGAGTGAGTAGTCTACCTTGGACTATGGGTCCATAGCAGTAGCTAGATGGTTGTCTTCACCACCATGTGCTTCATGTTTAGATCTCGTGAGCCGCTTTACATGATCAAGACTACCGTTATGTAATTCTACATGTTGTGTTTGTTGGGATTCGATGAATATTGGTGTTATGATTGAGTTGATGTACTGAATATTATCTTATGTTATCTCTATGTTGTTTATGATCTTGCATGCTCTCCGTTGTTAGTAGCTATCTTGGCCGAGTAGTTGCTAGTGACTCTAAGAGGGGGTATTTATGCTCGATAGTGGGTTCATGCCTCTATTTAATCTGGGGGAGTGACAGAAACCTCTAAGGTTGTAGATGTGCTGTTGCTACTAGGGGGAAAACAACATTCATATGCTCAAGGGCATATGCTTTTTTTATATTACATACTTTGCTTAATGCAGTTATCTGTTGTTCGCAACTTAATACTTGTGGAGTTCTCAGATTGATTCGCCATAAGTGGATTATTAGTCATAAATGCAGTTGGATGATGGTCTATGTATCTTGTTGTAATGCCCAGAGTGAATCTCATAGTGATCCTCTCGACTTATGCACGTTGTCTTTATTCTATCAATTACCCAACTATAATTTGTTTACCCAGCATGTGTTATTTTATCTTATGGAGAGACACCACTAGTGAACTATGGACCCCGGTCCTATTTCCATTATATTGCTATCACCTGTTTACTTTACTCGCACTGTTTACTTTACTTGCATATTACTATTGCTTTCCACTCGATACGCTCATTCCTTTGTTTCAAGCAAACCGGTGAGATTGACAACCTCATCGTAAGTTGGGAGGAAAGTATTTGGTTGTGTTGTGTGCAGGTTCCGCGTTGCTACTAGTTGAAGACGAGTCAACAAGTGTCGTAAACGGTGCTCTTGTTGGAGTGTTAGTAGGCTAGCAAGCATCACCTTCTGGAGTATTGACTTTTTCCTGGACTGACAAACCTTGATTTCTTTCTGAGGGAAAAACTTCCTGCTGTGCTCATCATACCTTCCTCTTGGGGTTCCCAACTGGACGGTGAAAAACTATCAACACCGCGCCGCATCAAGACATTTTTCTGGCGCCATTGCCGGGGAAAAAAGAAGACTTCTGCAAGGGGAGTTTCGCACGCACATCCTTTATTTTGTTTTAAGTTTTGCTTTTACTTTATTTTTACTTGCATCGTTTTATGAAAACACAAAAAATTAGTTTCCTTTATAGTCGTTTTTACTTGCTTGCTTTTAGTCTTGTTAGAATGAGTAATCCTGAAGTTGAAGTTTGTACTTTTAAGCAACAAGGGGGAGAGAGATTGAAAGATGCTTGGTACCGTATTAGCAATTCTCATCATAGGTGTACAAAGAAGCATTCTACCATGATCCTCCTTAGAAATTTTTATGTTGGTATAACTAGTTGGTATAGGTACGTTCTTGATACTCTCGCAGGAGGTAATTTTCTGGGTACTCCCGCTCTTGAAGCATGCACTTTAATTGAAAGTTTAGTGGGGGTACCACCTATTCATGTTGTTAAAACTGAGGTCACTTTGGAGGAAGTTCTAGAAAAGCTTAGCTCTTTATAAAAAAGTTTGCCAAATATCCGTGTTAATGAATTGATAGAAAGTATCGGTAAGAGAATCACCGTTTTAGAGGCTAGCACAACTCTTGATAGTCAAAACCTTAGGATTGGGATACTTGAGGAGTCCATGGAAACTTTAAGTTCAATTTTCTCTTCTCTTAAGTTTAAGAAAGAGAAAGCTTTTGGTGGAAAATAGCAACAATTTATGTATGTTCCCAAGGTGTCTGTGCCTAAACCGCAGCATGTTTTTAAGATTGGTAAGACTTTTAGTTCAACTAAGAGTGACTTGCAGGTTGAATCATCTTCGGGAACCTCTAAAGTGCCTAGTATGGTAAATGGTGATCTTGAGGAAACAGTTGATCTGAATGCTTCTTTCGAAAATACTTGATTCACACTTTTTGCACCTAGCTCAAAGGCGTTAAAGAAAAGCACTCTTGGGAGATAACCCAATGTTTTTACTTTCAGTACTTTTTCTTTTATTTGAGTCTTGGAAGTTATTACTACTGTAATAACCTCTCCTTATCATTTTTTAATTTTTGTTTCGTTTTTGTGCCAAGAGAAGCCTCTAATTTGAGTGAGGTAAGATTTGGGGATGTTGCTGTCCTAAAATAGTTTTCGGTGCTGAACCGTAAAAATTCGTGAAAATTCTCTGTATATCGTTTGGACCTGCGATTTCTTTTGCATATGCCCCAGGTTATATCCAAACTTTCATTAGTTAAACACTTTTTGATTTGAGCAACAGAAAACCCTCTAAAAATTCGACCTTTGTCAGCTGTTCTGTTTTGACAGATTTCTGCCAATATTTGTGTTTGCCGCTTTATCGCTTTCTTTTTGAGTTCGTATGATCACGGAACTTTTTGGGAAGTTGCTACAGTAGTATATGCTTTATATGTGGTGGTTTTGAGTTGAAACCTGAAGCAAAAAGGGTTGATTCAATGTTATGCTTACACTAATGTTGCTAATAGATTTGTGTTTAGTTTTGTATGAAGGAATTTTTCAAGTGTAGGGATTGGAGAATGATGAGATGAGTTGAAGAATGGACAAAATCACAAGCTTGGGGATGCCCATGTCACCCCAATAAATATCCAAGAGGTACAAACGTCAAAGCTTGGGGATGCCCCCGATGCACCCCTTCTTCACCGACAAAAATCAGGTCACCTTTCAACACACTATATTTTTATTGCTTCATGCACTATGCGTTTTTCTTGGAGCGTCAGTTATTTTTAGTTTTCAGTTTAGTTTAGTTTTGTTTGCTGCAATAAATGGTTGGACCTCAACAAATTCCTTTTGGAGAAGTTGCCTTGCTTTTCATTTGCCAAGAACACTCACTTTTTCACTCTTATCGTTTCAACAAGTGTTCTTCTTTTTCTAGAACTGCGTTTAGCTTTCGTTTTTTTTCGCCTTGATTTTTGTTCAGATCTTGTTATATCTTTTCATCAAGGTGTGTTTTGACCTCTGGTTCATGTTGGTTTTCATCAAAAGAGTTGTTTATAAAAAGTTTGAATGGTGTTGGAAAAGATAAAAAGCTTTATGCAAAAAAGTGGTACAAGAAGGAGCTTGTGTAGACTGCGGCCTAGGCTTTTGCATGTTATGCTTGATGTCTTTTTGATAGTATGCTTAGTGGTTTTGCTGTAGCATGACTTGTCTCAAATAACTGAGATTGCTTAATGAGCCTTTGAAAAAATAATGCGTTGTTTTAATTATTTGGAAGCATTATTTGGTTTTCTCCTTGATGCTTTATTTGGGTTGACTTGGTGCATGCTCACACATGTTAGACTCATACAAAGTCGCTATTGCCTCTATGATTATTTAGTTTTTGACTTTTAATGCCATCTTATGCTTCTTTTAATCTCGCTTTGTCGCTTTGCATGATTATGGCCGTTATTGCTCTCTTAGTTGGTCGCTCCCAGTCTTTTGCTAGCCCTCATTTTGTACTGAGTGTGAGCTCTACTCGTGCATCCAACTCCTAAAAACCAAATTTGTCATTGTGTCCACTATAAATTCCTATGCATGGTATTTGTAAGCCATTCCAAGTAAATTTTCATGTGCTACATTTCAAAACATTCAACTACTTCTCATTTTGTGCCACTGTTTTTAGCTCATGGGGACGTAGTGGTCGGAATTGCTATCTTCCATATTAAATTAAGTACCCCTCGACTAGGCTGCTTCATCTGCTCGTCATTAATTTTGCATGAGAGCTGCTCAGACCATTGCAATCTAATTTTAAAAAGAAATAAAGGCACTCTTCCATGGTATGTGAATGTTGGTGGGCACCCGGTGGAATCGGTTAGCCATGGTTTGAGAAAGGAAAAAAGGTGGGGAGGAGTGCCAAAGATTTATAAAAGAGCATCAATGTGCCAAATTTTCAAAGAACTCGGAACCGCTCTCACTTGTTTATTATGGAAGATAGTAAGACCCCATTGCTAGTCGTTGACATGAAACAACCACCTCTCAAAACCCAATTTTTATCTCTGTTTTACAAATGAAAAGCTCTTGCACATGTTTAATCACTGCTTCCCTCCGCGAAGGGCCTTTCTTTTACTTTTATGTTGAGTCTCCACCTTCTACCTTTATGCACTGTCTAAGAGAGCATAGTTGTCATTCTGAGTATAATGTGCATTGTCCCAAAGTTTTCATTGATTGATTCATCTTGTTGGTTTCACTTGTTCTTAAATTACTTGTATCTAGTCGTCCTATGCATTTATGTTTTGCTCTCTCATGAAGGACAAGCTGAAAACCATTTGTATGTTTTTTCCATATGATTTGAACACACGTTTGACTTCCATTGTTTCATTCTCATGATCTTTCATTTGTGTTCTTTTTCATGTTACAACATGGTTGCTAAGTTTCTTCTATCAAGATTATATCTTTCATGCCCATGTTTTAAGTTCTTTTAATCCCAGCACACAACGCTTACATAGATGATCAAGATTGTGTAGGTGCATGTCACCTCAAAAATTATTTCTTTTGTTATCACTTACCTACTTGAGGACGAGCAGGAGTTAAGCTTGGGGATGCTGATACGTCTCTAACGTATCTATAATTTTTGATGCTCCATGCTTGTTTTTACACCATTTGTTTAGTGTTTCGTTACACTTCGTGGCATTTTTATGCATTTTCCAAAACTAACCTATTAACGAGATGCCATAGTGCCAGTTCTCTGTTTTCTGCTATTTTTGTGTTTCAGAAAAGTTACACAGGAAATATTCTCGGAATTGGACGAAACAAAAGCCAAACGTCCAGAAATTTACCGAAGATTCCAGAGAACCGAAGAGGAGATGGAGAGGGGCCATAGGGCAGCCACGCTATAGGGCGGTGTGGCCTGCCCCTGGCCCGCGCCCCCTAGTGGTGAGGCCACCCTGGCCCACCTCTGAAGCCCCTTCGCCTATAAAGACCCCCGACGGGAAAACCCTAAATACCCCGATCACTTTTCCAGAATACATCGCGATCCGCCGCCGCCGTCGACCCGAGATCGGGAGGGTCCAGAAGCTCTTCCCGGCACCCTGCCGGAGAGGGGAATCGCCACTGGAGGTCTTCTTCATCGCCATGCTTGCCTCCGACGCGATGAGTGAGTAGTCTACCTTGGACTATGGGTCCATAGCAGTAGCTAGATGGTTGTATTCTCCACCATGTGCTTCATGTTTAGATCTCGTGAGCTGCTTTACATGATCGAGACTACCGTTATGTAATTCTACATGTTGTGTTTGTTGGAATCCGATGAATATTTGTGTTATGATTGAGTTGATGTGCTGAATATTATCTTATGTTATCTCTATGTTGTTTATAATCTTGCATGCTCTCCGTTGTTAGTAGCTATCTTGGCCGAGTAGTTGCTAGTGACTCCAAGATGGGGTATTTATGCTCGATAGTGGGTTCATGCCTCTATTTAATCTGGGGGAGTGACAGAAACCTCTAAGGTTGTAGATGTGCTGTTGCTACTAGGGGGACAACAACATTCATATGCTCAAGGGCATATGCTTTGTTTACATTACACACTTTGCTTAATGCAGTTATCTGTTGTTCGCAACTTAATACTTGTGGAGTTCTCGGATTGATTCGCCACAAGTGGATTATTAGTCATAGATGCAGTTGGATGATGGTCTATGTATCTTGTTGTAATGCCCAGAGTAAATCTCATAGTGATCCTCTCGACTTATGCACGTTGTCTTTATTCTATCAATTGCCCAACTGTAATTTGTTTACCCAGCATGTGTTATTTTATCTTATGGAGAGACACCACTAGTGAACTGTGGACCTCGGTCCTATTTCCATTATATTGCTATCACCTGTTTATTTTACTCGCACTGTTTACTTTACTTGCATATTACTATTGCTTTCCACTCGATACGCTCATTCCTTTGTTTCAAGCAAACCGGTGAGATTGACAACCTCATCGTAAGTTGGGAGCAAAGTATTTGGTTGTGTTGTGTGCAGGATCAGCCTTGCTACTACTTGAAGACGAGTCAACAAGTATCGTAAACGGCGTCCTTGTTGGAGTGTTAGTAGGCTAGCAAGCATCACCTTCAGAAGTATTGAATTTTTCCTGGACTGACAAACCTTGGTTTCTTTCTGAGGGAAAAACTTGCTGCTGTCCTCATCTTACCTTCCTCTTGGGGTTCCCAACTAGACGGTGAAAAACTATCGACACCGCGCCGCATTAGCGGCCAGTTGTCGCTCAGCCTAGGCACACGGGTGCCGGTGTCCTCTACTTGTACGGCCATCCGGGCGGCACGTCTCCCTCCTTGATGCTCAAACTAGCAACCAACTATGGCCCATAAGCTATCCACTGCGCCCCCGCCCAGCATGCATTCAATTTGATCATTTTTGTGCTCATTGATCTGCCATGAATGCAAGCACCTGAGCTTACAAAGCACTCGGAACACCGACAATGGCAAGCACAGCAAGGTTGATGAGGCGGCATGCTCGGAGGACTAGGAGCGCAACAACTTCCAGAGCCTATCGAGCACTGCTGCGAGGAATGTCGGCGGGAGCCACTTGCTCAACAACTACATGTCAGAGCCGGTGTCTGGCATGAACGCCGGCGCGCTGTCCAGCCTCGGTGACCCCGACATGGCGCATACGTGCCTGGAGGTCTTAGACTGAAGCCGACCGGGCGGCGGTAGCCTTATGCAGGACGCATTTGTGAACCACGGCGATGACTCCAGGTTCGTGGCGTACGATAGTGACATGGCCGACCGCGGCGGCAGCGTGTCGCTCCGTTGGGCCTGCAGCCCTGCAACGACAACACCGGCCACGCGAAGGCCGAGCAGCAGGGCCTGCTCTATGACATCAATCCTGCGACTTTAACATCCTCAACGGCGCCGAAGAACATCAACGGTTGGCCAAATCGTCATCGCAGCTGCTGCACGATTTTGTCAACATGAGCGGTTGCCGGAACTAGTGGCGCAACGACTCACGGTCGGCGCCGCCCGGCTGCCGTGGACACACATGCCGTGGTGCACATGTTTTAAACTGATCTATTGATCCGATCACTTTCTTGATCTGTAATTGTTGAAATGTATCCAACTAGTGTTCCGATCATCGAAAGATGTCCTGCCATTGACGGTATGGAGTAGCTGTACAAGGAAGATGAGTATGTCGAAGGACTGTATCCGGTCAATTCCTTCACCTGTACATGCGGTGGAGCTTCTGATGAGGGACTTGAGCCATGCCGCCTTGGCCACCCGCGCGACCGCCGTGTTGCCACTAGCCGCCGCCAGGCGCCACCTCAGAAGACGAGTCCCTCGATGACTTGCACAAGCTCCACACTTCCCGTTCCGTTCCGAGCCGCAGAGGCGATCAGCTTGGCAGGCCACCTCTGCCCTCCCATGCTCCTGCTCTTTTTTCCCGACGCGACTAACAAGTTGCGCAACCAGTATGCCTTACCCATCGCAGAAACCGCAGCTCTGGCCAACTCCTCACGGCAGGGTTAGGATTAGAGGATTTGGGGATTTCCTCTTCTACGGAGCTCTTTTGTGCATTGAAATAAATGGAGGGGTTTTCTGTAAATGTTCAAAAGCTAGGCGTCCACCTTTTTCCAGCGTGGCAGCGCCAGGTGTCGGTTAAGTAGCGATTTTGTATGATGCACATAAAATGCAAGTTCTTGTACCGTGGGAACACATCTTGCAAGTTTTTGTATGATTTTGCACCTGGATAACAAGTTGGTGTATGAGTGGTGCAATTACCTCTTTTTAGATTGACGTGCTATGATACAGTATCATGATATGATATCACACTCACTTCTCTCCTCATTAATTATGGTGCCACATCAGCTTTTTGCATGCATGTAGTGCATGATACTAGCTATGATACTCCCATTGTGAGTAGTCTTAAAAGTTACCGTGAGGTCCATGACCACAAACATGTGGTTGAGAATTTTTTGAAAGGCATTTATCCTGACAAGAGCAGAAGTATATAGGTAAGAAGTGGACACAAAGAAAACTTGCCGGGGCCCGCTATAATAATTCGGATATGGGCCTTCCTACGGCGCCGCCGTGTAGCTTGACCCAAGATTAAATTAGTATTTTTATGATGAGAAGGAGAGAGAAAAGGAAGTGGACTCTTATATAAAACCAGTTAAGTTCAAAATAATAATAATCATAAAACCAGTTAGAGCCTGCTTGGTTCATCAGATATTAGCCAAACCGTCACCCCGCAAATGTAACCCCGTTTTTCCCGTCGTTCCTTTGCTGCATGGCTGACCCGGAAATGGCAAAACCTGCTGACATCTGACTTTTCCAGCCATATTATCATACATAAGAAAACTGGGGTGCAAATACTCTAGACTATTAAAATCACCAATCGATCGAAGCGGGGCCTTAGCAGGATGGACCAGTTTATATATCTTGTCGGGAAGGCCACCGGTTTGCTCATCAGGAGAGAATCAAGCAGCACTTCCTCCACCATGGTCTAAACACGTAACGGATCGACAGGAATTATGAGTTAAGAAACTTACATTGCACAAGCATCGGTGCAACAACCACTAGTAGAAAAAAAGACTTCCATTCACCCCAATTAGTCCCCAAACTGTTCGATCCACGGCTAAAGGGGGCATTAGTCCCGGTTCATTCGAAAATGTGGGCCAGGGAGCATTAGTCCCGGTTCAAAGGTGCCCTTTAGTCCCGGTTTTTGTCAACAACCGGGGCTAATGAGTATGGGCCTTTGGTCCCGGCTCGTGGCTAAAACCGGGACTAAAGGGCACCCTTTAGTCCTGGTTCGTGCAACGAGCCGGGACCAAAGGCCCATTCAAACGAATCGTCCTCTTCCCGCGCCAGTTATGACAACGCTTCGAAATCGATCGACATTAACGAGCGTCGCTTCGTATCGTCGCGCTCGGGAACCGCCAGCGGCGCTTTGGAAATCGATCGTCTTCACACCGCCGGTGTCTTCTCATCTCCCTCTCTCTACTATATATAGCACTCATATGATCATCTTCAGCACACACCACATTCTCATCCTAATCTTCTTCTGAAGGGTTTCGCAGCATAGTAAATCAAAAAATTTCTTACGGAGCGAACAAGAAAGCCAAGATCTAATCTAGGAGATGTAATCAACGAGAGAGGTAGATGAGATCTTCATACCCTTGAAGATTCGCACAGCGGAAATGTTCAATAGAACGTGGTTGACGTAGTCGTACTTGCCGTCTCCTCCTCGCGATCCGATCCGATCCTACGCCGCAAGTGGCGGCGCCTCCGAGAGTTGCACACGTGCGGTGCAGCGACGTCTCCTCCTTCCTTGGTCCAGCAAGTATGGTGGAGAGATAGATTGGATCAGCAGCACGACGGCGTGGTGCTTATGGTGGAGAGTTTCTGCGGCAGGGCTTCGCCTACACGCAGTCGCGAGAGAGAGAGAGGGAGGGCAGCAGTTGGCGGCTAGGGTTTGGGTTAAGGGGTAGAGAGGGCTGCGCCCTTGCCCCCCTATATATAGAGGGGTGGCCGGCCAGCTTGGCCTCTCCCCAAACCCTAGGGCGCCGACTTGGAGTAGGAAGAGTGGGGGGCAAGTTTTCCCCTTTTCCTTCTTTGAAGACTCCCTTAGGGTTTCCCCTTGGGCTGGCCGGCTGGGCCTTAGGGGCCTTGTGCGCCTAGCCCAGGGCGGCCAGGGCACTTCCCCTTAGGCCCACGCAGGCCTCCGTCAAGTGGGCCCACGTTGGTCCCACTCCGGAACCTTCTAGAACCTTCCGGTACAATACCGATAAACTCCGAAACCTTTCCGGAATCCAAAAACTGCTTTCCTTTATATGAATCTTATTCTCCGGACCATTCCGGAACCTCTCGTGACGTCCTGGATCTCATCCGAGACTCCGAACTAAAACTCATAAACCAATTATCCATTCTATCCTAGCATCGATACACGTTAAGTGTGTGACCCTACGGGTTCGAGAATATGTAGACATGATCTTCTATCAATAATCAATAGCGGGATCTGGAAACCCATATTGACTCCCACATATTCATCGATGATCATATCGAATGAACCACGATGTCAGGATTCAATTAATCCCGTATATGTATTCCCTTCGTCACACGATATTTTACTTGCCCGAGATTTGATCGTCGGTATCACCATACCTAGTTCAATCTCGTTCACAGCAAGTACTTTACTCGTTCCGTAATCCGATATCACTTCGTGATTAACTCCTTAACCACATGCTTGCAAGCGGTATTGATATCGATTACCGAGTGGGCCCGAAGTATATCTCTCCGACTCGGGAGGGACAAATTCCATCTCGATACATACAACCCAACAAGTACTTTCCGATCACCTGAGAGACACCTTTATTATCACCCTCACATAGGATGACGTTTGATGACTTCAAAGCTTTCTTCCGATACTAGGGAGTTGTATTATCTCATGGTCTAAGGAATACAATACTTGACATAGGAAAAGCTTCGCAAAGATGAACACGATGACACGATCTAATTGCTCTGCTTTATTTGGGTCTGTCCATCATATCATTCTCCTAATGATATGATCTCATTATTAATTGACAACTCATGTCTATGGTTAGGAAACCTTAACCATCATTAATCAATGAGCTAGTCCATAGAGGCGTACTAGGGACACGGTGTCGTTCATAAACCACACAAGTATTAATGTTTCCGCTTAATACAATTATAGCATGGAGTATAAACATTATCATGAACAAGAAATATGATAATAACAATATTATTATTGCCTCTAGGGCATATTTCCTTCAGTCTCCCACTTGCACTAGAGTCAATAATCTAGTTAATACTTGCGCATTCAACACCTATGGCATTCCGGTGTTACTCATACGCGTTGCACGTGGTAAACCTTATCTACGGGTCTGACACTTTCAGGTCCGTTTGTATTTGCATATTCTTTTGCGTCAGCACGCATTACTCATCTTGTATGAGATAGCATCGTATAAACTTGGTCTTCTGGTGAGACCTTTGTTTCTTGGCCGAGACTATGTTGTCACTATTGTCATACAATAGGACTACATAGTACTAGCACACTTAGAAAAATAGCGATATCCACCGTGCGTCGAAATACTCATTGGTCCGCACACATCGGTATGTATGATTTCCAATAAGTCCGTTGTTCGCTCCATTATACCGGAGAACGGGGTTTTGATCATCTTGCCCATGAGGCATGGCTCGCACGTGTCAAATGATTCAAAATCAAGAGACTCCAAAAGTCCATCAGAATGGAGTTTCTTCATGCGTTTTACGCCAATATGACCTAGACGACAGTGCCACAAATAAGTTGAATTATCACTATCTACTTTGCATCTTTATGCTGCTTCTAAAGCGATTATATACTTAGCCCTCGTTGCAGTGTCCGCCACAATATTAACATTGGAACTCATCCAAGTCATCATGGAACTTTCTTCCACCTTATTATGCCACCTTCTAACTCAAAACAAATAGCTTAAAAATTGAGATAAAATTTTACTTGTATGTGTGACAAAGCCAATGTAACTCATTGCAATGAACCATTTGTCACTTCTGCATACAGAACATATTCTTACTTCTTGAAAGTGCATAAGAATATCTTTACTATTGTCCAACGATCATCATATGAATGCTATAACCTTTAGAGCATTGGACACATCTGGATCTACATATCATGGTATACAAGATTGATAAAATCATTCTTGTGGTTTCACACATCAAGTGTCAAAACAATTGATTCTTGCTCCAACCTCTTCCATGCAACAAGAACCATTCTTATTGTTTCCATATTGAACAAATTCAATATTTCATCTATGTACTCTGGCAAAACTATATTAGTGTCTCAATCTATCTGCATAGACATTGATGCTTAATATTCTGGTTTTACCTAAGTCTTTCATCAAAAACTAATTTTAATGAAAACTTCACAAATATCAAGAAAAACACATAATTTCCAATGAACGATATGTCATCTACATAAAGCATTAGAAATATGTCTTAGCACTCCCACTTACTTTCTTGTAAATACAAGCATCTTCAAATATCTTGATGAAATTAACACTTTAACATTTTCATCATTGAAGATTCCAACTTCGCTATGCTTACTTCTACCATAGAAGTTTACATACATATCTAGCAACCTTTGAATCAACAAAACCCATTGGGTCGTGTCAGGTACACGTCCTTGGTGTGCATTCCGGTAGAGGAACGTTGTTTCGTTTATTCAACTAACATATCTCTATATGTAATTGTTGCTAGAATAATTCATATGACGAAGTCAGGGCCCATCATCGCTTCTTTGTATATTGTTGGTTACTATTATCTAATAATATCTCGTCCTCAAATCTTGCTATTTGATTACGACCAACTTGGTTAAATAGGAACTTCGATGCCGTGACTACAACATATTGTAGACGCGTGAGCTATGAATGCAGTTGCCGCTTCCAGAACATATTCTGGTGCTGCGCTACTCTGATCATCTTGCTCAGATTCAATAACCTCATCAAGTCCTATCTTCCTCCCACTTAAACCTTTCGCGAAAAACTCCTTCATAAGAAGTTCACTTCTTTCAGTGACAATCACCTTTAATTGGGTTTATGGCAGAAGAAACACCCATCGACGTTCTTTGGGATAACCTACAAAGACATACTAATCCAATTTTGGTTGTAAACATTTTACACATATGCCTTGCATACCAAAATTCAAGAAAAGACAACTATAAATTGTATGGTGTCATTTCGGTAGATTATGATGGTACTCTATTCAGTGAAAAGCGGTAGTCTCTAAAGCATAATCCACAAATTATATTGGTAGTTTATTGATCTAACCATGTCAAACAAGGTTTGATTACATCCATCAAAAACTCCATACTCCTATGGTGTTTATCACGATGCAAGTTTGTGGAACAATTCCTCTAACTCTTAGATGTTTGCTAAACTTGTAACTCAAATATTCTTCTTTTATGATCTAATCATATAACTTGAATATTCTTGTTACAACAATTTTCACTTCATAAATTTAACAATTTTATACTTCTATCTCATCAAGTAGATATACCGTACATCTATTCGAGTCATTGATGAAATAGAAAATACACCATGCTCGACTTCACACATGAACTACATACATCAACATGTACGATCTCCATGTAGTTAGTCGCTTGTTCTTTCTATGGCCTATGAACGGAGTTTAATCATCTTTAGGAAAAGTCTCACAAGCGTCAATCAATTCAAAATCAAATGACTCGAAAATCTATCAATATAGAATTTCTTTCATGTTTTGTTTCCAATATGACTTAAATGGCGGTGTCACATATAAGTGAAATTTGTTTTGTCTTGCGACCTTTAGCATTAGTGTTATAAATGTCTATTTCACCAACAAGATAATAATAATCTATCCATCGATTATGGAAGACGGTAATAATTTGAACAACCATTGCTCTCATAATACCAGAACAAAATAACAATTATTAAGTTCATGAAATATCTTGAAGGCTAGGTTTGATGTCGACGAGAAGCACAATAACACTTTTATTTGTATCTCGACATGCATCATTACCATATTCTTTTACTAGTTACTTAGGCCATTGTACTTCTTGTATTGTGTTGCTTTGTATGACATTTCATACCAACAAATCAGTATTGAATACCAAAGAATTACATTGTTAACGAGCAAAAGAATTCATCTATAACATGTATATCATTTATATACCTGAGCTGGACAATTCCAGTCTTTTCCTTTTCTACCAAATACCTTTTGCAGATCCTATTTAGCATTTCCTCTCCTTTTAGAAGAATCTATCGACATCAATAGTGGCGTCAATCATTTGACACATAGTCCAAAGGATTTTTAGTCAAATACTAATAGCCTTGGATTTTGCACTTTGAAGTGGATCACCATCATCATATGATTGGTATTCTTCCAGATTCCATTCTTTAGTATTCCTTTGGTATAGCAAAACAATTTAGCCGATACCTTTTCATTCATCTTATCATGACAACTTTCATGATGAAACTACTATAGCTTATAAGGATGAATGCAAGTATAATATTAGTTTCCCAAACTTTTGGGTGATCGGGACGCCTAGCATCTTCAATCTTCACATATATTCATACAATATGAGCATATGTTCTTTTACTAAATTATACTTCATCATTTTTGCAAACAATCAAAGTTTTAGATATCAAATATCTTTCACTTCTTGTTTGTTTCTGAAACAATTCTTTCAGCTTGATGATCACTTTGATTCTCAAACAATTTTGAAGATCAATTTATCATGAAGGCAAACATATGATCTTTAGATACTAAACTTGAATCGTTGCTCTTAGATTAATACAATTTATTAAATCATATGGAGCAAGCAAGGTTTGCTAAAGTTTGCAATAGGACTTAATCTTTAGTCTTGACATTCTAACTAAACGGCACTAGCCCGAAAAGTGATTATCCAGAAATCTATAGTTCTTTTAACTCAATTAAGCTAAGTGTCGGTGGGAAACGGTGCCAAAGACTACAACGACTTATGCAAATACAACAAGATTTAGTTCAAGATAATTAGTTCAAGTTAATCAAATTACTAATGAACTCCCACTAAATACAACATCCCTCAAAGTTGTTTAGTGAAGCATGATCCAAATTCACCACACCTAATCCGATCTTCACGAGAAGAGATGTGGTTTCAATGGTGGACAACTCAGTGTCGATCATATCATTCATATGACTCATGATTAACCTTTCGGTTCATGTGTTCCGAGGCCATGTCTGTACATGCTAGGCTCGTCAAGTCAAACCCAAGTATTTTCCGCGTGTGCAAAACTGGCTTGCACCCGTTGTATGTGAACGTAGAGTTTATAGCACCCGATCATCACGAGGTGCTTGAAAACGACGATCTTTCGCAACGGCGCATACGAGGGGAGAACACAATTTTATCTTGATCTTTAAATGAGGAATCATCTTATAATGCTACCGTCGCGATCTAAGCATAATAAGATACATAAAAGGATAAACATCACATGCATATAATTTTATGTGACATGGTATAGCCAATCTCCGCGCCATGATCTCCATCTTGTGCGCGCCGGCATGATCTCCATCACTCCACCATGATTGCCTCCACCACGAATAGCAACTACAACTATTGCTCACTACTTAGCGATAAAGTAAAGCTATTACATGGCGTATAAGAAGTTGACACGCAGGTCATACATAATTATAAAGACAACCATATGGCTCCTGCCGGTTGTGAACTCATCGACATGCAAGTCGTGAAAGATTACAAAACATGATCATTGCATACAACTCAATTCATACTCATCATGTCTTGGGCCATACCATATCACAAAACACTCCCTGCAAAAACAAGTTAGACGCCTCTACTTTGTTGTTGCATGTTTTACGTGGCTTATGGGAGTAGGAAGCTAAGAACGATTCTTACCTACGAAAAGCCACAACGGTGATATTATGGTTGCTAACATCCGATGTAAGTCCCATGACTACTATAGTGAGAGAAACTGGCATCCACCAGCCGCATGTGTGGAACAAGCCACACGTCAAGTGCGGAGCCGGTCTCGCGAACGCGGTCGCGTAAAGTTGGCTTGGACCGCTTCAATCTCACTATACCGCGCCATAAGAAATACACAACAAGTGGTTTGCAACAGAAAACATCAACGCCCGCAACAAGCATGTTGCGTTCTACTCGTGAAACACATCTACGCATAGATCTAGCTCTGATACCACTGAAGGGTTTCGCAGCATAGTAAATCAAAAAATTTCTTACGGAGCGAACAAGAAAGCCAAGATCTAATCTAGGAGATGTAATCAACGAGAGAGGTAGATGAGATCTTCATACCCTTGAAGATTCGCACAGCGGAAACGTTCAATAGAACGTGGTTGACGTAGTCGTACTTGCCGTCTCCTCCTCGCGATCCGATCCGATCCTACGCCGCAAGTGGCGGCGCCTCCGAGAGTTGCACACGTGCGGTGCAGCGACGTCTCCTCCTTCCTTGGTCCAGCAAGTATGGTGGAGAGATAGATTGGATCAGCAGCACGACGGCGTGGTGCTTATGGTGGAGAGTTTCTGCGGCAGGGCTTCGCCTACACGCAGTCGCGAGAGAGAGAGAGGGAGGGCAGCAGTTGGCGGCTAGGGTTTGGGTTAAGGGGTAGAGAGGGCTGCGCCGTTGCCCCCCTATATAGAGGGGTGGCCGGCCAGCTTGGCCTCTCCCCAAACCCTAGGGCGCCGACTTGGAGTAGGAAGAGTGGGGGGCAAGTTTTCCCCTTTTCCTTCTTTGAAGACTCCCTTAGGGTTTCCCCTTGGGCTGGCCGGCTGGGCCTTAGGGGCCTTGTGCGCCTAGCCCAGGGCGGCCAGGGCACTTCCCCTTAGGCCCACGCAGGCCTCCGTCAAGTGGGCCCACGTTGGTCCCACTCCGGAACCTTCTAGAACCTTCCGGTACAATACCGATAAACTCCGAAACCTTTCCGGAATCCAAAAACTGCTTTCCTTTATATGAATCTTATTCTCCGGACCATTCCGGAACCTCTCGTGACATCCTGGATCTCATCCGAGACTCCGAACTAAAACTCATAAACCAATTATCCATTCTATCCTAGCATCGATACACGTTAAGTGTGTGACCCTACGGGTTCGAGAATATGTAGACATGATCTTCTATCAATAATCAATAGCGGGATCTGGAAACCCATATTGACTCCCACATATTCATCGATGATCATATCTAATGAACCACGATGTCAGGATTCAATTAATCCCATATATGTATTCCCTTCGTCACACGATATTTTACTTGCCCGAGATTTGATCGTCGGTATCACCATACCTAGTTCAATCTCGTTCACAGCAAGTACTTTACTCGTTCCGTAATCCGATATCACTTCGTGATTAACTCCTTAACCACATGCTTGCAAGCGGTATTGATATCGATTACCGAGTGGGCCTGAAGTATATCTCTCCGACTCAGGAGGGACAAATTCCATCTCGATACATACAACCCAACAAGTACTTTCCGATCACCTGAGAGACACCTTTATTATCACCCTCACATAGGATGACGTTTGATGACTTCAAAGCTTTCTTCCGATACTAGGGAGTTGTATTATCTCATGGTCTAAGGAATACAATACTTGACATAGGAAAAGCTTCGCAAAGATGAACACGATGACACGATCTAATTGCTCTGCTTTATTTGGGTCTGTCCATCATATCATTCTCCTAATGATATGATCTCATTATTAATTGACAACTCATGTCTATGGTTAGGAAACCTTAACCATCATTAATCAATGAGCTAGTCCATAGAGGCGTACTAGGGACACGGTGTTGTTCATAAACCACACAAGTATTAATGTTTTCGCTTAATACAATTATAGCATGGAGTATAAACATTATCATGAACAAGAAATATGATAATAACAATATTATTATTGCCTCTAGGGCATATTTCCTTCATCTTCTGCCCCAAAACACATCTCCCACGCATCACCACCGCCGGCGCCCTCTCTCTCCCTCTCAATGGCGGAGCAATTTCTACCTCGATCTCGGCTCTACTACGTCGTCATTGAAGAGATGAACTTCACCATCATGGAGACTCTCCGTGCATCAAGGGTGGAGAAGTGGATCCACGCCGTGAAGCGATGGTTCCTGATACGTCTCCAATGTATCCATAATTTTTGATGCTCCATGCTTGTTTTTACACCATTTGCTTAGTGTTTTGTTACACTTCGTGGCATTTTTATGCATTTTACGGAACTAACCTATTAACGAGATGCCACAGTGCCAGCTCCCTGTTTTCTGCTGTTTTTGTGTTTCAGAAAAGTTACACAGGAAATATTCTCGGAATTGGACGAAACAAAAGCCAGACGTCCAGATATTTACCGAAGCTTCCAGAGAACCGAAGAGGAGACGGAGAGGAGCCACTAGTGGGCCACACCGCCAGGGGGCGCGGCCTAGAGCTGGCCCACGCCCCCCTGTGGTGAGCCCCACCAGGTCCACTTCTGACGACGCCCCTTCGCCTATAAAGACCCCCGATGGGAAAAACCTAAAGACCCGATCACTTTTCCAGAATACATCATGATCCGCTGCCGCCGTCGACCCGATATCAGGAGGGTCCAGAAGCTCTTCCCGGCACCCTGCCAGAGAGGGGAATCGCCACCGGAGGTCTTCTTCATCGCCATGCTTGCCTCCGGCGCGATGAGTGAGTAGTCTACCTTGGACTAGGGGTCCATAGCAGTAGCTAGATGGTTGTCTTCTCCACCATGTGCTTCATGTTTAGATCTCGTGAGCTGTTTACATGATCGAGATCACCGTTATGTAATTCTACTTGTTGTGTTTGTTGGGATCTAATGAATATTGGTGTTATGATTGAGTTGATGTGCTGAATATTATCTTATGTTATCTCTATGTTGTTTATGATCTTGCATGCTCTTCGTTTTTAGTAGCTATCTTGGCCGAGTAGTTGCTAGTGACTCCAAGAGGGGGTATTTATGCTCGATAGTGGGTTCATGCCTCTATTTAATCTGGGGGAGTGACAGAAACCTCTAAGGTTGTAGAAGTACTATTGCCACTAGGGAGAAAACAACATTCATATGCTCAAGGGCATATGCTTTGTTTACATTACACATTTTGCTTAATGTAGTTATCTGTTGTTCGCAACTTAATACTTGTGGAGTTCTCGGATTGATTCACCACAAGTGGATTATTAGTCATAGATGCAGTTGGATGGCGGTCTATGTATCTTGTTGTAATGCCCAGATTAAATCTCATAGTGATCCTCCCGACATATGCACGTTGTCTTTATTCTATCAATTGCTCAACTGTAATTTATTTACCCAGCATGTGTTATTTTATCTTATGGAGAGACACCACTAGTGAACTATGGACCCCGGTCCTATTTCCTTTATATTGCTATTACCTGTTTACTTTACTCACACTGTTTACTTTACTCGCATACTACTATTGCTTTCCACTCGATACGCTCATACCCTTTGTTTCAAGCAAACCGGTGAGATTAACAACCTCATCGTAAGTTGGGAACAAAGTATTTGGTTGTGTTGTGTGCAGGTTCTACGTTGCTACTGGTTGAAGACGTGCTAACAAGAAATCGTTAACGGCGCCCTTGTTGGAGTGTCACGCAGCTAGTGGGCATCACCTTCAGTCGTTTGGCTTTTTCCTACTGGATTGATAACCTTGGTTTCATAACTGAGGGAAAGCTTGCTGCTATATTCATCAAACCTTCTCTTGGGGTTTCCAACTAGCCGGTCATTTACTTCATCAACTACACGCCAACAAGTTTTCTATCATCATCATCACCGCGCCATCAACAAGGTTTCTGGCACCGTCGTCGGGGAAAAAGAAGACTTCTGCAAGGGGAGTTTCTCACGCACATCCTTTACTTTGTTTTAAGTTTTGCTTTACATTATTTTTACTTGCATCATTTTATCAAAAACAGAAAAAAATTAGTTTCCTTTATAGTTGTTATTTCTTTACTCTAGTTCATTATGTTTTGGAGGACCTCTCAGTAGGTAGTGGTTCAATTATTGGAAAAAGTAACATTGAGGAGTTCTTTAATCATATTAGTATGAATAAAGATGTTGAGGAAAAGTCTTTGGCTGAGCTTGCTCCTAGTTATGAAGTTGCTTCTGCTTATTTAATTCACATGTTAGAAGCTAGGTTTGCTAGCCTTAATCCTTTTATGCAATACATGTTCCTTAAGCTTCATGATATTGAGGACCCCAAAAAGAAAGCTTTTATCCTTGAAACTTTGCGCATAGCATTTAGAGATGTTGCCATTGAAGCTAGGAAAGTTCTTAAGCGCTTTAATAAACTCGGTTCACCTATAATGGTTGTTAGTACAAACAATGAGGGAACCAAAATACCTATACCTAGCAAGCTCTTGGGATTGTATGAAGCTTTTGAAAATAATTTTGATTGGATCTGTCCCAAAAATCTTTTTAGTGATTAGAGTGAATCAAAGCGTGATCACAAAGGGTCTTCAAAAACTTATGTGGATGAAATACAATGCCTTATTGAGAAGACTTCTGTAGTTGATCTTAATGATTCACTTGATATTACTTGATTCGCGTTTTCTGCGCCTAACTCAAAGGCGTTAAATAAAAGCACTCTTGGGAGATAACCCAATGTTTTTACTTTCAGTTATTTTTCTTTTATTTGAGTCTTGGATGTTATTACTACTGTAATAACCACTTCTTATCATTTTTATTTCGTTTTTGTGCCAAGAGAAGCCTCTAATTTGAGTGAGGTAAGATTTGCGGATGTTGCTGTCCTAAAACAGTTTTCGGTGCTGCACCATAAAAATTTGTGAAAATTCTCTGTATATCTTTTGGACCTGTGATTTCTTGTGCATATGCCCCAGGTTATATCCAAACTTTCATTAGTTTAACACTTTTTGATTTGAGCAACAGAAAACCCTCTAAAAATTTGACCTTTTCAGCTGTTCTGTTTTGACAGATTTCTGCCAATATTTGTGTTTGCCGCTTTATCGCTTTCTTATTGAGTTCTTTTGATCACGAAACTTTTGGGAAAGTTGCTACAGTAGTATATGCTTTATACATGGTGGTTTTGAGTTGAAACCTGAAGCAAAAATGGTTGATTCAATGTTATGCTTACACTAATGTTGCTAATAGATTTGTGTTTAGTTTTGTATGAAGGAAGTTTTCAAGTGTAGGGATTGGAGAATGATGAGATGAGTTGAAGAATGGACAAAAGCTCAAGCTTGGGGATGTCCACACACCCCAAGAAATATCCAAGAGGTACAAGCATCAAACTTAGGGATGCCCCCGAGGCACCCCTTCTTCATCGGCAAAAATCAGGTCACCTTTCAACACACTATATTTTTATTGCTTCATGCATTATGCATTTTTCTTGGAGCGTCAGTTGTTTTTAGTTTTCAGTTTTCTTTAGTTTTGTTAGCTGCAATAAATGGTTGGACCCCAACAAATTTCTTTTGGAGAAGGTGCCTTGCTTTTCATTTGCCAAGAACACTCCGTTTTTCACTCTTATCGTTTCAACGAGTGTTCTCCTTTTTCTAGAACTGCATTTAGTTTTCGTTTTTCGCCTTGATTTTTATTCAGATCTTGTTATATCTTTTTATCAAGGTGCATTTTGACCTCTGGTCCATGTTGGTTTTCATCAAAAGAGTTGTTTATAAAAAGTTCGAATGGTGTTGGAAAAGAGAAAAAGCTTTATGCAAAAAAAGTGGTACAAGAAGGAGCTTGTGTAGACTGCGGCCTAGGCTTTTGCATGTCATGCTTGATGCCTTTTTGATAGTATGCTTAGTGGTTTTGCTGTAGCATGACTTGTCTCAAATGACTGAGATTGCTTAATGAGCCTTTGGAAAAATCATGCGTTGTTTTAATTATTTGGAAGCATTATTTTGGTTTTCTCCTTTGATGCTTTATTTGGGTTGACTTGGCGCATGCTCACACATGTTAGACTCATACAAAGTCGCCATTGCCTCTATGATCATTTATTTTTTGACTTTTGATGCCATCTTATGCTTCTTTTAATGTCGCTTTGTCGCTATGCATGATGATGGCCGTTATTGCTCTCTTAGTTGGTCGCTCCCAGTCTTTTGCTAGCCCTCATTTTGTACTGAGTATGAGCTCTACTCGTGCATCCAACTCCTAAAAACCAAGTTGTTCCAAAGTGTCCACCATACATACCTATTTGCAATTTGCTATTCCAAAGTACATTTGACTTCCTTTTATCTATCCTTCAAATTAAACTCTTTTTGGTGTTATGCGAAAATTGGTTAGTAAAGCTCTCACGAACCAGATAGCACATTTTACTTTTCTCATTTTAAAATTTTGACATTGTGGCTCTCTTATGTTGAGTTGTTATGCTTGCAAGTTGTAAGTTGGAAATTAGCCCAGCCATGCCGTCATGGGGCAAGCTTTCAACATTGCACTATCTTTCATTTGAGTTGATATCGTGATCTTTAGATTATGGATACTTGATGTCTACACACGCTTCTGTTCTTGTAGACAGTGTTGTGCCTCCAAGTGCAGAGGTTTGTAGAGCAGCAGCAAGTTTCCCTTAAGTGGATCACCCAAGGTTTATCGAACTCAGGGAGGAAGAGGTCAAAGCTATCCCTCTCAAACAACCCTGCAATTACGATACAGAAAGTCTCTTGTGTCCCCAACACACCCAATACACTTGTCAGATGTATAGGTGCACTAGTTTGGCGAAGAGATAGTGAAATACAAGTGGTATAGATGATTATAAGTAGTAAATGCAATCTGGAATAAAAATGGCAGCAAGCAAACAAGTAACAAAATAGCAAGTAAACGGTGTGCAAAGCTTGGAAACAAGGCCTAGGGATCATACTTTCACTAGTGGACACACTCCCAACAAATATAACATAATTGAACAAATAAATAACTTCTCTTTACCATGCTACTCTGAATTACTCTCCTATTGAATAACACTAATCATTGCGTAGTGGCTACAGAAGCACCCCTTAAAGTTCATCAAGTACTTGACAAACACCGCTCATAAAGATATCCAAATCAAATCACAACTGAAGATAAATATTATTGCAACTTAGACCAAGTACTAACACGGTGCACACACTGTCAACATTACACCATGAAAGGAGGAATAGATCACTTCAATACTATCATAGTGATAATTATTCTCATAATCCATAAGAGATCACAATCGTAGCCTAGACCAAGTACCACCACGATGCACACACTGTCACCGTTACACCATGGCAGGAGGAATAGATTACTTTAATAACACCACTAGAGTACACATAATGATGAAGAGTAGCATCTACTTATTCAACATGATACAAAGCTCATGATCACATAGAGATCACATCATGGGAGAGAGAGGTGAACCACATAGCTACCGGTAGAGCCCTCAGCCCCGGGGATGAACTACTCCCTCCTCATCATAGGAGACAACAAGGTTGATGGAGATGGCGGTGAGGTCGATGAAGACGGCGGAGACAACGATGGAGACCTATGGAGATGGCTCTGGGGGCACTTTCCCATCCCGGCAGGGTGCCGGAACAGAGACTTCTGTCCCCCGAAATTCGTCGGTGGCGGCAGCGGAACTCCAGAACTCTTTCTCGAAATTTGCCGACTCTCCTAGGGTTTTTCGTCCCGAGGCTTTATATATGCGAAGTGGCGTCGTCAGGGGGCTGCCAGGGGCTCCTCACACATAGGGGGCACGGCCAGGGGCTGGGCCGCGCCGCCCTGGTGTGAGGCTGGCCCCTGGCCCCCCTCCAGCTCTCTTTCGGTCCTCGTCCTTCGTCCGGGAAAAATAGGAGTTCTGGAACTTGTTTCGTCCAATTCTGAGAATATTTCCTGTGTAGCATTTCTGAAACACAAAAACAACAGAAAACAGGGAACTGGCACTGTAGCATCTTGTCAATAGGTTAGTTCCAGAAATCGCATAAAAACGCCACGAAGTGTAACAAAACACAAGGCAAATGGTGCAAAAACAAGCATGGAGCATCAAAAATTATAGATACGTTTGAGACGTATCAGCATCCCCAAGCTTAACTCCTGCTCGTCCTCGAGTAGGTAAGTGATAACAAAAGAAATAATTTTTGAGGTGACATGCACCATCACAATCTTGATCATATAGGTAAAGCATTGAGTGCTGAGATCAAAGAACTTAAAACATGGGCATGAAAGACATAATCTTGATAATAGAAACTTAGCAACCATGTTATAACATGAAAATGAACACAAACAAAAGATCATGAAAATGAAACAATGAAAGTCAAACGTGTGTTCAAATCATAAGGAAAAACATACAAATGGTTTTCAACTTGTCCTTCATGGAGAGCAAAACATAAATGCATATGACACCTTCAAGTTTAAGAGGGCGACTAGATACAAATAATTTGAAAACAAGTGAAACCAACAATATGAATCAATCAATGAAAACCTTGGGACAATGCACATTATACTAAGAATGACAACTATGCTCTCTTAATGGTGCATAAAGATAGAAGGTGGTGACTCAACATAAAACTAAAAGAAAGACCCTTCGCGGAGGGAAGCAGTATTTGCAAGTTTTATAGACCTTAAAAAATTATGGTACTTACCGGCTTTGAGCTCTCATTGCCCCCATCATAACCATCTTGAATGGTTAAAGTTAATGCGAGAACAATTATGATGCATATGCTTGACAAATCATAAGTTGAAAACCTCGTGTCCCGTGAATACGAGTACCCAAACCTCATGCTACTTTACTTAGAGTCCCAAGCAAGCTCTTGTCATTGTAAGTATACACGTATCATCGAGAACCGCCAACGGGGTACCTCCGTGCCCGATGATATGGAACAAGCCCACATCAAAATGACAGGACAAGCAGACAATGAACTCCTCGACATCTCTTTTATTTACCATTTGTTTAGCTTTTTATTTTGAGATGCGTCGTCGAATGTCCACTATGGGCATGCCGCAAATTTCCACCATGAATTATGCATGGCTTAGATTGGCGGCCCAGGCATTTCTCTAACACATATACAAACTCCATGATCTCACAAGATTCCCAATTCATTTCACACCGCGAGTATCCATAAACAAAAGATCACGATATCAACTCAAATAAGAAGTGCAATGTTGAAAGCTTGCCCCATGACAGCATGGCTGGGCTAGTCTCCAACTTACAACTTGCAAGCATAACAACTCAACATAAGAGACCACAATGTCAAATTTTTAAGAACAAGAAAAAGTAAAGTGTGCCTTTCGGTTCGTGAGAGCTTTACGGACCAATTTACGCATAACACTGGTAAGAGTTTAATTTGAAGAGAAAATAAAAGCAAGTCAAATTTACTTGGAATAGCAAATTGCTAATAGGTATGTATGGTGGACACTTTGGAAAACTTGGTTTTTAGGAGTTGGATGCACGAGTAGAGCTCATACTCAGTACAAGACGAGGGCTAGCAAAAGACTGGGAGCGACCAACTAAGAGAGCAATAATGGCCATAATCATGCAAAGCGACAAAGCAACATTAAAAAAAGCATAAGATGGCATCAAAAGTCAAAAAACTAAATGATCATAGAGGCTATGGGTGACTTTGTAAGAGTCTAACATGTGTGAGCATGCGCCAAGTCAACCCAAATAAGGCATCAAGGAGAAAACCAAAATAATGCTTCCAAATGATAAAAACAACGCATGATTTTTTCAAAGGCTCATTAAGCAATCTCAGTCATTTGAGACAAGTCATGCTACAGAAAAACCACTAAGCATACTATCAAAAAGACATCAAGCATGACATAAAAAAGCCTAAACCGCAGTCTACACAAGCTCCTTCTTGTACCACTTTTTTTGCATGAAACTTTTTCTCTTTTCTAACACCATTCAAACCTTTTTGAGGAAACTCTTTTGAGGAAAACCAACATAGACCAGAGGTCAAAATACAGCTTGATGCAAAGATAAAACAAGATCTAAACAAAAACCAAGTTGAAAAATGAAAGCTAAACGCAGTAGCAGAAAAAGAGAACACTCGTTGAACGATAAGAGTGAAAACGGAGTGTTCTTGGCAAATAAAAAACGGAGCATATCTATCTCCAAACACATGGTGTGATCCAAACATTTATTGCAGCAAACAAAGCAAAGGAAAACTGAAAACAAAAGCAACTGACGCTCCAAGAAAAACGCATAGTGCTTGAAGCAATAAAAATATAGTGTCTTGAAAGGTGACCTAATTTTTGCCGATGAAGAAGGGGTGCCTCGGGGACATCCCCAAGCTTTGACGCTTGTACTTCTTGGATATTTCTTGGGGTGATGCATGGGCAGCCCCAAGCTTGAGCTTTTGTCCATTCTTCACCTCATCTCGTCATTCTCCAATCCCTACACTTGAAAACTTCCTTCATATAAAACTAAACAGAAATCTATTCGCAACATTAGTGTAAGAATAACGATAAATCAACCTCTTTTGCTTCAGGTTTCAACCCAAAACCACCACAAATTAAGTATATACTACTGTAGCAACTTCCCCAAAAGTTCAGTGATCAAAAGAACTTGAAAAGAAAGCGATAAAGCGGCAAAAATGAATAGTGGCAGAAATCTGTCAAAACAGAACAGCTGATAAAGGCCGATTTTTAAAGGTGTTTTCTGTTACTCAAATCAAAAAGTGTTCAACTAATGAAAGTTTGGATATAACCTGGGGCATATGCACAAGAAATCGTAGGTCCAAAAGATATACAAATAATTTTGACGAATTTTTACGGTGCAGCACCGAAAACAGTTTCAGGACAGCAACATCCCCAAATCTTACCTCATTCAAATTAGAGGCTTCTCTTGGCACAACAACGAAATAAAAAGGATAAGGAGCGGTTATTAAAGTATTAATAACTTCCAAGACTCAAATAAAAGAAAAAGAACTGAAAGTAAAAATATTGGTTATCTCCCAAGAGTGCTTTTCTTTAACGCATTTGAGCTAGGCGCAGTAATTTGCAAAGATGCTCATGTGGGCGCCATATAAGAGCTTGAGGAAAAGGCGCCATATAGGAACTTAAAGCAATAGAGAGCATCAAAAAGCAAATGTCAAAGACATTTAAATCTGAACCACTTCCTATGAAAAATAGTCTTGTAAAGAGACAAGTCATAAAAGCGCAAAGCAAAAAGCATAGGAAGGCAAAACAAGTACAACTTTAAGAATTGCAACATAAAGAGGGGAAACTCAATATTGTTGAGATCCATCAAACCATGTTTCCCTCTCTCATAGTAACTTTCAGTAGCATCATGAATAGAATTAACAATATAATTATCACATATAACATCCCTATCATGAGCCACATGCATAAAAGAATTAATACTCCCCACATGAACAATAGTAGTAGGAGCAGATTCAATAGAATAATTATTCTCATCACCATAATCATCAAAAACAGGAGGCATATTGTAATCATAACTATTTTTCTCCTCAAAAGTAGGTGAACTGAAAATATTATTCTCATCATTATAACCATCATAAACCAGAGGTTTAGTATCATCACAAGCTAGAGAACAACTATTTCGCAAAGCATACTCATCAAACATATCATCATAAGAAGGAACATGGATAGTACTAATGGTACAACAATTGTTAACCTTAGAATTGATACCAAAAAGATTTTCAATATCAAAAGTAGAGTGCTTTTCCCAATTATAATCACTAACATAGGTAACAGGCATAGGAACATCATCCCAATCAGAATTATCATAATCTATAGCAGGATCATAACGCTTAGGGGAAGATACCGTGTCCTCTCGCCTCTTACTCCTTTTCTTCTTCTTCTTCTTCTTCTTCTTCTCACTCTCTCCTTTAGGAGGGAGAGACTTGAAGGGCATCCTCTCCACATAATCTGGTTTGCTGATAGAAATAATAGAAGAGACTTTGGAGGATTCCTCCTCTCTATTAATAAGATAAAAACATCTATTAGTCCTATCATAGCTTGGAAAAATATCAAGTTTTATAAGATTTTGTATGTAAGTATTTGCAAGGCAATCTTTAGCACAATAGAGACGACAACCACGAAGGGTACTATTAATATCAATATCATTCATATCTATCAAAGCAATCTTTCTAGATATCTCTTCACACGCCAAGAACAAAGCGAGCTCATCATGCTGATTGAGAGTAATCTTGTCATCACAATACATACTTAAGGTACTAGAAGAGTAACTATTAGGGCTTGAGCATTGGAAATTAAAATGACCTATGTCATCGCAATGTTTACAAAGAAAAGGATAAAGCTTACAAACTTTTTTACCAATCTCGCCTATATCCTTGTACACATTCGGGTTTCTTCATTTGCATGGTGGACACAATAATCTTCCTTGTTGTAACTCTGTTCACAAGGTCTATGTACTCCAGAAAAATTAACATGCTTATAAGAAATAGGACTTTTAGAAGTTTGAGCATGTTTATTGCAATCATCAACAACAATATCACTTTCTATGCAAGTGTCCTTAAAAGGTTCATGATACACGTCCCTATTTCCTTTAGGAATATTCATATGGGAAGCAAAGGCTTTAAAGCAATCAACCATAATTTGAGGATCAAGCCCATATTTAGCACTAAGCTCTTGAAAATTAGCAGTTTCAGCGAAAGACTTAATGCAATCAAACTCGTAATTCATACCCGATCCTTTACCTTTGTCGCTATCTCAACCTTCAATATTGCTTTGAATTGTTTCAAGTAGATCCCACTTGGTGTCAGCATCCTTGCTTGTGAAAGACCCATCAAAGCATGCATCTAGATAGTCCTTGTAATATCCTAAAAGCCTCGCATAAAAATTATTAATAACAATATTACGGGGAAGATCATGAATAGGACATTTGTGCATTAGTAACTTTAATCTTCCCCACGCTTGGGCAATGCTTTCTCCCTCATGCGGCCAAAAGTTATATATCCGATTACGGTCTTTATGAATTTCACTTGGAGGATAAAACTTGGAATAAAAGAGAGGCACAATTTCCTCCCATGCAATAGATGGACCATCTTTAAGCAGCCGATACCACTCCTCAGCTCTGCCTTTCAATGATAAAGAGAATAGCTTTTTCTTAACTTGGTTCATTGAAATACCTGCACACTGGAACAACTCGCATAATTCATGTATAAAGAGCAAATGATCACCAGGATGGACAGTTCCATCTCCTAAATAGCAGTTATCCCTAACACGTTCAACAATCTTCGTAGGTATTTTAAAAGGATGAGGAGCACAAGCATCATTAGAAACATCACATATGGAAGATAAAATATCATCAGAGCAAACTTTCTCCACTAAAGCTTGGGAACTAAAAATATCATGCTTAACAAAACCAGCTTCCCCAAGCTTAGACTTTTCCATAGCATTAGCAATAACGGGATTCAAAGCATTCGTACTAATAACATTGCTATGCGAAATAAGCTCCAAAGGATTTTAAATTTTCTCATCAAATTTAAACTCAGAAAAAAGACTAAAGAACTCTTTATTTTCCATTAAGCCTAACTAGTGAAAATAAAAACAAGAAACAAAAAGATATAATTGCAGAATCTAAAGGAAATAACTCCGAGCACTCACACAGGAGGATGCGAGTACCTTTTACCTTACCTCCCCGGCAACGGTGCCAGAAAAGAACTTGATGTCTACACACGCTTCTGTTCTTGTAGATAGTGTTGGGCCTCCAAGTGCAGAGGTTTATAGAGCAGCAGCAAGTTTCCCTTAAGTGGATCACCCAAGGTTTATCGAACTCAGGGAGGAAGAGGTCAAAGCTATCCCTCTCAAAAAACCCTGCAATTACGATACAAAAAGTCTCTTGTGTCTCCAACACACCCAATACACTTGTCAGATGTATAGGTGCACTAGTTCGGTGAAGAGATAGTGAAATACAAGTGGTATAGATGATTATAAGTAGTACATGCAATCTGGAATAAAAATGGCAGCAAGCAAACAAGTAACAAAACATCAAGTAAACGGTGTGCAAAGCTTGGAAACAAGACCTAGGGATCATACTTTCACTAGTGGACACACTCCCAACAAATATAACATAATTGAACAAATAAATAACTTCTCTTCACCATGCTACTCTGAATTACTCTCCTATTGAATAACACTAATCATTGCGTAGTGGCTACAGAAGCACCCCTTAAAGTTCATTAAGTACTTGACAAACACCGCTCATAGAGATATCCAAATCAAATCACAACTCAAGATAAATATTATTGCAACTTAGACCAAGTACTAACACGGTGCACACACTGTCAACATTACACCATGAAAGGAGGAATAGATCACTTCAATACTATCATAGTGATAATTATTCTCATAATCCATAAGAGATCACAATCATAGCCTAGACGAAGTACCACCACGATGCACACACTGTCACCGTTACACCATGGCAGGTAGAATAGATTACATTAATAACACCACTAGAGTACACATAATGATGAATAGTAGCATCTACTTATTCAACATGATACAAAGCTCACGATCACATGGAGATCACATCATGGGAGAGAGAGGTGAACCACATAGCTACCGGTAGAGCCCTCAGCCCCAGGGATGAACTACTCCCTCCTCATCATAGGAGACAACAAGGTTGATGGAGATGGCGGTGAGGTCGATGGAGACGGCAGAGACGGTGATGGTGACCGATGGAGATGGCTCCGGGGTCACTTTCCCATCCCGGCAGGGTGCCGGAATAGAGACTTATGTCCCCCGAAATTCGTCAGTGGCGGCGGCGGAACTCTTTCTGGAAATTTGCCGACTCTCCTATGGTTTTCCGTCCCGAGGCTTTATATAGGCGAAGGGGCGTCGTCAGGGGGCTGCCAGGGGCTCCTCACACATAGGGGGTGTGGCCAGGGGCTGGGCCATGCCGCCCTGGTGTGAGGCTGGCCCCTGGCCCCCCTCTGGCTCTCTTTCGGTCCTCGTCCTTCGTCCGGGAAAAATAGGAGTTTTGGAACTTGTTTCGTCCAATTCCGAGAATATTTCCTGTGTAGCATTTCTGAAACACAAAAACATCAAAAAACAGGGAACTAGCACTGTGACATCTTGTCAATAGGTTAGTTCCAGAAATCGCATAAAAACGCCACGAAGTGTAACGAAACACAAGGCAAATGGTGCAAAAACAAACATGGAGCATCAAAAATTATAGATACGTTTGAGACGTATCAATACTCACGATGTGAAATGAATTGGGAATCTTGCGGGATCATGGAGTTTGTATACGTGTTAGAGAAACGCCTGTGCTGCTAATCTAAGCCATGCATAATTCATGGTGGAAATTTATAGCATACCCATAGTGAACATTCGACGACGCATCTCACAATAAAAAGCTATACCAATGGTAAATAAAAGAGATGCCAAGGTGTTCATTGTCTGTTTGTCCTATCATTTTGATGTGGGCTTGTTCCATGTCATCGGGCATGGAGGTATCCCGTTGGCGGTTCTCGATGATACATGTATACTTACAATGACAAGAGCTTGCTTGGGACTCTAAGTAAAGTAGCATGAGGTTTGGGTATTCGTACTTCACGGGACACAAGGTTTTCAACTTTTGATTTGTCAAGAATATGCATCATAAGTGTACTCGCATTAACTTTAACCATTCAAGATGCTTATGATGGGGGCAATGAGAGCTCAAAGCCGGTAAGTACCATAATTTTTGAAGGTTTTTAAAACATGCAATCACTGCTTCCCTCTGTGAAGGTCCTTTCTTTTACTTTTATGTTGAGTCACCACCTTCTATCTTTATGCACCGTCTAAGAGAGCATAGTTGTCATTCTGAGTATAATGTGCATTGTCCCAAAGTTTTCATTGATTGATTCATATTGTTGGTTTCACTTGTTCTTAAATTATTTGTATCTAGTCGCCCTCTTAAACTTGAAGGTGTCCTATGCATTTATGTTTTTCTCTCCATGAAGGACAAGCTAAAAACCATTTGTATGTTTTTCCTTATGATTTGAACACACATTTGACTTTCATTATTTCATTTTCATGATCTTTCATTTGTGTTCATTTTCATGTTATAACATGGTTGCTAAGTTTCTTCTATCAAGACTATATCTTTCATGCCCATGTTTTAAGTTCTTTTGATCCCAGCGCACAACGATTACATAGATGATCAAGATTATGTAGGTGCATGTCACCTCAAAAAATATTTCTTTTGTTATCACTTACCTACTCGAGGACGAGCAGGAGTTAAGCTTGGGGATGCTGATACGTCTCCAACGTATCCATAATTTTTGATGCTCCAGGCTTGTTTTTACACCATTTGCTTAGTGTTTCGTTACACTTCGTGGCATTTTTATGCATTTTCCGGAACTAACCTATTAACGAGATGCCACAGTGCCAGTTCCCTGTTTTCTGCTGTTTTTGTGTTTCAGAAAAGTTACACTGGAAATATTCTCGGAATTGGACGAAACAAAAGCCAGACGTCCAGATATTTACCGAAGCTTCCAGAGAACCGAAGAGGAGACGGAGAGGATCCACTGCTGGGCCACACCACCAGGGGCGCGGCCTAGGGCTGGCCCGCGCCCCCCTGTGGTGAGCCCCACTAGGTCCACTTCCGACGACGCCCCTTCGCCTATAAAGACCCCCCAACGGGAAAAACCTAAAGACCTAATCACTTTTCCAGAATACATCGCGATCCGCCGCCGCCGTCGACCCGAGATCGGGAGGGTCTAGAAGCTCTTCCCAGCACCCTACTGGAGAGGGGAATCGCCACCGGAGGTCTTATTCATCGCCATGCTTGCCTCCGGCGTGATGGGTGAGTAGTCTACCTTGGACTATGGGTCCATAGCAGTAGCTAGATGGTTGTCTTCTCCACAATGTGCTTCATGTTTAGATCTCGTGAGTTGCTTTACATGATCGAGATCACCGTTATGTAATTCTACATGTTGTGTTTGTTGGGATCCGATGAATATTGGTGTTAAGATTGAGTTGATGTGCTGAATATTATCTTATGTTATCTCTATGTTGTTTATGATCTTTCATGCTCTCCGTTGTTAGTAGCTATCTTGGCCGAGTAGTTGCTAGTGACTCCAAGAGGGGGTATTTATGCTCGATAGTGGGTTCATGCCTCTATTTAATCTGGGGGAGTGATAGAAACCTCTAAGGTTGTAGATGTGCTGTTGCCACTAGGGAGAAAACAACATTCATATGCTCAAGGGCATATGCTTTGTTTACATTACACTCTTTGCTTAATGCAGTTATCTGTTGTTCGCAACTTAATACTTGTGGAGTTCTCGGATTGATTCGCCACAAGTGGATTATTAGTCATAGATGCAGTTGGATGGCGGTCTATGTATCTTGTTGTAATGCCCAAAGTAAATCTCATAGTGATCCTCTCGACATATGCACGTTGTCTTTATACTATCAATTGCCCAACTGTAATTTGTTTACCCAGCATGTGTTATTTTATCTTATGGAGAGACACCACTAGTGAACTATGGACCCCGGTCCTATTTCATTTATATTGCTATCACATGTTTACTTTACTCGCACTATTTACTTTACTCGCATGCTACTATTGCTTTCCACTCGATATGCTCATACCCTTTATTTCAAGCAAACCGGTGAGGTTGACAACCTCATCGTAAGTTGGGAACAAAGTATTTGGTTGTGTTGTGTGCAGGTTCCACGTTGCTACTGGTTGAAGACGCGCTAACAAGAAATCGTTAACGGCACCCTTGTTGGAGTATCACGCAGCTAGTGGGCATCACCTTCAATCGTTTGGCTTTTTCCTACTGGATTGATAACCTTGGTTTCATAACTGAGGGAAAACTTGCTGCTATATTCGTCAAACCTTCTCTTGGGGTTTCCAACTGGCCGGTCATTTACTTCATCAACTACACGCCAACAAGTTTTCTATCATCATCATCACCGCGCCATCAGTTCCTCGACGCTGCACCGATCAAGTGCGTGGGCTTGGACTGTGAGTTCACCACACACGAGGTCCCTCAGCGTGCCGCCGTCCTTCAACTCTCGGTGGCGTCCGAGATATTGATCTTCCAGATATGTAAGGCCAATCGCGTGCTGCAACCGCTCAAGGAATTCTTGAAGCACACCACCATCAAATTCTGTGGTACGGCTATCACCAATGATCTGCGCATGCTGAGGACATACGGAATTGTTATTCCGTCTGCGTACGATCTTCAAAAGATTGTCCCAAACCCCACCAACAAACTAACGCCGAGTCTCTATGATTTGGCCAATGCTACTATTGGGACACATCTTGAGAACAAGAAGAGGGACAAGAAGAAGGAGAAGAAGAAGGACAAGAAGAAGAAGGACAAGAAGAAGTACAAGAAGAAGGGAGAAGAAGAAGAAGAAGAAGAACTAATATTTGGTTGGGAAAAAGTTTCATTGAGCTTCAACCAATTGTTATATGCCGCTTTAGACGCTCGCCTAAGCTTTGAGATTGCTAGGAGCTACTGGAAGCTAAAAGGCTACAATAGCCATGTTGATCGTCTTAACCTTAATGTTTATTAGGTGGATGATCGTAGATGTGGTTGTGTGAGTCTTATTATTATTCTATTGGATGAGTATAATGTTTGGAAAAATGTACTCCCTTTGTTTCGGTTAACAAAGTCTAATAATTTTCGAATTTGTGATTTTTCAAGTATTTTGGCTTTTTTGAATATTTTAATTATTAAAAATTAATAATTAAATTATGCATAAAAATTATTTGGAATTCATTGGTGCTTATTATACTTAATCATTGTTGCTTATTTTGTGAATTTATTTGGAATTTAAAAAAGTAATATTATATATTACCAAAGTGTATAGATTAATAGAATTGGTAGCATATCATTATCAAGAAGTCGCGAGCGCAGTCTTGGAAACTAGTAGGGAAGGAATGGAGAAGTTAAGCGTGCTAAGGGTGGAGCAGTGTGAGGATGGGTGACCGACCGGGAAGTGAATACCACAAGTACTTGTAATTTGATATGAGATATAGAGTGAGAGCCATAAGTATCTAATTTGATATGAGAATAGAGATGATTAGATAATAGAGAAATAAAGAAAATATAGAAATTCTAAAACAAAAAATACAAATTTTATTCCGAATAGACCTTTAGTCCCGGTCCGTGTTACGAACCGGGACCAAAGGTCCTCCAGCAGCAGCACATGCCCGGGACCACGTGTAGGCCCATTGGTCCGTTTCGTAAGCAACCGAGAGCCGCTTTGTTAGTCCCGATTTCTACAACCGGGATTAATGGGCTTTACAAACCGGGATTAAAGGCCTTTTTTCCACCAATTAATAGATTCCATAGAATTTCTTTTTAGGAAATTAAAGCACTTCATTACATTCAACATTTTACCACCGGATTAAAAGGTTACATGGATGTTTCCACAGCATCGAATTACACCGCCAGTCATGAAACAAGAGACAAGAGCTAAGGTTTCTGGCATCCGTTAATAGCGTCAAACTCTCAGCAGCCAAATTAAGTCAGCATGTGTCAATACTCCGGAATCCCAATACCTGCAGCGAAATAGTTCATAAGAATTAAAGCAATTTAATACGGTTCAGATGCTTAGTCTAGAGCGTAAAAATTTAATTACATAATTTTTAGAAAAACTGGCAATATCAATAATAATATTCTCAACCAAGAATCGACTCGGTTCCTAGCACTTTCAGTTTTGCAATGTGAAAAGTGAACCTACTTGGAGGTAATCAAGGGCTACAATATCATTCACAAAATGCACTGTTGAATCCTTGCAAACTAAGCAAGGATCAAAGTATGCAGTACATGTGTAACTACTACCACAGATCAAAATAAACAATACACTTAACAATAGGCAATCAAGGGCTACAATATATTTACAAAGAATACGATTATATCAGAAAGTTATTTTTCCAGAGTGATTATGAATTTAATCTGGCATCACTAACCTTCTGAATAAAGAGGATATATACCTCATTCGAAGGAGGGGCCTGGTTTTGTTCCTCTGCCGCAGCCTTATAAATATCCTTGTCCTGAAAAGCATGAGCCGCAAACAAGCATGTAAACTTGGTGCACTGAATACAATGATTTGGATGCTGTACCAAGTAAACAGAAACGCACCGGGAATTCAAACCAGGTAAGATCTTACCAGAGACTAGTATATGAGCACTGAAAAGATCAGTATACTTACTTTCATGGGCATGGCCTTCCATTTCCGTGATGCAGCCTTGTTGACCTGACGGATAGACAGCACACAGGCAAACATGTAAGATATATATGTAGAAGAGCTAGCGAAACCATAATCAAATCAAAACAGTTTGAATTGGCTCACAGTGGATGCCTTGGCGTTGGGTTTTTTCTCCCTGTACGCTACCCTGATTTCGGACCTACGTGCAGAAAAATCATGGCAAGTAGACTCCTCGGAGTATAAAAGAGCTAGCGTACGTGTAAGAGAGAGATGTCTCACATGAAGGCGTGAAAGCCTCCGCTGCCCTTCCTACGTCCCTCACCGTCGTCTCCGCCGCCGGTAGACTTGGGCCTGCAGCAACAACCGCGCGTAACAAATGAGCCGCCCGACTGATGCGGAGATACGTTTCACCGGCCGGGATCACAAAGCGAGGGTGATCGATCATCGATCTTACCTGCCGGCGGCATTCATGGTTTCTAAAGAATGGCGTGCGGAGAAAGGGGTTTGATTCTGGAAGAGATTCGGCTGGGTTGTTAGTTGACTTTAAGGGGAATCGCTTAAGCGCGTTCAGTGTGTGGGCTTGGCCCGTTAATCTCCTGCGTCAATCTGGTATCGGTTCGATCGCTTTGCTCCTGTTCGATACCGATGAGAACTGCGTCACTCTCGCGATGAATGCATTTAGCTGGTTGATTCCTGCCCTCCTCCTTCCTTTGTCACCCACCTCGTGAGTATGCATGGATGCAACTGATTGCTCGTGTGCTTTCTTCATGCATGCGGCGCCGAGGTATGCTTCATATGTTATACTAGTGGATTCCCCGCGCGTTGCCGCGGGAATTTAAGAGTCTCTATTGGTATATTATTTATATGCAAAAACCCCACCAGTTTCTGCGACACGTTTGCTCAAATTTAGGTGTTACATAGATATAAGGACATGAGGAATAAATAAATAAATAAACAATGAAAATGGAAGAAACATTGATTCAGTGTATAGTTGAGGCTATATGAAATAATTGATTGCTATTGTCGTCTTAGTAAGCACGTACTAACCAAACGATGGCACTAAAGATCAGTGTTCGACCCGTACAATGAAGTAAAAAAAATACCAGCTAGTAGTTTTTACGCATAATAGAGAAAATGGCACAATACCAATATACAATAATTGAAATTACAATTTGATCAAGGATATTAAGCATTTTTTTACAATACATAATTTGTCATCTCAGTAAGCACGTACTAACCACACGATGGCACCAAAGATCAGTGTTCGACCCATACAATGAAGTGAAAAAAATACCAGCTAGTAGTTTTTACGCATAATAGAGAAAATGGCACAATACCAATATACTATAATTGAAATTACAATTTGATCAAGGATATTAAGCATTCTTTACAGTATATCATTATTCTCCATATTTCCAGACACCAGCTGGCAATGCATAAGTAATAAATTGTATCTCACTTGTGGTGCATGACCATTGTCTCACACTGCTCCATGTGTCTTCTTTTTTTGACAAATAATGGAAGGATGTGAAGTAGGAGATGCTTACCAAGAGAACAATACTACTTCATAGGAAGACCGTGGTGTTCTTAAGCCCCAAAGGAAATATAATTAGCATGTACACATATATACCTGAAGTACAAATAAAAGAAGCATTTGAAAATAATATATACACGTTGCAGTAGACCCATGCAGTTACATCTAAATCAGCCTACAAAAGTTGTAAACCGCAAGCTCAACAAAATACCCGATAATCCATATACAGCAGTAGTGGCGGCACTCACCTTGCTCCTTTTATATTTTTACACAAATCACAAAGCCTGCAATTTATAAAACGTTGCCAGCTTCAGTTAGTCCCGGTCTCCCGGATCAGTTTTTGCAAGCAAGCAGACAAAAAGGTTTTCAATAAATTCTGTCAATATAATCTGACGTGGAAACTTTGTTAAGGCTGAGGCAATGGATAATACTGAGACAAATGGGGATCTAGTGGATTGAATGTTGGAATCTGCGGTCCGGTGAGTCCATCGCCCAGTGCTCCTGATGTGGTAGCCGCCTAGCCGGTGTAGATGTTCCTGCCATTTTAGATGGAAAACTGAAGTCAACACTTGCATGGCCGCTGTGAGATGATGCTTGAGAATATCCGATACAGTGGGGAAATTAGAAGATTGGTAGCAGTACCTTAGTATTTTGGGGAATTTTTCTTGACACCGTGAGATGACGCCAATAGCAGCTCCGTTGGTGGGATTATATTGGAAGATTGGATAGAGCAGCACTGAGAACATGGGGAGAGAGCTTTGATTCTGCATAACTCTCCTTTGCATCTACCTCAATTGACATGGACGTCAACGCCTTAGGAGTCCGGAGCCATTGGTGGCGGCCCTTTTTCTTCTTGCCTTGCAGGCATCCACGATGGAGAAGCATATAATGGGAAGAAACGTTGGAGGCATCAACGGAAGGATTGTGCAGGGGAAGGTGAACACAGGAAGGGGTTATATATAACTCATTAAAGCTGGAAAAATGGTGGGAGAAGTGCAGGCGTTATGGATTAGAAGAAGGGGAGAAGACACAATAGAAAAAAATACTACTACCAGGAAAAAGGACACAAGAAGATGAGCTGAATAGAGGCTGCACGGTTGAGTAACTGGTAAGGCAGGGCAGCAGCCACAGGTAGCAAAGAATTAAAGACATCACTTCTTATTAGAAAAACACGGGAAGATGAGTTGAATCCGTGGCTACACGCACGATGTCTGGTCCTTCCAGAGAAAATCTAGAACGCCCAATCATAATCTAATGAACAGAAATTATAGAGGTGATGTGGCTTCATAAGGATTAAGCTTGCAAACATTTAATGCATCTTAGTGGGGATCAACTTTATAAGTACTAGATGATACCCCGCGCGTTGCTGCGGGATTTCTTAGCTGACATTAAAAATTTCGGTGTAGAATGGGAATAGCGCCAAATTGACGTTCAAAACTGGAAAGTCGATAATGTGAGAAAAATACGATAAGTAGTTAAGTACTCCATTGCTAGTATACTCGGTCTGTTGGAGGTATTATTATATATAACAGCCTTCGTGCCCTTGTATTACCAGTGATCTGATATTGCCTTAACATACTGTATCATAAATATGTTATTGAGAGTTCTGACCAAAGACGTATCCCAGCTTTTCTCTCTCTTTAAAATACTGCAAGAGATTATTAACACTACAAATTCAAGCATAACAATGAACCTGAATCAATCAAAAAAATTGACCAATTAAATTTGATTACATATTATGCTTTGAATTGGAAGAACATGCTTGCGGACGCCTCTATGGAGATCAAAATATTACCAAGGCGTAAAATTATGGAGATATTTGAGAAAAGGTAAAAACCATATCTAGTGGAATGTAGCAACGTTTATTATTGTCCATCAAGTACAACGGTTACATGAAACATTGCTGGGAACATCAGTAAGAGAGACACCTGGTAAAAACTGCCCAAAACAGAGGGAAAATCTCACCAACCTAAAAATATCAATAAAGCAACCAATGGAAGGTATATAGGACATCGAACTATGTTGCCATAAGTTAGCTCCAGCCAGCCCCATAAAACACAATCCGTTAAAAAAATTGAGAATATGCCTCATACTTTGATGAATTTAGCTGCAACTGATTCCTGTGTAGAAACAAATATCTGCTTCATAAACATTCTCGGATAATATGAAATAAATGCTATGCTCCAGACACATGACGGTGGAGAACACATGTAAATTGAAATCGGTTGCATCTCTAACAATATCCAGGCTAAACGAACAAATTCCAGTCATCCGAACAACATATGAAGCTGGAAGAGAATTGTCTCGGACTCTCAGGCATCATCCAAAAAACCCTTATCATCATTCAACCAAGTTTGATGTGACCTGCCGCTTTTAAGTTTTGCAACAAAAAAATCAATATTGTTAGGTGTTGTAGTCAATTATATGTGGACCTAAAAAACTTAACGCTTACTGCAGGTAAATCCAAATACCTTGTACATAAACAATTAATTAAATCTGCTACATGAACTAAATTGGTGGGAAGAAAGAGTACATGAAAAGATCAGGGAAAAAACAAACGCATCTCAGGCTGGAGAAGTGCGACTGTGCGAGCAGCTAGCATCTGGTAAGCAAGGAAGGTGTGTCAAACAGGGCATATGGAACTGCCAAAGCGGCACAGCGGCATGATTTCATTTGGAATTTGAGTCTGCATGAAACGATTACATGAAATGAATGAATGTCAGTCTACTTAACATTCTACATGGACTGCAAGCAAAGTTACTCCAATTTATTTTCACCTGCAGTCTGCTTTGATTATCATCAAACACCTTGTCTGCATATATATAAATATCTGCTCAAAAGAAACACGAGAAGGCTCAGGGATATAGATTGCAAAATCGTTGCAGCCCTATCTTAGTTCAGATCTACTATATGACCATCAGTATATACGTGAACACCAGACACATAACATGAGTATCTGATTGGGGCAATGAAATGGGGGAGAACAGAGAGAAGGATATGCAGGCAAATCGGGAGGCGATGGTGTGGAGGACAGGGGCAGCAAATTCGTACCTTGTTAGCAAAAAATCCATCCCTTGCCAATCCATGGGCTTGAGGTAGTAGCACGCAGAATCCAATCAAATCGGATCCAGGGGCGAAACGTGGAGCGGATTTAAAGTCGGAGGTTAGCCTGCCAAGCTGGAGATCCACAATGGCTACGACGGTGTGAGCATGGGCACATGCTTGCCGTAGTGAACAATGGAAATCAACGAGTACTAAAGGATGACTGCTGATCTATGGCCTCCTTCGGTTTCTTCTAGTACAATTTTATGGTCATAAAAGAGGATGACTCCTGAGATTCCTGTAACTGTCTCAAGTATATATTTATGGTGGGTGATTATAGTGGATGATTATGATGGACGATTATGGTGGGCGATCAAGGGGTAATGCCCTGTTGTTCTGCGGGCTGGGCCTGTGCTTCTTATATCCGTATACAGCCCATTTAATACGAAGCGATGGAGGGGATAGAATTTGGAGTGTGTCGCTCTGTCGCTGCTGGCTAGACTCATTTTGTTGTTCGACCATATGAAAAGGTTGTACAAACTAACGGGGCGACGTGGACGCACAGAAACACAGGAAAAGAAGATAGTGGGGGGTTGGTATTTAGATATAGAAGATTATAGATTCCTTGCTTTCTTTTGGCTTTTCTCATCTTTCTTGCATTATTATTTCTTTTTCCTTCTTCCATTTTTCTTTTTCCCTTTTCTGTTTATATTTATTTTTCGTTTTCTATTGCTATTTTATTTGTATTTTTTTTCTATTTTTCCATTTTTTCTTTCGTGTGTTCCTTTATATTTTCTGATTCTTTCGTATATTTTTTTTCTATAGTCATGATTTATTCTGGGAAAGCTAATTTTTGTTTCTTTCATAGTACTGATTTCTTCCATGGACCAAATTTTTGTTATTTGTGTAGTATTTATTTTTTCGTAGATGAAATTTGTGTTACCTCTATAATCGTGATTTGTTCCACGTACGTTAAATTTTTGTTCTTTCTTTATAGTCGTGATTTATTTTCATAGATAAATTTGTGTTCCTTCATGTAGTCTTTGTTTATTTCATGCCCTAAATTTTTTTCCTATGTGATAGTAATTTATTTTGCGGAGGCTATTTTTGTTCCTTCTTTTTGTATTCGTGACTTGTTCCGCAGTATCCATCTAATATTTATTTATTTTGCAGCCTAAATTTATGTTTTCACTGTAGTGGTGATTTGCTCTGCCGACTCTAATTTTTTATATTTTTGTGGGTGTGATTTGTTTCATGCTCTAAAGTATTTTCCTAGTGTAGTCTTTATTTGTTTCGTGGACTGTTTTTTATTACCTTTGTAGTTGTGATTTGTTTTACAGGTGCTAATTTTTTTCCTTCTTTATGTAGCCGTGATTTATTCCGTGGAATAAATTTTGTTCTCATAAAGTCTTGATTTGTTTTGTGACCTAACTATTTGTTCCCTTTGTAACCGTGAATTATTCCACGGACGCTATTTTTTTGTTCCTTGTTTGTAGTCATGATTTGTTCCATGAAATAACTTTTAATATCATATGTAGTCATAATTTATTCTAACATGCTAAAGTTTTGCTCCTTCTTTGTGGTCGTGACTTGTTTTGCGGACTAAATATTTGTCCTCCACGTAGTCTTTACTTGTTTTGGGGTCTAAATTTTCCTCTATAGTCATGATTTATTCCGCAAACGATAATTTTTGTTTTCCTCTACAATCGTGATTTTTTCGTGGATGCTAATTCTTTTCCTTCTTTGTAGTCATGATTTGTTCCGTCAGACTATTTTTTTGTTCCTCGTGTACTCATGATGTCTTACATTGCCTTGTTTTTTCCTCTATAGTTGTGATTTGTTTAGAGGATGCTAAAGTTTTATTCCTTCTCTTTGTGGTCGTGATTTTTTTGGCGTACTAAATTTTAATTTAATGTAATCTAGATTTGTTTTGGGGCCTAACTTTTTGTAGTGATTTGTTCTACGGTTGCTAAATTTTTATTCCAGATAGTCGCAGATTTTTATTCCACGCCTAGTCATGATTGGACATGGGAGTAGGTCTTAAGATTTCCACCTTTCTTGCTACTTGTTCTAGTGTTGTTAAAAGGATGTTCCACAATAGTATAATGTGTTCTTCTTACAACTTTTTTCCTAATTTCGTCTAGTAGTCATGTTTCTTTTGTGGTGCATTATATTTTTTGTTCCACCATTAGTCATGATTTTGTTACACGGGGCTGCCCTTTTTTATTCGTCGTGATTTTGTTCCACATGTACTCGTAATTATTTCCATCTTATCTAATTTTTTCCCTTGGTATTAAATTTTTTATTTCAATGGTGTTCCATCTTGTGAATATATTTTCTATTAATTTTTTGCACATACACACATGAAAACTTTGTCTCACCAATATTTTCTACTCCCTCCGTTTTAAAATATAAGATGTTTTAGGTTTATGAAGAAAATGTATCAAGACATCTTTTAGTATGTAGGTCACTCGAATATATACACTAACAAATATTTAAATATATTTGCTTCACAAACCTAAAATATCTTATATTTTAAAACGGAGAGAGTAGTTGAAAAGCTATAGATTTTTCGCACGTGACTACGTGAGTATCAATGTCAGGTACAACAACTCCCTGGAGCACGTTACTAGAAACCGGAAAGGTCTCATCGAACAAAACCGGAACGGAAACTCTACATGACCACGCCTCCGATTTTATAGGATCAGGCAGACGCGCCGCCGCCAGGCAAACTCCAGACCCTAGCTTGCACGCGCCAGGCAAACTCCAGACCCTAGCTTGCACGCGCCCATATCCATGGATCGTCAACCCGCCGAGCTATCGGCGAGCCTCGCCGGGTGGAAGAGAGTCTGCGACGAACAGCTCGCAAGGGCTCGCACCGTGAGTCACTCCAGATTTAATTTTATACGAGCTCATCTCTCTCTTTCATGGTTCTCCAGATTGTCCATAGGAAACCAGGATTCAAACCCACTCGTGTCCTTCCCAGATTAATTGCGATGGACCACAATGGTTTTACACTTTACACTGAACTTGATCAAATCATTTTTTTCATGATTTTAGATACACATCTATCTGCGGTGTCTCCTATGATTTGTTAGATCTGAGAGGATTATTGGCTTGCTCAAAAGTGTGCATGTTGTGTTCTTATATGTGGATTCTTCTTAAGTTGTAGTCACGGTGCAAAGCCTGTGCGTAGATACTTAATTTGTTTTCTCGCAAAATGCAAGGAATTAAGATGCATTTTACATTTTTATTTTAAAGACACGAGGAAGTTAAACCGAGGTTCAAAAAAGGGGTACATGCATGTGAAAGAAATAGCACTAGTTTGGTTTCTGCTTTTAGACTGAAAGGCAGCAGTTGTACCGAACCACTGTAGAACTCTTGTTTCGTCAATGAAGCAGGGGAAAAACCCCTTTATTTTATAAAAATATATATAAGTGACGCTCTGCCAGAGTTGGTTTTATTATAGTGTCTGTTGCATTCAGTTACTGATATCTCCTTTTAATTTGCCGTGCAATTCTTTCAACAATTTTTTTGACGTCTGCTGCTCGTTTCAGATACAGATCGTTGTTAAGACCCGCTATGGAAAGATCGTCACTCTTGATGTTGAGAGTTCAGATACTATCAAGAATGTCAAGGCTAAGATTCATGATAAGGAGGGAATCCCTATAGACGAGCAACGCCTCATGTTTGATGGCACTCAGCTGGAGGATGGACGCACCTTGGCAGACTACAGCATCCAAAAGGAGTCTACCCTTAATCTTGCCCCCCATCTCTGCGACGCGATTGAGATTTCCGTGGAGACCCCCAATGGCAACATGATCACCCTCCAGGTGGATCCATCTGATACCATCCATGCTGTCAAGGCGAAGATTCAGGATCAACACCGCCTTATGTTTGCTGGGAAAGAACTGGAGGACAACTGTAGTTTGGCTGATTGTGGCATTCAATATGGTTCCACTCTTAACCTTGATCGGCGCAACCTAAAAACAATTGAAATATCCATCAAGTCGCTTGAAAGGCGTTTCTATGTTAAGACTGTGGAAAATATTGTATCCCTGATTCTGTTGTTGTATTGATTTGACCCGGGTGGGGGTTTATATAGAAGTACAAGGGGGTAGGTAGAGACTTGGAGTACAAGGCAAGAAACCTAGAGTCCTAGTCTAACCTAACCGTACATGTAGTCTAACATTCCCCCTCAGTCGTAGCGGGAGTGAAGCGGACGATTGCGACTGGATTTGAAGTCGATTTGAAGTCATGCGTTTCCATTCGTTGTCTTCTCCTCCTTGTCATCATTAACTGCGTCTCTGATGGTGTCTCTCCTCTCTTCCCTCCCGCAGTCACACTGGGAGTGGCGTGGACGCAAGTGACGACGCGAACGCTGTTGACTGGAGTTCTTGAGTTGCTGTAGACGGTGTTCTTGATGTCGATGTCGAGGTAGCCGATCATGATGTAGCCGTGGTCGAAGTTGTCGTGGTCGTTGTAGCCGTAGAGCCGAAGGCGCAAAAAAAATGCGCGTTTTTGGCGGCGGCGGCAGGGTTACTGCGGCGGCAGCGGGTTTTTAGGCGGCGGCGGCAGGTGTTCTGCGGCGGCGGCGGCAGGTGTTCTGCGGCGGCGGCGGGTTTTTAGGCGGCGGCGGCAGTGGTTCTGCAGCGGCGGCGGGTCTTGTCATGGGCGGCGGCGGCAGCGGTTCTGCGGTGGCGGCGGGTTTTGTCTTGTGCGGCGGCGGCAGCGGTTCTGCGGCGGCGGCATGTTTTGTCGTAGGCGGCGGCGGCGATCGAAGATCACGGCGGCGGCGGGTTCTTGTCGTAGGCGGCGGCGGCGATCGAAGATCACGGCGGTGGCAGGTTTTTGTCGGCGACGGCGGAAGACCACGTAGATGTAGACCTTGACGACGATTTTTATTGGCGATGTAGAACTCGACGATGATCTTGACGTATCTTGATGTAGTCGTACAGCTTGACGTGTATGTTCGGATCGATGTAGTCCGGTTTGATGCAGTGCAGATCTCGGTGTTGATGAAGTCCTTCGGCTCGGTGCAGTGTAGATCGGCGACGGTCGTCGGATGCAGGAGGTTGCCCTCCCGTGATCACAACGGTTCTTGTAGCTGTCGCCCTTAGTACACGTACCTTGTAGAATTTGGTGACGCATGCTCGTTGTCTCCTGGTAGGCTGCATGTGGCCGTGAGGTAGTAGTGCATGCGGTCTTGACGCATGGGCACCTGCTGGCAACGACAGCCCCTTGGTGCGGCGTCCGCGCGCGCAGCTGCTGCATGCTCTTGTCCAACATCCGCGCGCGACGTGGAGTAGATCGGATCTGAAGGTCGGTGCATCAGGCCGATACCGTGTTCTGGAGACGCTAACGCCGGCGACGCCAGAGCGACGCATGGACGTTGACGTATGGCGTGGTCGGTGTAGCTGCACGGGCCGGCGATGCTTCACCAGTCGATGTAGATCTTCATGCGGGAGACGATGTACTGATTTTCGCCGGCGAGATCGTGAAATCTCTTATTTGATGGCTAAATTGGATCTAATCTAGAAACTGGAAAATTTAGAATTTGGATCTAATCTAATCTAAAGAACCGATTCGATCATTGATCGAGATCGGGTGCCGCGCCCCCGGGGAGAGATCCCCGGAGGCGGCGCGATGCGGAAGAGGTTTAGGAACCTAGGATCGGCGTCGCGAGACAAACCGCTCTGATACCATGTGGAAAATATTGTATCCCTGATTTTGTTGTTGTATTGATTTGACCCGGGTGGGGGTTTATATAGAAGTACAAGGGGGGTAGGTAGAGACTTGGAGTACAAGGCAAGAAACCTAGAGTCCTAGTCTAACCTAACCGTACATGTAGTCTAACAAAGACCTCAGATACCATCAATAGCCTCAAGTCAATGATTAAAGATGAGTATAGCATACAGCCGGACCAGCAACGCCTTATCTTTAACAGAAAGGTGCTTGAGGGCGGTCGTACTTTGGCCTATTATGACATTCGGAATGGATCCGATCTCGACCTTGTCCTCTGTCTCCGACCCGGGCTGATGGAGATCTTTGTCAAGTTTTTGCCAGGACAAACTATTGTGCTTAAGGTTGAGAGCTCATGTACCGTTCACAATGTCAAGGAAAATATTCGCGTGTGGAGGGCATTCCTGTCAGACAACAACGCCTCATCTTTAGAGGGAAGCAGCTGGAGGATGGCCTCACACTTGGGGACTACAACATACAGGATAAATCCAGCCTTGAGCTTATCCTCCGCCTCCTGTCGTGTGCGAAGTGTCCGGGTAACCATCATTAGAGTGTGCATATTAATGTGTATCACAGAATGTATTTGAAACAACTTGGAATCACCGTTTGGTAGTACTCTACATATTACATTGTTTATTTTGTGCATGTGTTGTGTCATTGTTTCCCGCTTTTTGTTTACTTCTTGCAATGCACCGGTAGACGAATCATGCGACGCGACATGGTTTTCCCACATTTAGGTAATATGATACTGTTATAAACTCTCATATGCTTGATGCCCTGTAGTCTATCGCTTAGTTTGCTGAATAGATAGTCTGGCTGTTTGCCGTATGCCTTGTTCCTGGTGAAAAGCACTCGGCTGGCGGAAGCCAATAAGAAGTCTATTAGCAACCGTTGTTGACGGGAGGGAGACAGCACACCTTGTTTGCTGATTATATCACCCAATATAATGTGCACTCAAAAAAACATATATGTACTTTATTCTCCGCTTTTTACCTGATTTATTTTCCTGGCAGACTAAAAAAAGGGTTTCTGACACTACCGGAAAAACGTGGGGTGCCGTGCTGCCTCACTGTGCCGTGCGCTGCCGCACGGCAAAGAATTCTTTGCCGTGCGCGGACACCACGACGCACGGCATCCTCTCACGCATGGCATAGACTCGGAAAAACGCACGGCAAAGAAACACGCATGGCAAAGGGCGCGGGAAACGCACGGCAAAGAAAAGACGCACGGCAAAAATACATCCAGGCGCACGGCAAAGAGAAGAAGCACGGCAAAGGAGGCATTGCGCTGCCGTGGTGCACACTTTGCCGTGCGGCATGGCTTGGTGCACGGCAAAGCACCCTTTGCCGTGCGTCATGGCACAAAACACGGCAAAGGAGCCTTTGCCGTGCGTCGAGTTCTTTGCCGTGTGCAAAAAATGATTTTTTCTAATTTCCTTTCTATTTTATTCTTTTTAATACTTATATTTATTTTTTCAATTAGTTTTATATTTTGTTGACTATTTATTAGTGTTACTTAAGAAGATGTGTATATATACATGCTTGCATACAACCTACTCTACATCTTCATCCCCTCCCACATGTATCAGGGTTTCGGAGCTCCCGCGCGGTCTACCCCCTCGATTTTTCAAAGTGTTATCGCATGTGTACCAACGGGGTGGTCACACCTCTGAGATAGCTCTACCACACATATCTCCATATATTATGGACACATGATAGCTTTAGAGGGGGTTGCTACCCCCGAAGCGCGATGTACGGCGAAACCCTAGCCCGCTGCACCCGCGCGGTCTACCCCCTAGATTATTCTGGACGACATCGCGTTGGTGGGCTAGTGTGTTCCTTTGGCTTTGGTTAGGTCATATGTATGTGTAAAGCAAAGGTTTTGACATGCATAGCCCCCGAAGCTCGATCTACAGAGAAACCCTAGCCCGTCGCGGTCTACCCCCCTAATTTTTTAAAGTGTTATCGCATGTGTGCCAACGGGGTGGTCACGCCTCTAAGATAGCTCTACCACACCTATCTCCATATATTATGGCAACATGATAGCTTTAGAGGGGGTTGCTACCCCCGAAGCGCGATGTACGGCAAAACCCTAGCCCGCTGCACCCGCACGGTCTACCCCCCTAGATTATTCTGGACGACATCGCGTTGGTGGGCTAGTGTATTCCTTTGGCTTTGGTTAGGTCATATGTATGTGTAAAGCAAAGGTTTTGACATGCATAGCCCCCGAAGCCCGGTCTACGGAGAAACCCTAGCCCGTCGCGGTCTACCCCGCTCTTTTTTCAAAGTGTTATCGCATGTGTGCCAACGGGGTGGTCACGCCTCTAAGATAGCTCTACCACAGCTGTCTCCATATATTATGGACACATGATAGCTTTGGAGGGGGTTGCTACCTCCAAAGCGCGATGTACAGCGAAACCCTAGCCCGCTACACCCGCGCGGTCTACCCCCCTAGATTATTCCGGATGACATCGCGTCGGTGGGCTAGTGTGTTCCTTTGGCTTTAGTTAGGTCATATGTATGTCCAAAGCAAAGGTTTTGACATGCATAGCCCCCGAAGCGTGATGTACAGAGAAACCCTAGCCCGTCACGGTCTACCCCCCTCGATTTTCAAAGTGTTATCGCATGTGTGCCAACGGGGTGGTCACGCCTCTAAGATAGCTCTACCACACCTGTCTCCATATATTATGGACACATGATAGCTTTGGAGGGGGTTGCTACCCCCAAAGCGCGATGTACGGCGAAACCCTAGCCCGCTGCACCCGCGCGGTCTACCCCCCTAGATTATTCTGGACGACATCGCGTCGGTGGGCAAGTGTGTTCCTTTGGCTTTGGTTAGGTCATATGTATGTGTAAAGCAAAGGTTTCGACATGCATAGCCCCCGAACCATGATGTACAGAGAAACCCTAGCCCGTCGTGGTCTACCCCCTGATTTTTTAAAGTGTTATCGCATGTGTGCCAACGGGGTGGTCACGCCTCTCAGATAGCTCTACCACAGCTGTCTCCATATATTATGGACACATGATAGCTTTGGAGGGGGTTGCTACCTCCAAAGCGCGATGTACAGCGAAACCCTAGCCCGCTACACCCGCGCGGTCTACCCCCCTAGATTATTCCGGATGACATCGCGTCGGTGGGCTAGTGTGTTCCTTTGGCTTTAGCTAGGTCATATGTATGTCGAAAGCAAAGGTTTTGACATGCATAGCCCCCGAAGCGTGATGTACAGAGAAACCCTAGCCCGTCACGGTCTACCCCCCTCGATTTTCAAAGTGTTATCGCATGTGTGTCAACGGGGTGGTCACGCCTCTAAGATAGCTCTACCACACCTGTCTCCATATATTATGGACACATGATAGCTTTGGAGGGGGTTGCTACCCCCGAAGCGCGATGTACGGCGAAACCCTAGCCCGCTGCACCCGCGCGGTCTACCCCCCTAGATTATTCCGGACGACATCGCGTCGGTGGGCTAGTGTGTTCCTTTGGCTTTGGTTAGGTCATATGTATGTGTAAAGCAAAGGTTTCGACATGCATAGCCCCCGAAGCGTGATATACATAGAAACCCTAGCCCATCGCGGTCTACCCCCCTCGATTTTTTAAAGTGTTATCGCATGTGTGCCAACGGGGTGGTCACGCCTCTAAGATAGCTCTACCACACCTGTCTCCATATATTATGCCCACATGATAGCTTTGGAGGGGGTTGCTACCTCTGAAGCGCGATGTACGGCGAAACACTAGCCCGCTGCACCCGCGCGGTCTCCCCTAGATTATTCTGGACGACATCGCGTCGGTGGGCAAGTGTGTTCCTTTGGCTTTGGTTAGGTCATATGTATGTGTAAAGCAAAGGTTTCGACATGCATAGCCCCCGAACCATGATGTACAGAGAAACCCTAGCCCGTCGTGGTCTACCCCCTGATTTTTTAAAGTGTTATCGCATGTGTGCCAACGGGGTGGTCACGCCTCTCAGATAGCTCTACCACACCTGTCTCCATATATTATGCCCACATGATAGCTTTGGAGGGGGTTGCTACCCCCGAAGCGCGATGTACGGCAAAACCCTAGCCCGCTGCACCCGCGCGGTCTACCCCTCTAGATTATTCCGGACGACATCGCGTTGGTGGGCTAGTGTGTTCCTTTGGCTTTGGTTAGGTCATATGTATGTGTAAAGCAAAGGTTTTGAAATGCATAGCCCCCGAAGCCCGGTCTACAGAGAAACCCCAGCCCGTCGTGGTCTTCCCCCCTCGTTTTTTCAAAGTGTTATCGCATGTGTGCCAACGGGGTGGTCACATCTCTCAGATAGCTCTACCACACCTATCTCCATATATTATGGCCACATGATAGCTTTGGAGGGGGTTGCTACCCCTGAAGCGCGATGTACGGCGAAGCCCTAGCCCGCTGCACCCGCGCGGTCTACCCCCCTAGATTATTCGGGACGGCATCGCGGCGGTGGGCTAGTGTGTTCCTTTGGCTATGGTTAGGTCATATATATGTGTAAAGCAAACGTTTTGAAATGCATAGCCCCCGAAGCCCGGTCTACGGAGAAACCCTAGCCCATCGTGGTCTTCCCCCCTCGTTTTTTCAAAGTGTTATTGCATGTGTGCCAACGGGGGGGTCACACCTCTCAGATAGCTCTACCACACCTATCTCCATATATTATGGCCACATGATAGCTTTGGAGGGGGTTGCTACCTCTGAGGCGCGATGTATGGCGAAGCCCTAGCCCGCTGCACCCGCGCGGTCTACCCCCCTAGATTATTCGGGACGGCATCGCGGCGGCGGGATAGTGTGTTCCTTTGGCTTTGGTTAGGTCATATATATGTGTAAAGCAAAGGTTTTGAAATGCATAGCCCCCAAAGCCCGGTCTACGGAGAAACCCTAGCCCGTCGTGGTCTTCCCCCCTCATTTTTTCAAAGTGTTATCGCATGTGTGCCAACGGGGTGGTCACACCTCTCAGATAGCTCCACCACACCTATCTCCATATATTATGGCCACATGATAGCTTTGGAGGGGGTTGCTACCCCCGAAGTGCGATGTATGGCAAAACCCTAGCCCGCTGCACCCGCGCGGTCTACCCTCCTATATTTTCCCGAACGGCATCGCGTCGGTGGGCTAGTGTGTTCCTTTGGCTTTGGTTAGGTCATATGTATGTGTAAAGCAAAGGTTTTGACATGCATAGCCCCCGAAGCGCGATATACAGAGAAACCCTAGCCCGACGTGGTCTACCCCCTGATTTTTTAAAGTGTTATCGCATGTGTGCCAACGGGGTGGTCACGCCTCTCAGATAGCTCTACCACACCTATCTTCATATATTATGCCCACGTGATAGCTTTGGAGGGGGTTGCTACCCTCGAAGCGCGATGTACGGCAAAACCCTAGCCCGCTGCACCCGCGCGGTCTACCCTCCTATATTTTCCCGAACGGCATCGCGTCGGTGGGCTAGTGTGTTCCTTTGGCTATGGTTAGGTCATATGTATGTGTAAAGCAAAGGTTTTGACATGCATAGGCCCCGAAGCGCGATATACAGAGAAACCCTAGCCCGTCGTGGTCTACCCCCTGATTTTTTAAGTGTTATCGCATGTGTGCCAACGGGGAGGTCACGCCTCTCAGATAGCTCTACCACACCTATTGATACGTCTCAAACGTATCTATAATTTTTGATGCTCCATGCTTGTTTTTACACCATTTGCCTATTGTTTCGTTACACTTAGTGGCACTTTTTTGCATTTTCCGGAACTAACCTATTAACAAGTGCCACAGTGCCAGTTCCCTGTTTTCTGCTGTTTTTGTGTTTCAGAAGTGATACACAGGAAATATTCTCAGAATTGGACGAAACAAAAGCCAGAAGTCTTATTTTTCCCGGGAGCATCCAGACATCCGAAGAGAGGAAGGAGAGGGGCCACAGGCCTCCCTCACACAGGGCTGGCGCGGCCCAGGCCCTGGCCGCGCCGCCCTTGTGTGAGGAGGCCCTGGCAGCCCTCTGACATCGCCCCTTCGCCTATAAGAAGCCTCGGGACGGAAAACCCTAAGGGATTCGGCAATTTTCCAGAAGCAGTTCCGCAGCTCCGCCGCCATCGCCAACGAATTTCGGGGGACAGAAGTCTCTGTTCCGGCACCCTGCCGGGACGGGGAAGTGCCCCCGGAGCCATCTCCATCGGTCTCCATCGCCGTCTCCGCCGTCTCCATCGACCTCACCGCCATCTCCATCAACCTTGCTGTCTCCTATGATGAGGAGGGAGTAGTTCACCCCCGGGGCTGAGGGCTCTACCGGTAGCTATGTGGTTCACCTCTCTCTCCCATGATGTGATCTTTATGTGATCGTGAGCTTTGTATCATGTTGAACAAGTGGATGTTATTATTCAGATATTATGCTACTCCTACGCTTAATTATTATAGTGTACTCTAGTGATGTTATTAAAGTAATCTATTCCTCCTGCCATGGTGTAACGGTGACAGTGCGTGCATCATGGTGGTACTTGGTTTAGGCTATGATTGTGATCTCTTGTGGATTATGAGAGTAATTATTACTATGATAGTATTGAGTGATCTATTCCTCCTTTCATGGTGTAAAGTTGACAGTGTGTGCACCGTGTTAGTACTTGGTCTAAGTTGCAATGATTTCTATCTTGAATTGTGATCTGATTTGGATGTCTCTATGAGTGGTGTTTGTCAAGTACTTGATGAACTTTAAGGGGTGCTTCTGTAGCCACTACACAATGATTAGTGTTATTCAATAGGAGAGTAATTCAGAGTACCATAGTGGAGAGAAGTTGTTTATTTGTTCAATCATGTTATATTGTTGGGAGTGTGTCCACTAGTGAAAGTATGATCCCTAGGCCTTGTTTCCAAGCTTTGCACACCGTTTACTTCCTGTTTTGTTACATGTTTGCTCGCAGCGATATTTATTTCATACCACAGTTACTACTTATAATCATCTATACCACTTGTATTTCACTATCTCTTCGCCGAACTAGTGCACCTATACATCTGACAAGTGTATTGGGTGTGTTGGGGACACAAGAGACTTTCTGTATCGTAATTGCAGGGTTGCTTGAGAGGGATAGCTTTGACCTCTTCCTCCCTGAGTTCGATAAACCTTGGGTGATCCACTTAAGGGAAACTTGCTGCTGTTCTACAAACCTCTGCACTTGGAGGCCCAACAAGTGTCTACAAGAATAGAAGTGCATAGACATCAAGCTCTTTTCTGGCGCCGTTGCCGGGGAGGTAAGGTAAAAGGTACTCGCATCCTCCTGTGTGAGTGCTCGGAGTTATTTCCTTTAGATTCTGCAATTATATCTTTTTGTTTCTTGTTTTTATTTTCACTAGTTAGGCTTAATGGAAAATAAAGAGTTCTGTAGTCTTTTTCCTGAGTTCAGATATGAAGTGTTTGAAGAGAAAATTGAAAAACCTTTGGAGCTTAATTTGCATGCTAATAGTGTTGTTAGTATGAATGTTTTGAACACTGTTATTACTAATGCTATAGAAAAGTCTAAGCTTGGGGAAGCTGGTTTTGTTAAGCATGATATTTTTAGTTCCCCAGCTTTAGTGGAGAAAGTTTGCTTTGATGATATTTTATCTCCCATATGTGATGTTTCTAATGATGCTTGTGCTCCTTCTTATGATGATATGTTTGAAGAGTATGCTAGGCGAAATAGTTGCTCTCTAGCTTGTGATGATACTAAACCTCTAGCTTATGATGGCTATGATGATGAGTATAATATTTTCAGTTCACCTACTATTGAGGATAAAATTAGTTATGATTACAATATGCCTCCTATTTATGATGATTATGGTGATGACAATAATTTTTTGGTTGAATCTACTCCTACTACGATTGTTCATGTGGGGAGTATTAATCCTTTTATGCATGTGGCTCATGATAGGGATGTTTTACATGATAGTTATATTGTTAATTCTATTAATGATGCTACTGAAAGTTATTATGAGAGAGGGAAACATGGTTCGATGGATCTCAACAATATTGAGTTTCCCCTCTTTATGTTGCAATTCTTGAAGTTGTACTTGTTTTGCCTTCCTATGCTTTTCACTTTGCGCTTTTATGACTTGTCTCTTTACAAGACTATTTTTCATAGGAAGTGGTTTAGATTTAAATGTGTTCCATACTTGCTTTTTGATGCTCTCTATTGCTTTAAGATCCTATATGGCGCCTTTGCCTCAAGCTCTTATATGGCGCTCACATGAGCATCTTTGCAAATTACTGCGCCTAGCTCAAAGGCGTTAAAGAAAAGCACTCTTGGGAGATAACCCATTGTTTTATTTTCAGTACTTTTGCTTTTATTTGAGTCTTGGAAGTTATTACTACTGTAATAACCGCTCCTTATTCTTGTTTATTTCGTTTTTGTGCCAAGAGAAGCCTCTAATTTGAGTGAGGGAAAGATTTGGGGATGTTGCTGTCCTGAAACTGTTTTCGGTGCTACACCATAAAAATTCGTGCAAATTCTCTGTTTATCTTTTGGACCTGCGATTTCTTGTGCATATGCCCCAGGTTATATCCAAACTTTTCTTAGTTGAACACTTTTTGATTTGAGCAACAGAAAATCCCTCAAAAATTCGACCTTTGTCAGCTGTTCAGTTTTGACAGATTTCTGCCAATATTTGTGTTTGCCACTTTATCGCTTTCTTTTGAGTTCTTTTGATCATGGAACTTTTTGGGGAGTTGCTACAGTAGTATTTGCTATATATGTGGTGGTTTTGAGTTGAAACCTGAAGCTAAAAGAGGTTGAATATATTTTATGCTTACACTAATGTTGCTAATAGATTTGTGTTTAGTTTTGTATGAAGGAAGTTTTCAAGTGTAGGGATTGGAGAATGATGAGATGAGTTGAAGAATGGACAAAAGCTCAAGCTTGGGGATGCCCATGCATCACCCCAAGAAATATCCAAGAAGTACAAGCGTCAAAGCTTGGGGATGCCCCCGAGGCACCCCTTCTTCATCGGCAAAAATCAGGTCACCTTTCAAAACACTATATTTTTATTGCTTCATGCACTATGCGTTTTTCTTGAAGCGTCAGTTGTTTTAGTTTTCATTATTAGTTTAGTTTTGTTTGCTGCAATAAATGGTTTTATCACATCATGTTTCTTTTGGAGGGAGATGAACTCGCTTTTCATTTGCCAAGAACGCTCTAGTTTTCACTCTTATTAAAAATCGAGTGTTCTTCTTTTTCTGCTACTGCTTTTGGTTTTCATTTTCGCCTTGATTTGCGTTCAGATCTTATTATATTTGTTTATCAAGGTGTATTTTTGCCTCTGATCTTTATTGGTTTTCGTCAAAAGAGGTGTCTTTAAAAATTTCAAATGGCGTTGGAAAAGAGAAAAAGCTTTATGCAAAATAGTGGTACAAGAAGGAGCTTGTGTAGACTGCGGCTTAGACTTTTTCATGTCATGCTTGATGTCTTTTTGATAGTATGCTTAGTGGTTTTGCTGTAGCATGACTTGTCTCAAATAACTGAGATTGCTTAATGAGCCTTTGAAAAAATCATGCGTTGTTTTTATTGTATGGAAGCATTATTTTGGTTTTCTCCTTGATGCTTTATTTGGGTTGACTTGGCGCATGCTCACACATGTTAGACTCTTACAAAGTCGCCATTAGCCTTCATGATCATTTAGTTTTTGACTTTTGATGCCATCTTATGCTTCTTTTAATGTCGCTTTGTCGCTTTGCATGATTATGGCCATTATTGCTCTCTTAGTTGGTCGCTCCCAGTCTTTTGCTAGCCCTCGCTTTGTACTGAGTATGAGCTCTACTCGTGCATCCAACTCCTAAAAGCCAAAGTTTTCCATTGTGTCCACCATACATACCTACTAGCAATTTGCTATTCCAAGTAAATTTGACTTGCTTTTATTTTCTCTTCAAATTAAACTCTTACCAGTGTTATGCGAAATTCGGTCAGTAAAGCTCTCACGAACCGGAAGGCACACTTTACTTTTTCCTGTTCTTAAAAATTTGACATTGTGGTCTCTTATGTTGAGTTGTTATGCTTGCAAGTTGTAAGTTGGATTCTAGCCCATCCATGCTGTCATGGGGCAAGCTTTCAATATTGCACTTCTTATTTGAGTTGATATCGTGATCTTTTGTTTATGGATGCCCGCGGTGTGAAATGAATTGGGAATCTTGTGGGGATCATGGAGTTTGTATATGTGTTAGGGAAACGCCGGGCCGCCAATCTAAGCCATGCATAATTCATGGTGGAAATTTGCAGCATACCCATGGTGAACATTCGACGACGCATCTCACAATAAAAAGCTAAACAAAAGGCAAATAAAAGAGATGTCGAGGTGTTCATTGTCTGCCTGTCCTGTCATTTTGGTGTGGGCTTGTTCCATGTCATCGGGCACGGAGGTACCCCATTGGCGGTTCTCAATGATATGCATATACTTACAATGACAAGAGCCTTGCTTGGGACTCTAAGTAAAGTAGCATGAGGTTTGGGTACTCGTATTCACGGGGCACGAGGTTTTCAACTTATGATTTGTCAAGCATATGCATCATAATTGTTCTCGCATTAACTTTAACCATTCAAGATGCTTATGATGGGGGCAATGAGAGCTCAAAGCCGGTAAGTACCATAATTTTTGAAGGTTATAAAACTTGCTTAATCACTGCTTCCCTCTGCGAAGGGCCTTTCTTTTACTTTTATGTTGAGTCACCACCTTCTTTCATTATGCACCGTTAAGAGAGCATAGTTGTCATTCTTAGTGTGATATGCATTGTCCCAAAGTTCATTGATTGATTCATGATGATTGGTTTCACTTGTTCTTAAATTACTTGTATCTAGTCGCCCTCTTAAACTTTGAGGTGTCCTATGCATTTATGTTTTGCTCTCTTTGAAGGACAAGCTGAAAACCTTTTGTATGTTTTTCCTTATGATTTGAACACACGTTTGACTTTCATTGTTTCATTTTCATGATCTTTTGTTTGTGTTCATTTGCATGTTTACAACATGGTTGCTAAGTTCTTATTGTCATGATTATATCTTCATGCCCATGTTTTAAGTTCTATGATCCCAGCTCACCAATGCTTACATATATGATCAAGATTGTGTAGGTGCATGTCACCTCAAAAATTATTCTTTTGTTATCACTTACCTACTCGAGGACGAGCAGGAGTTAAGCTTGGGGATGCTTGATACGTCTCAAACCACTAGTGGAAAAAAGCATATAGGTGGCGCATTATTTTATCATATGCGTGGCGCATATGGTATGCGCCACCAATGCCACGCCACCAATAATAGTTTATTGGTGGCGCATCACGATATGCGCCATGCATATGTTGATTATTGGTGGCGCATATAGCATATGCGCCATTAGAGGGCTTATGCGTGGCGCATATTGCTATATGCGCCACCAATAGGTAATGCACCACTAAAGACCTGTGATATGCGCCACTAATATTTCGTGCAGGTCCAAAAAAAACTAATATTTTCTGGTATTTATAGACAGCAATGCACAAAAATATATATAGGTATACCAGAATACACAGCATACAGTACAAAACAAATATATCATCACAAACAATTAGATCCATAATATAGTGACAAAGTTCCCGAATATTATAAGTGTTAGAGCATATATAGCCCAAGTCCATGCATTACACACATTACGCATTACACACACACTACACATCTCACCAAAAGACCGAGTAGACTACACCCGCAATGGTGAGCAAGACCGGGAGCACGATCATCAAGGTCTTCATCCGGTTGTTGTTTCTCCGCTCTCCTAGGAGGTGGATCCTCCACCTAGCTTCCGCTAGCTCTCTCGTTGGATACCCCTTGTAGGAGTTGCCGCTGAACTTGTTCACTTGCTTCTGGCAATCCTCCCACTCATCGTAGACTCCTGGTACCCATCCTTTGTACACCACGTAGCATCTCGGCATCTCTGTAGACAAAGCCATATATATAGTATTCAAGCTATAAGAAAAGAGTTACATATGTCGACAAAGCCATATATCATATGCAACCGACAGAATGAAGGATTCACATGCATGTCGACAAAGGAAAGTACTCGAGCTAAGCAAAGAGTTATATATAAGTATCCCGCATACAAAAGTAAATAAGTCCAACAACGATGCTTTTGACTAAGGCAAGTTATAAGTTTACACCTCACACACATACACACACCGGAATGAGTTGCAGACGGTAAAGTTTATGATTCAAGCACACACGATTGACATACACGCTTAAACGACTAGGAAGAATCATGAAGACTTTGGTTGGCATGGCTCCGGGAACGGTTTGTAGCAATCTTTCGTTGTCCATGTCCTAGTGTCACGCTGTTTCTGTAACCGGTCTTCAATCTCGCGCTTAGCCAACGGTCTGGCGTAGGACAAGGTTCCGCCCCTTGTGATGACATCTTCTTGCAAGATAGTCGCAATCTGATTCTGGATGCGGAAGAAGTCGTCCCTAAGTTCAGCGTCCTCGATCCTTGCATGCTCTTCGGCCCATCATCGGACACTAGCTGGCGTTGTAAGCCTGTGTTCGTTCTGGATGATCGCCCGCATGTGATGGAGGGCGTAGAAGGCCTCCTTGACACTGTTAGGCGGCTGCTTGACGCAGGGGAACTTGATTATGTGCTTGAACATGTGTCTGCCGTCCTTGACATTTTCCACCCCCTTCCTGAAGTCGCCTCCCTTCCTGGCGTATCCCTCGAGAGCATCATCTAGAACACCCTTGATGTAGGCGTAGTTTTTTGTCTTTCCCTCACTCCCCGAGTCTAAGTAGACGGCTAGCGAGTACCTCGGGGCAACGAGGATCAATGTGCAGTATATGTCTCTGCGCAAAACAGTTGAAACGAAAGAATGTTGGAAAAGGAGCTAAGAAATGACAAGTTATTACGGCGGCCGAGTGAGTGTGCACTTACTCGGGAAAGTAAGGAAGAAGTATGTCTTTTTTACTCTTGTTGTCCAACAGGAAGTTTTGGAGGTACTCCTTTGCTCTGGAACGGTTCGCTGGATTCATCAACATGCCTTCACGCATGTAGTAGGGGTCCGCTATCGCGACGCCAGGGTTCTCCTCTCTGTTGACCTTCATCGCCCGCTGGAGCGCGTATAGGCGGACCAAGTTATAGTCCAGCCGTTTGGCGTTGAAAAGCTTGAAGACGTCCTCGTACGATATGAAGAAGATATCCGCGGGGTGATCATCGACGAAGCCCACGTCCGCTGGAACCTTCACCGTGAAACCGGGTACGATGGATTTGTTTCCTTAAGAAGGCCCTCCTCCAGATACAGGATACCGTGCATAAGGCTCACCATCGCTCCACTCGCGTGGGCGACCTGCTCCTCAGTCATGATCGGTTTTCCAGCTTCATGAATTATGCCCTGAAGGTGCCCTTAGCGGGTTGTGACATCGGGTCATCGTGAACCCTGGGCCTCTTCGGACCGATAGGCTGCTGGCTCGCAGACGGCTTATCCTTCTTGGTCCTCTTCTGGTGGTGCTTCTTCCGGATGGGACCACCGGTTTCCAACTGCTCACCACAGTCGGTTGCCAACTGATCACCGCCGCTCACCACCTTATGGAGTGTGTTGGGGCTAAAAATATTTCCCGTATTGACTTTAGGATCAGCGGCGCCAGCATCCGGAGGCGTCTCCTCTAGGGCACCATGGAAGTCCAAACGCGTGCATGCTTTGGTGCGAGCATTTGGATCTTCACGGACACGGTAGGGTTCTTCCATGTTTGGCATGAACAGAGAGTCGGTGGCGCCGGTGTTGAGCCAGTCATCTGGGTTGTCATCATCATCATCATTGATGTCCTCAACCAGTACTGGGTATGATGCAGCGACGGCCTTGCCATGTGGTGCTGGTGGTGGCTGCGGTAAAGCGGCGGCCAACAACTTCTGGTGACGGGAGGTGTTGGCGGAGACAACTTGTTGTGGCCGCCGAGGCGGTGGCGCCATACGTGGCGGTGGCTCAGTAACTGGTGCCGAACATGGCGGTGGCTCAGTAACTTTTTCCATGCGTGGCGGCTGAGTAACTTGTTGTTCCTTCACAAGCCGAATCTGGGTCTTCGGCCATGTCAAGACCCAGCCGAAGCAACCCGCAAGGGTCTTATGTTCATCGGCGCCTTGAGGTTGGGTTGGGGGGTCAATGTCTTCGCATCCCGGCAACACCCGAGCCAGCCGGACCTTGAACACCGCTGATACCATCTCCTTATGATGCATGACTGTGCTATTTGGCTGAATGATTGTGCCCTTAGCAACATGCTTCAGCTCGCCGTCCACGAAATGCAAAAGTGTGCAAGGTGTGTCCTGTGGGAAAACAAGTTTGCATTCATATCATGAGATGTCGCTGGCTATAGCTATATAGTCATCGAAGGCAAAGGAAATGAAATGTGCTGGCCGGAGTCATTACCTTGGAGATGGCGTTGAGCTCGGCTAATGTCGAGACACCGGTATCATTCTCCCGCCGAGATGCCTTACGACAAAGCACAATCGGTTGCGCCTTAGCTAGGGCGGGAGAAGGCACCGGTGCGATCGGCTGCTCGGTGTTGGCATTGCCGGGAGGTGGTGTCACCAGAGCGACCTCCGGATGCGCGTTCATATTGGCGACGGCGGGAGGGGGCACCGGAGCGGCCGCCGGCTGCGCCTCCTCGACGTTGGCGGTATCTGGAGTCACCACATCCGGCGACATGTGCTGGATAGAGTTGCTGCCGGAGATGCTAGGCACCACTAGCGCCCCTCGTCGACCTGCCGCATTCCAAGCAGCAAGCCCCTCCCACAGCTCATCGGGAATGATCTCGCGGAGCTTCTGTTGCACTTGCTGGGCGATCAGGTCCGGCATCTGCTCCCGGAGCTTATCAACTTCGCGTCTTTCATTTGCGGTGGCAGCCGCAGCCGCCGCCGCCGCTGCCGCGGCCTTCCTCTGTTTCTTCGCCTCGGGGTCCTCTTTCTTGAAGTCGCCAACCTTGTCGTACGTACCATAGCCGGCCACGCGGCCAGCTGAAGTCGGCGGCAAGGACTTGGCTCTCCCCTTGATCACGTTTATCGCCCTGTTGAAGGGTGTGTCCCACCGCGGGTCTGTCGTCGACCCCTGGGATGAGCTCGAACTTGAAGCACAAGATCTTTCTTCGATTCTCTGCAGAGAAGGAAAGACATGGCCATTTAGAAATTTAGAACGCATATCGACTCGATCGAGATGCGCGGTAAATTCCTTACCAGCTTTTTCTGGAACTTCCTCACATCATCGTCGTCGGTAACGAATTCCTTGAGTTCGGGGTGGAGATAGTAGCGGGCACGGACAAACTGCATCACCTGCTCATCCGTGAATTTGTGCCACGGGTTCTCTTTCCCTAGACGGGCATACTCGGCGTCCTCCTTTGCCCAAATGGCCTTCTTTCCTCGGTAACCGCCGCCTCCGCAGCGTTGGTTACCTATGTTGAGGTCCCGCATATGCCTCCCCCACTCGGTCCATTCGATACTTCCGGAGTGAGGCATGCATCCTTGAACTTGATGAACTCATCTTCGTCGAGCATCGGCTCGGCCTTCTTTATCTCCTCCCAACTTTTGCCGGCGAGAATTCTCTTCTTCACTCGACTTTTCCAGCTGCTCAAGGCAGTGCTCATCCTCGTGAGGGCTAACTTGTTGACCTTGTTCCCTTTGAGCTTCTTGTTATTGAACGGCTCTGGGAACTGGTACCGGTTGTGAAGCTTCTCAATGAGTAGCTCGCGCAACCGCGTATTGCCCTTAGCTCTTATGTTCTTCTGGTTGATGCTCATGCTCTCCCGCACGATGCACCCAAGCTGCAAGCCGTACCCAGCGGCAAGCTTCGCAGGCTCCACGGGTTGGCCACTCGGTTTCACATACGTGAACTCTTCGAGCTTGGTGCCGAGTACCGGCGGCGTCCGATCCTGCCTTTCCTTCTTCTTCTTCTTCTTCTTCTTCTTCTTCTTAGCGGCGGCGTCCGATCCACCGACGTCCATGCGGTCACTGCCACCATGACTACTTAAGTCATCCTCCTCGTCGCCATTGCTGCTTCCGGCGTCGTCGCCATCTTCGGCCTCTTCGGCCTCGAAGTCATGTTCGGACTCCGAGTCAACTTCATCGGCTGCACCTCCTTCAGCCTCCTCGCCAACTTCATCGGCCGCAGCTTCTTCGGCCTCCTCGTCAGACCCGCTCAAGTCATCGCCAAGCCGCCAAAACTTTAGGTTGGCTTTTCTTGCTTCTTCTTCGACGCTCATGGGCTGAGAAGGGCCAGCCCCAACGTCTTTGTCTCCGCTCGACATGTCGGCACTTCATACAAAATATGTAATAATTTAATTAGTACAATAATTAATTAAGCTAGAGTCGACCGAAAAATTCGGCATGACCTTTGCTGTTTTTTTGACCTAGGAGTGCCCATTTCTCAACCGAAACGGAAGTAAATCGACATTTCGGGAGAAATGGGCAACTCATTTAGAAATAACCTGTAGCAATTCACATTTACACATATTCCAGCAATAAGCAGCAGCAGCAAAGCGGCAGCAGCAGCAAAGCAGCAGCAGCAGTATCAGCATCAGCAAAGCAGCAGCAGCATCAGCAAAGCAGCAGCAGCATCAGCATCAGCATCAGCATCCGCAAAGCAGCAGCAGCAGCAGCATCAGCATCAGCAAAGCAGCAGCAGCATCAGCAAAGCAGCAGGTAGCATCAGCAAAGCAGCAGCAGCAGGAAAGCAACAACAATATATTTGTTCCCAGCCATCAGCAAAGTTTAATATAGGATTCATACAAGAAACTTGAAAACATGAATTGGTACTGGAATGTGGTACTGTTATAACATCAGCAAAGTTTAATATAGGATTCATCAGCAAAGCAAATAACAGTACTGTTATATGAATTGGTACTGGAATGTGGTGCTTAACAGATTGGAAATTGAAATTTTCAAATATATCCAAATATAGCTAGGATGAGGATCAACATATAGTACTCCAATTATTTATTGGAAGTGCTAGGTAGAAAGTAGCAATAGGTGCAGGTACTATCCAATTCTTGATTGTGAATTGCAAAATCATAATACAGTAGTTATTAGTTTCATGACAGTGCACACTACATCAGTTTTTAGTTTAAGCACTTAGTTCTTAAGGTTCAGGATAGTGTGCTAAGAAAGTGTGCACCAGTTCATGACACCAAAATGCACCAGTTCATGCTGCTACTAAGAAAGTGTGCTAAGATCATAGTACTGCACAAATTTCCCAAAGAAATGCCATCTGTAATACACTCCACATCTGTACCTTATGCCAGATATAATCCAGTGTAAATGAATGCAAAACATCCAGCTACTTTAGGACTCTAGATAGATATAATATAGTGTAAATGAATGCAAAAATCAATTATAATCCAGTGGGCCTTAGACACTGCTTGTGAAGCAAAATCGTGAAGAAAAAGCAAGGCTAACAGAAGAAACAACTTCTCAAGGAAAGGGACAACATGATTTTTTGCCTGAACTTTCAAGTTAAAGGGGGCAATAGCTTAGGATGTGATTGAAGATGCAACTGTAAAACATTACTAACAGTTGACATGTATTAATTGCAACATTATAAAAGCAGATAATGAGACTAGATAATTTGCTAGTTGGAGAGAAAAAACTCCTGTCTAGTAGTTACTTATTTTTCGTAGTCATAAATACAAGTGGAACAAAAAAATTCTGCCTATCACTTTTTTTATTTATGATTATCAGAGTAGCACATTAATCTTGCCTCCAATTGAACCATGTTACAGGTATATATCCACTTGGTATTTTCAAAGTAGAGTACTAAATGTGGTAAAAAGTTTTAGAAGAGTTCTTTCTGTTGCCGTCTGGCATTTGCAAATGCGATTACTTCCTTTAGCATGCTATAAGAGCCTTATCTGGATGCTGCCCTTGCACCATGCAGTCCAAGCTAACGTGATGCCTTTCAATAGCGCAAATAAAAACATGATTACTTCTAGTTTGTTTTGTCATTTCTAGTTCAAATTTTAAGGCTAAATTTTAAACTAGAAATCAAACAATGAGCCTGTGGTAAATATCCTTAACCAATTTAACTGTATGACCATAGTAAGATGATTTCATCTTATAACTGCATTGAACATGTACATGTTAGCACGCATTTGAATGCAGATCGTATTAACTAAGATAATCAAGTTTGCTGGTTCTTATGTGCAATCATCAGAAACATCGAAAACACATCTTTATTGAGCGCCAGACATACAATTAATTCAACTGCTGTGCAGTGTGCACTTGTGACTACTGAAATACTATTCCTGGTCTACGTGTGAATCTTAATTAACTTACGACAGTTATTTATAACATTACATTGGAGAGCCTATTAGAACAATCTGTACCCTGCTTGATGGATGGCTGAGCAATCCTTAGTCGGTTCTGAAGACGACCGTCGGCAACAGGTCGGCAGCACAAACATTGTTCTCAGAGATTCATCAAAGTAAAATTCGACAAAAGGAAAACTATCATTATTACTAGCACAAATCATGAGCACAATCCGGCTGATAAAGCAAACTAGGGTTGTTAGACTAGACCATGGACAGCAATTCATGGAGAAAGCTAAGATTTTAGCCTACGAGATCCAGGATTGAGCTACGAAAACCTAGTAATTGGCCGAATTTAACGAAAATATGCTAGGGTTTAGGTGAGATTGGTGGGTACCTCGCGGGGCGGCGGCTGGGAGAAGGAGAAGTTGACCTTGGCCTGGATGGCGAGGCGAACGTCGTCAGCGTCGAGCTGGACCTTCCCTGCGTGGTCGGCGTAAAACGTGCTCCTCCTCGGCGGCGCTTGCTCCTCCTCGGCGGCGCTTGCTCCTCCTCGGCAGCGCTTGCTCCTCCTCAGCGGCGCTTGCTCCTCCTCGGCGGCGCTTGCTCCTCCTCGGCGGGCTTGGAGAGGGGCAGTGGCGTCTCTCTGCGGCGACGATGAGGGCTTGGAGAATGGCAGCGGCGGGGTCTCTCTGGAATCTAGGGTTAGGCGCGCGGAGAGGATTGCGTCGCGAGCAAGGGCTAGGGTTAGGCGCGGAGCGAGGTGCAGAGGGCGATGGGAAGGTGGCCGGAGCGAGGTGCAGAGGGCGATGGGGCGGAAGGCGGCCGGAGTGGAGCGAGCGCTAGCAGCAGAGCAGTGGAGCACGAGAGCGAGATGCAGAGGGAGAGCGAGACGAAGAGCAATGGGGATGAAGCAGAGAGGTGGCCGGTCGAGATATTTGGCTAAGTGTCACTTATGCGTGGCGCATTATGTGCAATATGCGCCACGCATATTTGACACTTAGTCAAATAACGCGGGGCTCTCTGTTTGACACCAACACTCCTCTACCTCAGTGGCAGCGCACACATCCTTTGCATTAGGGGCATCCAGGGTTCGAATCTTGGTTGCCTCACACCTATTTTTACAATTTTTTTCACCATTTTTTTCACACTTTCTAACAAATATTAATTACTTCAAAATTTAATTACTTCAAAATATTTTCTCACTTTATTTGCGAGGAGTATCATAATAGTTTATTTTCACACTTTCTAACAAATACACATCGATATCCATACACAAACGTACGAATATTATGATAGTCTATATAGTTTCGAGTAAACGCATGCATACACAAAAAATGTCATGATCTCGATTCCGCGCTAGCTAGCTAGAGCTAGCGTCTCTTTGCGATCTTCTTGCCCTTCTTCGTCGCGGTTGAATACTTTAGGCTGGGAATGTTGAGGTTTCTTCTCGTGAACGGACAACCTTTAGTAGGTAGGGTGGTCTTCCTTCTTCCTGCAGCGGTCGGCTTGTCGAAGTACTTGTCGAATTCCTCTTCGATCTTTGGATCGCCGTTCTTTTCTAAGTCTTGGTCGTTGGTGGGTCCTTCCATTCTGATGATGCTCCTCTTGCCCCTCCTCACGACAACACGGCTTGGCTTTGACGGGTCGGTGATGAAGAAGCATTGGTCAACTTGGCTCGCGAGTACCCATGGCTCGTTTTTTGCGGAGGCGTTCTTCGCGGAGGCATCGGGTATAACCATGGTGGTGAAATACCGGCCCTCTTTCTGGATGCTCTTGGCCCATCTGACACGGAACATCGGCACCTTCTCTCCGGCGTAGTCAAGCTCCCAGATCTCCTCGATCCTTCTGAAGAATCTTTCCTTCACAGTGGCTTCATCATCGCCATAGGATAGCATCGTTACTCCTGAGTTCTGATATTCGCTACTCTTGTCCCTTTCCTCGGTGTAGAATCTGTATCCGTTGATGTCGTAGGCCTGATATGTCCTCATGTTGTGCCCGGGGCCCTGTGATAATGCAAAAATGAGTTTTTCATCCTCCGTAGAAGGCGTTGACTGCAGGCCGTGAACCTTTTCCTTGAACCAAGCCGTGAAGCTGGAGTTGTGCTCTCTTATTACGTCTCCCTTCTTCCTCGGTCGACCTAGGTCAATGAACTTCTGCTCTACAAAGCTTTTGTGCTCCTCCACCCAAGGGTTAACCAATTCGATGTGCTGTAGCGCGACGAGGTGTGCCCGGAGAAAGTCGGGGCGTCGACCCTTCGCGCCGATATGCAAGGCGCGAAAACCCTCGCGGTGACCATATCTGGCAAGTCTACCGAGGTGCGTCCTTTTGGGCAGACCAACAGGGTCGTCCGTGTCGTCCTCCTCGGTGCGTAGATAATTCTGGCAAAACGAGACGCACTCGTAGGTCAGAAAGCCCTTGGCGATGCTTCCATCTGGACGGGACCTGTTGCAGACGAATCCTTTGATAACACCATTCAGCCTTTCGAACGGCATCATGTTGTGCAGGAATGTCAGACCGAGATGAATGATGTCATCCACGAGATGGACGAGCAGATGCACCATGATATCAAAGAACGCGGGCGGGAAGTAAATCTCGAGCTCGCACAGTATCACGACGATCTCTTCTTGCAGCGCGTCGAGCTGCTTCAAGCCGATAGATTTCCTCGAGATGACGTCGAAGAAGTTGCAGAGGCCAAACAACGTCTCACGGACGTGCTCGTCCATTATCCCTCGGATCGCAACGGGAAGTATCTGTGTCATCAAGACGTGACAGTCATGAGACTTCATCCCGCTGAACCTCTTCTTCGCTTCATCCAGATATCTGCCTATGCTCCTTCTCACTTAGAGTGAAGCAGGCAGCGGGAAACACCACATCCCTCTTCTTAGCCCTCTTGCGGGGACCCTGAGTATCTTCGTCCATCGTCTCAGCATCATCATTATCGGGCGGACCATGAAGTTCTTTCTTGATGCCAAGGAATTCCAGGTCGTGTCTTGCCTTTGGCCCGTCCTTGGTCCTATCCGGCATGTTGACGATAGTGGCCAGCAGACTCTCACATACGTTCTTCGTGACGTGCATGACATCAAGGCTATGGGGCGTGTGGAGATATTTCCAGTACGGCAGGTCCCAGAAAACAGACCTCGCTTTCCACACACCATGCAGCGGCTTTGTCCTCGGACGCTTCTTTCCCGGCAAAGGGCACTCTTCCCAGTTTTCTAGCATGTCATCGATTACTTCACCGCTCCTCGGACGTGGGGCTTTTTCAAGCTCTTCTTTACCGTTGAACAGGTCTCCGCGCTTTCTCCACGGGTGATCCATTCGAAGCCACATCCGAGTCCGTTGGAACACGGTCTTCGAGGAACCGGGATCCCTTGGTAGCTGGAGATGCGGGGTCTTATCCATGCACCTGACACATGCGTTGTGTCCGTGGTTCACCTGGCCAGAGACGTAACTGTAACCTGGATAGTCCTGCACCGTCGTGAACAACGCGACTCTCAAAGGGAAATAATCTTCTGAGTATGCATCCCACGTACGAGGAGGCGTCTCCCACAGCGTGGCTAGCTCTTCTTTCAACAGACCGAGATACAAATGCATGTCGACACCTGGCTGTTTTGGGCCCTGAATTAGAATACACATGTGTACGTATCTCTGCTTGGTGCACAACCATGGAGGGAGGTTGTATGGCCATACAAACACGGGCCAGGTACTGTGCGTGCTACTCTGGTTGCCAAACGGATTGAGTCCATCAGTGCTCATACCAAGCCTGATGTTCCTTGGATCAGCCCCGAACTCATGGAAGTCGATGTCAAGTGCGTTCCACTGGCTAGCGTCCGAAGGGTGTTTCAGGATCTTGCCCTTATGCGGATCATCTTCGGTCTTCTTCCTATCCGCGTGCCATCGCATGAGCTTTGCTTCCTTAGGGTCTACGAAATACCGCTGCAGACGGGGAGTGATAGGGAAGTACCATACCACTTTCCGAGGTACTTTCTTGTTCCCTATCTTGTATCGTCCTTGGCCGCACACCGGACATGTGGTTCTCTCCGCGTACTCATCCCGATAAAGTGCGCAATCATTGATGCGGGCGTGGTACTTAACGTACGGCATGTCCAGAGGGCACACGATTTTCTTGGCCTCCTCGATATTAGTTGGACACGTGTTTCCCTTGGGAAGACGTTTTTGCCAGAATCTCATGTTTTTATTGAAGCTTACGTCGGTCCATTTGCTTTCCGCCTTCATCTCTAGAGCCTTGAGCGTGACACTCAAGCATGTATCCTCGGGTCGACACCCAGGAAACAACGGAGTTTTCCCGTCAATCTCCATCTGCTCCAGCTTGGCTTTCTCTCTGGCAGCAGCTTTCGCATTGCTCGTCTCCTTGAGGAGCAGTTCCTGAACATGTGGGTCCTGCAAGGCTGAGGTTAGTCGTGTCTGTGTGCCCGTCGACGCCGCGTCTTCTCCATCATCATCATGTCCGTCACCGCCATCTCCTTCGTGATGATCATCATCATGTCCGTCGCCGCCATCTCCTTCGTGATCATCATCATCATGTCTGTTGGCGCCATCTCCTTCGTGATGATCATCATCATGTCCGCCGCTGCCATCTCCTTCGTGATCATCATCATTTACGCCCTCATCTTCAGAAACACCATTGTTGACGTCCTCGTCATCTTCAGAATCATAGCCGGGCATGAAACCACGCGTGAGCAGGTGACTCTCCAGATCTGCGGAATCAGGGTCAAGTAAGCTCCCGAGTTTGCATTTTCGACACGGACATCTTATGTGGGTCCTCTTGTTCATCCTCATGTCGGCCACCGCGCGTTCCTTGTATCTAGCCACTTGACCTTCGCTCATGTGTCTGACCATGGTTGCCTGCACGGTATAGAGAAAAGAGAGTACCTTATGAATCACACATCATCATGCACTCACACACACACACACACACACACACACACACACACACACACACACACACACACACACATGCATGAATGCATGGTCGCCGGAAAAATTCGACATGACCTCTCCTAAAAATAGGACGTATGGGTAGTGCAAAAATTTGCCGAAACGGAAGTTAATCAACATTTCGGCAAACATCCATGCACCACACCGTAGCAAGCAACATGCTCTTGCTTCTTCGTCACCTGTAAACATTCATGCACCACACACAAGCATGCATGCATGCGTGTACACCGCACGCGAGACGTCCACCGGCCAGACAAAACATCCACATGCATGTCCTCCAATAACTCACCTAGTTGGTTTAGTAGATCTACAACTTAGAGAGGCATCCCCTCTCAAAACTATGGAGCAAAGTAGGTTTAAAAACCAAGAATGGAGGCAAGAATGGAGAAATTGAGGTGGTGGGGAGGAGGAGGGCGACCTAGATCTAGTTTGGTGTTGGATGGAGAAGAATGAAATGGTGGTGGTGGGGCTGCCAACTTATAGATCTGGCCTACCTTATCAGTGGCGCATATTGAACAAAATGCGCCACCAATAAGTCTGCCACCTTTTCAGAGGGGTGGGCCCCACCATTTATGCGTGGCGCATACTGCTATATGCGCCACTGATATTTTATTTATCAGTGGCGCATATTGCTATATGCGCCACGCATAATGCTGGCAGGGGTCAGGCCAGTGGGGCCCAGGTGGGTCCCACACACTTATTGGTGGCGCATTATGCACTATATGCGCCACTAAAGGCTCAAATATGCGTGGCGCATTTCCAATATGCGCCATTGATAAGTCAAGATATTTTGTCGACGACCCTCCTGGTGGGTCACACAGACTTATTGGTGGCGCATTTTTGGAGTAATGCGCCACGAGTAATTTTTTTATCAGTGGAGCATATTACAAAATGCGCCACTAGTAAATACTAGTGGAGCATATTGAAAAATATGCTCCACTGATAAAACATCTATCTATAAGCCTTTTCCCACTAGTGAACGTATCTATAATTTTTGATGCTCCATGCTTGTTTTTACACCATTTGCCTATTGTTTCGTTACACTTAGTGGCACTTTTTTGCATTTTCCGGAACTAACCTATTAACAAGTGCCACAGTGCCAGTTCCCTGTTTTCTGCTGTTTTTGTGTTTCAGAAGTGATACACAGGAAATATTCTCAGAATTGGACGAAACAAAAGCCATAAGTCTTATTTTTCCCGGGAGCATCCAGACATCCGAAGAGAGGAAGGAGAGGGGCCACAGGCCTCCCTCACACAGGGCTGGCGCGGCCCAGGCCCTGGCCGCGCCGCCCTTGTGTGAGGAGGCCCTGGCAGCCCTCTGACATCGCCCCTTCGCCTATAAGAAGCCTCGGGACGGAAAACCCTAAGGGATTCGGCAATTTTCCAGAAGCAGTTCCGCAGCTCCACCGCCATCGCCGACGAATTTCGGGGGACAGAAGTCTCTGTTCCGGCACCCTGCCGGGACGGAGAAGTTCCCCCGGAGCCATCTCCATCGGTCTCCATCGCCGTCTCCGCCGTCTCCATCGACCTCACCGCCATCTCCATCAACCTTGCTGTCTCCTATGATGAGGAGGGAGTAGTTCACCCCCGGGGCTGAGGGCTCTACCGGTAGCTATGTGGTTCACCTCTCTCTCCCATGATGTGATCTTTATGTGATCGTGAGCTTTGTATCATGTTGAACAAGTAGATGTTATTATTCAGATATTATGCTACTCCTACGCTTAATTATTATAGTGTACTCTAGTGATGTTATTAAAGTAATCTATTCCTCCTGCCATGGTGTAACGGTGACAGTGCGTGCATCATGGTGGTACTTGGTTTAGGCTATGATTGTGATCTCTTGTGGATTATGAGAGTAATTATTACTATGATAGTATTGAGTGATCTATTCCTCCTTTCATGGTGTAAAGTTGACAGTGTGTGCACCGTGTTAGTACTTGGTCTAAGTTGCAATGATTTCTATCTTGAATTGTGATCTGATTTGGATGTCTCTATGAGTGGTGTTTGTCAAGTACTTGATGAACTTTAAGGGGTGCTTCTGTAGCCACTACACAATGATTAGTGTTATTCAATAGGAGAGTAATTCAGAGTACCATAGTGGAGAGAAGTTGTTTATTTGTTCAATCATGTTATATTGTTGGGAGTGTGTCCACTAGTGAAAGTATGATCCCTAGGCCTTGTTTCCAAGCTTTGCACACCGTTTACTTCCTGTTTTGTTACATGTTTGCTCGCAGCGATATTTATTTCATACCACAGTTACTACTTATAATCATCTATACCACTTGTATTTCACTATCTCTTCGCCGAACTAGTGCACCTATACATCTGACAAGTGTATTGGGTGTGTTGGGGACACAAGAGACTTTCTGTATCGTAATTGCAGGGTTGCTTGAGAGGGATAGCTTTGACCTCTTCCTCCCTGAGTTCGATAAACCTTGGGTGATCCACTTAAGGGAAACTTGCTGTTGTTCTACAAACCTCTGCACTTGGAGGCCCAACAAGTGTCTACAAGAATAGAAGTGCATAGACATCACCTATCTTCATATATTATGCCCACATGATAGCTTTGGAGGGGGTTGCTACCCCCGAAGCGCGATGTACGGCAAAACCCTAGCCCGCTGCACCCGCGCGGTCTACCCTCCTATATTTTCCGGAACGGCATCGCGTCGATGGTAAACAATTTTTCTCTAGGTTTGAATTTTTTTCCCGCTTGTAGGTCATATAAAATGACGTCACGCGAAGGTTTTGCATTTTTTCGATTTTTTTTCAATTAGTTACGCCCGATTCGGACCCACATGCAATGACGGTGCACGAAAACTCCCGCTCGCGGCCAGGCGGTGCAGATTCCCCCTTTTTTCCCTGATGTTTAGTGAAGAAATGACATGTTGCGGATCTAAAAATGATTTTTACAAAAAATCAGGAGGTTTACTTTATAGCGCTAAAGTGCAAAACCACCCCTGTTCCAGCGAAATCGGCAGGAACTTGCGCAAAATTCAAAAAATACCTCCAAAGGATGCGCAACAAAACAAGAGCTGATATGTGTATCCCCAGGGTGTCTACTATTTATGTGGGGTGTTTTTCCCAGCTTTCGATATCGCGTTTCGGTAGACGCTTCACAAAAAAACCCTATTTCGGCACTCTGAAAACGGAAAAAGCACTTTTTGTGGGACAAAATGAAAATTGGCCTCTATGGCATTCCTTTACATCGCAAGGGACACGCACGTGTCCGATATGGCCTCGTTCCGACAAACTATGCCATGCTCATGGCCGAATCTAGCTCATTCAACCTAGAAGTCATGCAACCTCGAGCATGATAGGTCATTTCTTTGAAGGGACTTTCTGGTAAACAATTTTTCTCTAGGTTTGAATTTTTTTCCCACTTGTAGGTCACATAAAATGACGTCAAGCGAAGGTTTTGCATTTTTTCGATTTTTTTTGAATTAGTTATGCCTGATTCGGGACCCGCATGAAATGACGGCGCACGAAAACTCCCGCTCGTGGCCAGGCGGTGCGGATTCCCCCTTTTTTCCCTGATGTTTAGTGAAGAAATGACATGTTGCGGATCTAAAAATGATTTTTACAAAAAATCAGGAGGTTTACTTTTTAGCGCTAAAGTGCAAAACCACCCCTGTTCCACCGAAATCGGCAGGAACTTGCACAAAATTCAAAAAATACCTCCATAGGCTGCGCAACAAAACGAGAGCTGATATGTGTATCCCCAGGGTGTCTACATTTTATGTGGGGTGTTTTTCCCAGCTTTCGATATCGCGTTTCGGTAGCCGCTTCACAAAAAAACCCTATTTCGGCACTCTGAAAATGGAAAAAGCACTTTTTGTGGGACAAAATGAAAATTGGCCTGTGTGGCGTTCCTTTACATCCCAAGGGACACGCAGGTGTCCGATATGGCCTCGTTCCGACAAACTATGCCATGCTCATGGCCGAATCTAGCTCATTCAACCTAGAAGTCATGCAACCTCGAACATGATAGGTCATTTCTGTGAAGGGACTTTCTGGTAAACAACTTTTCTCTAGGTTTGAATTTTTTTCCCACTTGTAGATCACATAAAATGACGTCACTCGAAGGTTTTGCATTTTTTCGATTTTTTTGAATTAGTTACGCCCGATTCGGGACCCGCATGAAATGACGGCGCACAAAAACTCCAACTCGCGGCCTACCCCCCAGATTTTTCAAAGTGTTATCGCATGTGTGCCAACGGGGTGGTCACACCTCTGCGATAGCTCTGACACACCTATCTCAATATATTATGGCCACATGATAGCTTTGGAGGGGGTTGCTACCCCCGAAGCGCGATGTACGGCGAAACCCTAGCCCGATGCACCCGCGCGGTCTACCCCCCAAGATTATTCCGGACGGCATCGCGTCGATGGGCTAGTGTGTTCCTTTGGCTTTGGTTAGGTCATATGTATGTGTAAAGCAAATGTTTTGACATGCATAGCCCCCGAAGCGCGATGTACAGAGAAACCTTAGCCCGTCGCGGTCTACCCCCCTGATTTTTTAAAGTGTTATCGCATGTGTGCCAACGGGGTGGTCACGCCTCTCAGATAGCTCTACCACACCTATCTCCATATATTATGGCCACATGATAGCTTTGGAGGGGGTTGCTACCCCCGAAGCGCGATGTACGGCAAAACCCTAGCCCGTTGCGCCCGCGCGGTGTACCCCCCTAGATTATTCCGGACGACATCGCGTCGGTGGGCTAGTGTGTTCCTTTGGCTTTGGTTAGGTCATATGTATGTGTAAAGCAAAGGTTTTGACATGCATAGCCCCCGAAGCACGATGTACAGAGAAACCCTAGCCCGTCGTGGTCTACCCCCTGATTTTTTAAAGTGTTATCCCATGGTGTCTACTATTTATGTGGGGTGTTTTTCCCAGCTTTCGATATCGCATTTCGGTAGCCGCTTCACAAAAAAACCCTATTTCGGCACTCTGAAAATGGAAAAAGCACTTTTTGTGGGACGAAATGAAAATCGGCCTCTCTGGCGTTCCTTTACATCCCAAGGGACACGCACATGTCCGATATGGCTTCGTTCCGACAAACTCTCGCACATGAAATGATGGCGCATGAAAACTCCCACTCGCGGCCAGGTGGTGCGGAGTCCCCCTTCGATATCGCGTTTCGGTAGCATAGTGTCTTCTATTTATGTGGTGTGTTTTTCCCAGCTTCGATATCGCATTTCGGTAGCATGAAATGACGGCGTAGAGGGAATGGATTCACCGCCGTGTAATTAAAGGGCTTTGCCGTGCGATAGCGCATGGCAAAGGCTCTTTGCTGTGTAGTGGCACACGGCAAAGAAAAAGTGGCACGGCAAAGAGTCTTTGCCGTGCGTTGGCGCACGGCAAAGGCCGGCGACGCACGGCAAAGCCCCTTAACGCACGGCAAAGCTTCCCATACACGGCAAAGCCCATGCACGTGCTCTTTTTCTCCCAGCCACCCACCCGGCCAGCGCAGCTCTCTCCTTATCCTCTTCCTCCCAGCTGCCCCGCCTCCTCTAGCTCTCCTCTGCCGACGCGCCGCCGCCACCCCGCCTGGCCGACGCCGCCGCCACCCCTCCCGCCCAGCTCGCCCGCCCACCCACTAGCCTGCCCCGCGCCACCTCGCCCCTGCCCCACCTCCCGCGCCCACTCGCCCCCGCGCCAGCCCTGCCCGGCCGGCCTGCCCCGCGTCGCCTGCAGCCCGGTGGAGCTCGGCCGAGCTCGGCCTCCGGCGGCACTCCCCCTGCAGGTAAGTAGTTAGTGTGTTAGTGTGTTAGTGTGTGAGTGTGTAGTGTGTAGTGTGTAGTGTGTAGTGTGTAGTGTGTGTAGTGTAGTTAATTTAGTTAGTTTAATTAGTTAGTGTAGTAATATTTTGTAGTGTAGTTAGAGTGTAGTTAGTTTAGTTAGTGTAGTGTAGTTAGTTAGGTTAGTGTAGTGTAGTTAGTTAGGTTAGTGTAGTGTAGTGTAGTTAGTTTAGTTAGTGTAGTGTTTGACGGGGCATCGTCGTGGCCGGGGTGTTTGACGGGGCGTCGTCGCGGGGGTGTTTACTTCCATGACTAATTAATTTTTTTTGCTATGCAGGAGATGCTTCGAGGTGGACATGGGGGGCACCGTCGCGGGGGTGTTTGACGGGGCGGCGTCGTTGGGGTGTTTGACGGGGCGGCGTCGCGGGGGGGGGGGGGGAGCTTCTTCGACGACTCTCTCACGCGTCTAGGGTATAAATCTCTCTCCCATGTACCTAGGTTTTATTTTTGTGTCTAGATCACCGAGTATGTCGCGTTACCTAGGCGTCTCTTCCCGACCGTAAGGGTTACGCGGATAAATATGCATTAGTGGTCTCGCATATTATGAACCGTAACTCTTACGGCATTTATCGGGACAGCCGGCGGATGCGTAGTTGAGTACATTTTCCTTGTTCTACTCCGTTCCAAGACAGGATTTCGGCAGCACCTCCTTGTTGTTCTCCGGATGCACATCCCTCTCGGCTATTTGCCGAGACGTGTATTAGGAGAACAGTGGGGAGGTGCTGCCGAAATTCTGTCTCGGATCGGGGTAGAGCAGGGAGAATGTACTGAATCTACGGATCCGGCGGCTGCTAGGAGCCCACCTAGTAGAGATTCAGGTTGATGCATGCGTAAAAAAATAAAAATATGATGCATTTAATTCCGATTTGATATAAATGCTATGTTTTGTCTGTTTTGGTGCTGATTAGAGGATGGATAATCGTGACTGGATGTACGATGGCAGAATCAGTCAGTGGGATTATACTGAGGAATGGGGACAAAAGACCGAGCAGTTTGTCGACAGGGTGTTTGACATCTGTAGCAGACCTAGAACAGTTTGGTGCCCTTGTAGTAAGTGCGCTAACGGAAAGTCACAGGACAAGGAAACTATGAGTACTCACCTGCTCAAGTTTGGGTTCACATCGTCCTACAAGACTTGGACTTTCCATGGAGAAAAGGCAAAGAAACGTGCTAGGAAGGAGGTGCGACAGATTCAACCCAGGGGAGAATATGATACTGGGTTTTATCGGTGCTTAGAAAACTTGGCTAATGGTAATGTGCCTGAAAGCCCTCATGTAGAGGCGGAGACACCTCAGGATGCGGAGACAGCTGAGGAGCCGGAGGAAAACACCAAGCAGTATTATGAGGCTTTGTTTGCTTCGCAGAAACCCCTGCATGAAAATACAGAGGTTACCCAACTAGATGCCATCGCTCGCCTTATGGCCTTTAAGTGCCACAGGAACTTGTGCAGAGATGGGTTCGATGAACTTCTGGTCGTCATTGGCAGCATTCTGCCGAAAGGGCACCTCTTGCCGAAAAACTTCTACTATTCGACCAAATTGCTCAGTGACCTTAAGATGTCATGTCAGCAGATACACGCTTGTCCAAAGGGATGCATGCTATTCACAGGGGAGCATGCTGACACAAATTATTGCATCAAATGCAAATCCTCTAGGTACTTTGAGGTTGACCCCAATGGTGATGGTCAGAAGAGGCAGACCACGATTGCCAAGAATATCCTCCGCTATCTTCCAGTTCTACCGAGGATCCAGCGGCTCTTCATGACCGAGGATACAACCCAGCAGATGAGGTGGGCCGTAGAAGGAAATAGATACACCCACAAGATGATACATCCGTCGGATGGTAGTGCATGGAAGAACTTTGTCACGAAATATCCGCTAAAAGCCGGTGACCCGAGGAGCGTAGCAGTTGCGTTATCAACCGATGGGTTCAATCCATATGGCATGTCGGTTGCAGTATACAGTTGTTGGCCAGTGTTTGTTATTCCCCTGAACCTCCCCCTGGTGTCTGCATGAGATCAGAGAGCATGTTTGTGTCGATGATAATCCCAGGGCCGAAATACCCGGGTAAGAACATGAATGTGTACCTGGAACCGCTGGTGGACGACTTGCTTCGTGGCTGGGAAGGTCGCGGGATCCGAACATATGACGCATCAAAGAAGGAGTACTTCGATATGTATGTCTGGTACCACACGTCCATGCATGACCTGTGATACGTCCAAAACGTATCTACTTTCCCGAACACTTTTGCTATTGTTTCTCCTCTAATTTGTGTGTTTTGAATACAACTAACACGGACTGACGCTGTTTTCAGCAGAATTGCTCTTGTGTCTCGTTTTTGTGCAGAAATTCAACTTCCTGTAAAAATTCGGGAAAAATCATGAAAAATCCTATTTCACCAGAAGACCCACGGAGCCAGAAGACAGGAGGCAGAAGGGGCTCGAGGGGCCGTCACACAGTGGTGGCGCGGCCCAGCCCTGGCCGCGCCACCCCTGCGTGAGGGGGCCCCAGGACCCCTCTCGACCTCCCCTCTCGCGTACATATACCCCCTGACGACATAATATCGGGGAGGCGGCGTTTTTCCCAGATAGACTTCCGCTGCGCCGCCGCCATCAGAAACCGCGATTCGGAACCAGAAACTCCGTTCTGGCACCCTGCCGGGACGGGGATTCGGAGGAGATCTTCATCACCATCACCACCGACGCTCCTCCATCGACCATCCATGACTCCCCCATCCATGTGTGAGTAATTCCCCCGCTGTAGGTGAGGGGATGGTAGGGATTGGATGAGATTGTTCATGTAATTTGATATGAGATTGATAGGGCATAGTGCCTAGTATCTTTATTTAGTGCCTATGACATTGTTGCAACTTGTTGTGCTTAATGCTTGTCACTTAGGGCCCGAGTGCCATGATTTTAGATCTGAACATGTTATTATTTCTATGATGATACTTGTTGTTTATGGTCTTACCTACAAGTTGTTTACACATATTGTTGTCCGGAACCCGAGGCCCCAAAGTGACAGAAATTGGGATAACCGGAGGGGATGGCTATGATGTGAGGATCACATGTGTTCACCGAGTGCTAATGCTTTGCTCCGGTACTCTATTAAAAGGAGTACCTTAATTACCAGTAGTTTCCCTTGAGGCCCTGCTGCAACAGGCTGGTAGGACAAAAGATGTCGTGCAAGTTTCTCCTTGTGAGCACGTACGACTATATACGGAACACATGCCTATGATTGTTTGTACTAGGATGCTTTATCATTATTTATCTGCATTGCCTTTGTCTCATTGATTTCATGAATTATCTTATCCATGCAACGCCCGTAATCCATCCCTATGCCTACAGTATTTGTTCCTACTGTTTACAACTGTTACTATTACTGCTGCTATTTTACTATTGCTGTTACTGCTTCACTACTGTCACCACTATAAAACTGTTGCCACTGATAAACCACTGCGAGCAAGACTGTTTCCAGGTGCAGCTGAATTGACAACTCATCTGTTAAGGCTTACATATATTCTTTGGCTCCCCTTGTGTCGAATCAATAAATTTGGGTAATACTTCCCTCGAAGACTGTTGCGATCCCCTATACTTGTGGGTCATCAAGACTATTTTCTGGCGCCGTTGCCGGGGACCATAGCTTTATTTGTAAGTTCACTTGGTATTCATATTGTTCGCTGCAATCCTTTCATCATGGGTAAACCTCGTGATGGAAAAGTTCCTATATTGCCATCCACTACAAGAAGAGGTACGACTCTCAACACCTCTGTTGCTCTTGATTCGCCATCTGTTATGAGTAAGTTGCTTACACTACCACACCCACACGCTACTGCTACTACTTCTGCTGAGATTGAAAATGCCACTGATAATTTAGATGATGCTTCTACTGTGCTTGATGAGAGTGGTTCACTAGGTTCCTTTTTAGATGCTACTATTGCTAGAGCTAAGTTGGGAAACACCACTGTTACACCTGTTAGTTCACCTGAGTCTAGGGAATGCCCTAGTGATGATTATGATGATGATGCTTACATTGAGCTTAATGATGATTTTATTGCAGAAGCACGTGCTGCTCGTAATGCAGGTAATGTTAAAGAACTTCTCGCTAGACGTTCTGTTAGATATAATTTGTCTCCTGATCCTAAGTTTGCTGCTTCTCCTATCAATATTAGAGACAAGGATTATGATTTCTCTTTGGATTTATCTTACATATCTATTGTTGAGAAAACTCCTTTTTGTGGTACTAAAGATGAGAGTGCTATGGAGCACATGAATGAGCTTTCTACTTTGAGTAATTTGTTTTCTGATGATATTAAGCTCCGCACTTACTTTGTTGCTAAGATTTTTCCTTTCTCATTGAAAGATGCTGCTAAAACTTGGTTTAATAGCTTGTCTCCTGGATCTCTTACTAGTCCTATTGCTTTGGTTAATGCTTTCTTTCAGAAATATTTTCCCGCTAGTGCTCAACATGCTGCTGTGCAGAAAATCTTTGATTTTGAACAGGGAAAAGGAGAGATACTGCCTGAATCTTGGACAAGGTTTTGTTCTTTAATTAGAGCTTTGCCTAAAGAACCATTGCCTAAAAATGAACTCCTTGATATATTTTATAATGGACTAACGGATGAATCTAAGTCATATTTGGATAGTTGTGCTGGTTGTGTTTTCAGGGAAAGAACTCCGGCTGAAGCAGAAGAATTAATGGCTAAAATAAGCCGGAATCATGATGATTGGACCTTAGTTGAGCCAACACCAGCACCAACTCATGCGCCATCTACAGAGCCTACGCCGAAGAAGAGAGGGATGATTGAATTAAATGATGAAGTTATGAAGGAGGCTAAGAAATCTCTTAAGGAGAAAGGTATTAAGGCCGAAGATGTAAAGAATTTACCTCCTATAGAAGAATTATGTAAGCCAATCCCTCGCTCATCTACTATTGAGGTACACTCTCTCCAACGCTTTGACGAAAGAGATATTCCTTATACTAAACCTCCTGATCAATGCTTAGATGAGTTTGATAATTTTATTGTTAAGCAAGAGAATTTTAATAGAATGGTGCATAATCATCTGTTGGAGAATTCTAGAGTTATTAACAAGTTGCAGGATATTGTGGAGAGAACCGCCAATGATGTGAAGATACTTGCTAAACATTTTCAAATGGTTCAAACACAAATTGATCAGCTTACCAAGGTGCAAAAAGACTTGCTAGTTAATGCTGCAAGAGAGAAGCAAGCATGTGAAATACGCACAAGAAGTGGTGCTGTTACTCAAGACCCATTATATCCTGAAGGACATCCTAAGAGGGTTGAGGAAATTCTCAACGCACTTCAAGTGATGATATTCCTTCCAAGAAGAAGAAGAAGAAGCATAAAACAACTGCAGAATCCTCTGATGCAGGTAAAGATCCTAACAGTGTTTCTATTTTTGATGCTGAAACTGAACCAGGAGATGCTTCCGATAAAGAAGAAGATAAAGAAGAAGTTGAAGAAGAACCGGAAAAGAGTGATAAAAATGCAAAGTACACCAAAGAAGACTTCATTGCCAACAAGCATGGTAAGGAGAGGGAACCTTGGGTACAGAAGCCAATGCCTTTTCCTAGTAAGAAACACAAGTCCAAGGAAGAAGAACACTACAACAGGTTTTGTGAATGGATGAGACCTTTATTTTTGCAAATTCCTTTGACTGATGCTATTAGAATGCCACCTTATGCAAAATATATGAAAGATATTGTCACTAACAAAAGGAAAATTCCTAGTGAGGAAATTTCCACTCTACTTGCTAACTATTCTTTTGATGGTAAAGTTCCAGAGAAGCTTGGAGATCCAGGTATACCAACTATTCCTTGCTCCATTAAAAATAACTATGTTAGAACTGCTTTATGTGATTTGGGAGCTGGAGTTAGTGTCATGCCTTTTTCTCTTTATAAGAGACTTGATCTAGAAAAATTGGTTTCGACTGATATATCCTTGCAGATGGCTGATAAGTCTACCACTATTCCTATTGGTATATGTGAAAATGTTCCTGTTCAAGTTGCTAATAGCTGTTTAATATTAACTGATTTTGTTGTGTTGGAAATGCCTGAAGATGATAATATGTCTATTATTCTTGGGAGACCTTTTCTAAACACTGCATGTGCTGTTATTAATTGCAATCAAGGAAAAGTCACTTTTAATGTTAATGACAAAGAATATACGGTTTATTTTCCCAAGAAAATTGATAGGAAGAATGCTCTAAATTCAATCAAGCATGTTGAGACCATCAAAGTTGGTCAAATTATTTGTTCAGAGCAAAAGCCCAAGGAAGAATATCAAATTGTTATGGTTGGGGCTATACCTATCAAAGTTGAGGTAACATAAGCATTAAGTGAAGTGCAAAGTTTTGCCTCATATAAAGTTAGTTTGGTAACAAGACTTGATCAACCTTGTTAGCAAAGTGAATTTATATGAACGAAACTTCGTTTTCACCGCATCCACTCCACCTCACTTGTATTTACTTTCATCAAATTTTGTTCCTTCAGTTAAGTTGTATGATTAAGAGTATCTCAGAGCTGCTGCATGCTTAGTTTTGATTTGCTTGAAATCTTTTCATCCTCGTTTTTCTGAGTTTTATTGATATGCCAATTTCTGAAAAATCCTCGAAAATTAAGTTTCTCGAAAAATTCCAGAAAATTCTTTATGAATTTTTATGTCAAAAATGGGGCAGAGAGACACCTGGGAGGCACCAGGTGGGGCAGCCACGCCACCTCACACACAGGTGGCGCGGCCCAGCCTTGGCCGCGCCACCCAGGCGTGAGGGGGCCCCACCAGGCCCCTCACTCATCTCTTCTTCCCCTGCTCTTTCTCTCTCCCGAAAAACACCGCCCCATTTGCTCAAGCTCGAGTTCTTGCTGTTCTTCACCTGGATTTTTCGATCTCCTTGTTCAGCCCAACATTTCTGCTGAAACTTGGATCATTTGCTCTCCGGTATGTGACTCCTCCACTTGTCCAAGTAGATTTTCTTTTGGTAAAGTATTTCTTGATTATTTTAGCATTGTAGGTGACAGTATAAATGAGTACGCATGCTTGCTCTATTGTTTAGAAAGGTTATTTTGATGCATGATAGCTCTCTAGTAATTCACTATAGTAGTTTCTTACATTTGCTTGTCTTTAAATCATTTTTTATGAGTTTGTTGAAAAATTTCAGAAATGGAGGAGAATGTGTATCAACTCTCTCAACATGAACTAGAAGTGCATGATGTTATGAAAGTTCACCGTGAAGAGAAGGTTTTTCCCTCACTCTATCCATGCTCAGCATTCTTGAGTGCTGCTGGAATCCTACAAGATTTTCAAACCTTGCTTTTTAATGCAGGATTAGAATATTTTGTTGAGGGTGAACCTCCCCAATATGTTAAACTAACAATGTCGGTGGTGCAGGATTTCAGATTTAGTTGGTCCACTTCTAATCCCATGGTTCATTATAAAATTTATAACAAATCTGTGAACTTGCCTCTCGATGTTTTCTACACAGCTATTAGAGTACCACAGTGGGGATCGCTCGAGAAGATAAGGGGACAACCAAGGCAATTGTTAGAACTATACGAGGAGATTTGTCAAGGAAGGAGCTTCACAGGAGAGGGTGGTAAAATTCGAAACATTCATTTCCCATCCATTCGATATTTTGCCTTCTTCATCACCAAATGTGTTCTTGCTAGGAAATCTGCAAGTAAATTGTATCTCCATAATCTAGCTTTTATTGCTGCTGCTTTAAGGCGTGATAGAACTTACAATTTAGGTGCCTTAATAGCTTTCCGTCTTGATTTTAACCATGAGAAAGGGGGAATCTGTGGGGGGCTTATAGCTTCACACCTGTTAGCTTTTCATGGTGTTGTGCCTCATTTTCGAGATCTGCAGTTCTCCGAAGAGAAACTTGGTCTTGATGCTATGGTTCAACATAAGTGTATTTCTCCTCCTGCCAGTTTGATTAATTTAACATTTGAGCTAACCTTTTTCAAGAAGACTACCTGGAAGGTAGTAAAGACTGAACGATCAATCCGTTTGCCTGCACCTCTTTTGTTTAACCTTGATCGCAGGAATGGATGGTCGCTTATAGAAGATGAGCTTGATGCGTACGTGGAGGAGCACCCGCCGCCTGTGCACGATGAAGAGGGCACCGAAGAGTCGGGGCAGCCCTCCAACGCTACGACTTTTCCATATGAGCAGCCTTATTATGATTATGCGCCGTCAGCTTCATCTTCACGAGAGCCTGGGTACGATTACACCTATGATGATCCACCAGCCTGGGGCAGCTATCAAAGTTGAAATTGATCTCCACTTAGGCCAAAAGCCTAAGCTTGGGGGGAGGTACGCCGACGATTCACTCATATACATATCATATTTTGTCGGACCTTTGTATATCCATGTTTTACTTTCTTTATTGTTCTAAGTTTTTACTTCTGCCTTTCCAAAACACAAAAAGACCAAAAATATTTCCGTTGTTTCTCTCTATTTGTTTCTTGGGTTCTCTACCTTTGGTTTGCTTTACTTGCTATTTTCGGTTTGCTACTTGAAAACCCAAAAATATTTTGCTTTGTTTTGCTATTTCCTTCTGCTTTTATTTCAGAAATCGAAAACCCCAAAAATATTTGTTGTTCTTCTTCGGTTTTGTAAAGTTTGTTGCAGAGTTCAGTCTCCCGTTACTCCATTGGAGCTTGGTATTCACTTTATATTATTCAAGCCACACAAGTGAAGAGCAATAATGACGACATATGACAATCCGAGATGTGGTAAGAGGCTGGTATGAACTCTATTTGTTTTCATTTTTGTACATATACTTATCTATGTGGACATGCTTAGTTAGTTCATGTAAGGTATATGTTATCTAATGAATGCTTTGTAGTTCTTGCTCTCATATGATTAGTTTCAATTTACTATTAGCTTGTAGCATGTCATGTAGACGCTTGCATGCATTGTTTTATTCATAGTATGGTATGATATTGTGGTATCCACCTCTGAAAGCTTCATTTGAATCGACTTGGCACATGCTCAAGCATGCATATGACTGAACAAAAAGTCAATTAAGCCTCGATGATCTAATTTGCCTCAGAGTTCTTGTATCATTTTTATGCCTATATTAATTTTGTTTTGTCGCAAGCATGATTATGACAGTTATTGCTCTCTCGATTGTCGCTTCCCAGTCTTTTGCTAGCCTTCACTTGTACTGAGTATGAGCTCTACTCGTGCATCCAATTACCAAAAACCAAGTCTTCCAAAGAGTCCACTATAAATTCCTATGCATGGTATTTGTAAGCCATTCCAAGTAAATTTTCATGTGCTACCTTTCAAAACTTTCAACTACTTCTCATTTTGTGCCACTGTTTTTAGCTCATGGGGACGTAGTGGTCGGAATTGCTATCTTCCATATTAAATTAAGTACCCCTCGACTAGGCAGCTTCATCTGCTCGTCATTAATTTTGCAAGGGAGCTGGTCAGACCATTATAATCTTAATTCTAAAGAAAAGAAAAAAAGGCACTCCTCCAAAGGGATGTGAAAGTTGGTGGGCACCCGATGGAATCGGTTAGCCATGGTTTGAGAAAGGAAAAAGGTGGGGAGGAGTGCCAAAGCTTTATAAAAGAGCACCAATGTGCCAAATTTCAAAGAACTCGGAACCACTCTCACTTGTTTATTATGGAAGATAGTAAGTCCCCATTGCCAGTCGTTGACATAGAACAACCACCTCTCAAAAGAAACTTTTATCTCTGTTTTACAAATGAAAAGCTCTAGCACATGTTAAATCACTGCTTCCCTCTGCGAAGGGCCATTCGTTTACTTTTATGTTGAGTCACCATCTTCTAACTTTAAGCACTTCTTGAGAGCATAGCTGTTATTCTTAGTGTAATGTGCTTGTCCCAGAACACGGTTAATTGTGGTATAACTTTGATGCTTGTATCTTTGATATTTCTACTTCTAGTCTTCCCTTGGACTTCAGAGGTGCCTCAGCATTTATGTTTTGCTCTACAAATAAAGGCAAGCGGGATACCACTCTTTCATATCATTTATGCATATTACAATCTTGTAGCTTCTTATGTACATGTTACTTGTTAATAGTGCATTGGCACTCTTTCATAGCTTGCTTGACTATGAGGTGACATTAGTTGCATATTTCTTATTATGAATTGCCTGAGTACTTGATCACATAGTTAGTATATATACATCATATGAGCAAATGTGTTCGTGAAAGTTTCTTTTATCGCTCTCAGTTGTTAACTGAATTGCTTGAGGACAAGCAAATAGCTAAGCTTGCGGGGAGTTGATACGTCCAAAACGTATCTACTTTCCCGAACACTTTTGCTATTGTTTCTCCTCTAATTTGTGTGTTTTGAATACAACTAACACGGACTGACGCTGTTTTCAGCAGAATTGCTCTGGTGTCTCGTTTTTGTGCAGAAATTCAACTTCCAGTAAAAATTCGGGAAAAATTATGAAAAATCCTATTTCACCAGAAGACCCACGGAGCCAGAAGACAGGAGGCAGAAGGGGCTCGAGGGGCCGTCACACAGTGGTGGCGCGGCCCAGCCCTGGCCGCGCCACCCCTGCGTGAGGGGGCCCCAGGACCCCTCTCGACCTCCCCTCTCGCGTACATATACCCCCTGACGACATAATATCGGGGAGGCGGCGTTTTTCCCAGATAGACTTCCGCTGCGCCGCCGCCATCAGAAACCGCGATTCGGAACCAGAAACTCCGTTCTCGCACCCTGCCGGGACGGGGATTCGGAGGAGATCTTCATCACCATCACCACCGACGCTCCTCCATCGACCATCCATGACTCCCCCATCCATGTGTGAGTAATTCCCCCGCTGTAGGTGAGGGGATGGTAGGGATTGGATGAGATTGTTCATGTAATTTGATATGAGATTGATAGGGCATAGTGCCTAGTATCTTTATTTAGTGCCTATGACATTGTTGCAACTTGTTGTGCTTAATGCTTGTCACTTAGGGCCCGAGTGCCATGATTTTAGATCTGAACATGTTATTATTTCTATGATGATACTTGTTGTTTATGGTCTTACCTACAAGTTATTTACACATATTGTTGTCCGGAACCCGAGGCCCCAAAGTGACAGAAATTGGGATAACCGGAGGGGATGGCTATGATGTGAGGATCACATGTGTTCACCGAGTGCTAATGCTTTGCTCCGGTACTCTATTAAAAGGAGTACCTTAATTACCAGTATTTTCCCTTGAGGCCCTGCTGCAACAGGCTGGTAGGATAAAAGATGTCGTGCAAGTTTCTCCTTGTGAGCACGTACGACTATATACGGAACACATGCCTATGATTGTTTGTACTAGGATGCTTTATCATTATTTATCTGCATTGCCTTTGTCTCATTGATTTCATGAATTATCTTATCCATGCAACGCCCGTAATCCATCCCTATGCCTACAGTATTTGTTCCTACTGTTTACAACTGTTACTATTACTGCTGCTATTTTACTATTGCTGTTACTGCTTCACTACTGTCACCACTATAAAACTGTTGCTACTGATAAACCACTGCGAGCAAGACTGTTTCCAGGTGCAGCTGAATTGACAACTCATCTGTTAAGGCTTACATATATTCTTTGGCTCCCCTTGTGTCGAATCAATAAATTTGGGTAATACTTCCCTCGAAGACTGTTGCGATCCCCTATACTTGTGGGTCATCAACCTGCCCGCACGTGCTTTGTTCTGCGGGTGGTGTACACATGGGAAGTGGCCTTGCCCAGAGTGCAGGCAGGCTGTGACTTTCTTCTGGCTCGACAAGGGAGGCAAGTATGCCTGTTTTGATGAAGCTCGACAGTTCCTTGAGCAGAGTCATGAATACAGGAGTGATGTAAAGAGTTTCAAGAAAGGCCGTGTTGTGCATGACCCGAAGCCAATTATGAAGTCCGGAGCGGAAATCAAGGCCAAGTTAGATGCTCTTCAGCCTAGGCGTGATGGGAATGGTTTCTTGGGATATGGGGAGACACACCAATGGACTCACAAGCCGTGCTTATGGAAGCTCCCTTACTTTGAGGATCTCGAGCTCCCGCATAACATTGATACAATGCACACCGAGAAGAATATCAGCGATGCCATTTGGAGCACCATGATGGACACTGAGAAGACGAAGGATAACATAAAGGCTCGAATTGATCAAGAGAAATGGTGCGATAGGTCAAATTTGAACATGCATCCACCTCATGGTGCTTAAAAAACTTGGACTAAGCGACAAGCTCCGTTCTGCCTTACAAAGGCCCAAAGAAGAGAGGTATTCATGTGGATGAAGGACTCTTTGTTTTTCCCTGATGGGTTCGCAGCCAACTGGATGAGGGGTGTGAACATGGAAACGTTGCGAGTACAAGGACTCAAGAGTCATGACTACCGCATATGGCTTGAGCGGATAATGCCGGTGATGATTCGAGGCTTTGTCCCTGAGCAGACTTGGCGAGTGCTGTCGAGGTTGAGCTTTTTCTTCCGCCAGATTTGTGCTAGGGAGTTAGACACTAAAGTGATTGAGAAGCTGGATAAAGAGGCACCCGTTTTGCTTTGCGATCTAGAGAAGATCTTTCCTCCAAGGTTCTTTAATCCGATGCAACATATGATACAAATTTGCCTTCATTCGAAAGATGAAGACCAGGAAGAAGCCGCATCCTGATACAGGGTCCATGTGGATCAATGAGCAAGCCGAGACCCAGTGTAACGCGTATGTCTCGAAGTTCAAGCAGATACACGGCGAGAGCTCCCAGCCAGAGACCGAGGACTTTGACGTTGAGGCTGCGGTGCTTGCGGGAGAAGGCATGAAGCATGGACGCCTATGGATTGGTGACGGGGTCGTCGACCCAAGGATCATTCCAGGTCTCCGCCAGGTCCGTCGTGGGCGTACGAGCGACCAGCCTCAGGTAGAGACACGTCCACGGGCTTCGGATCTAGCGGTCGAGTGGTTACGGGTATGTTCTTTCTCGGTTCCTCTACGCTTCTTTACATGCTTTCCATTGCAATGTTAATGACTTCGCGACAACACAACGTAGGTGGATATGCAAGAGCAGGCCCGGCAGCGGGAAGAGGAGGCCCAGCAGCGGCAGGCGATTCTGGAGCAGCAGCTTAGTCAGCTGCTGCAGGCGACGCAGGAGATGGCCCAGCAGCTGGTCCAGCAACAGCAGATGATGAACTGGATTATGAACCAGTCCGTTCTAGGTTCTCCACCGGGGAGTTTTCCTACTCCTCCTTTCGCCTTCTCGTGGGTAAGTGATTAACTTAATATCTCCATCTTATTTTCTCTTGTCTTAGGTCTAATCCACACATCAAATGCAGCAACAACAGATGAACATGCCAAACATGCCGCTCATCCAGCCACCGCCACCGCCCGAGCAGAGCCCGACAACACCTCACACCGTCAACAATCCCAACATCATCCGGAACCTGACGCAGTTTCCATTTCCAGGTGAGTTCTCCTTCACTTGTGCCCAACGAGCTTCTAGGTTGTAGAATGCCATGACACTTGTGCCAATTTAGCCATTCCATACCACCATGTTCAATTCTATATCAATATGCAAATTTGTGGCCTATATGCTCATCAATATGAAAATGTAGCCTATATGCTCATCACTTGTCAATATGCAAATTTGTAGAGTGCCATCACTTGTCCCCAACGAGCTTCTAGGTTGTAGAATTCCTTCACTTATCAAATCTATGTCAATATGCCAATTTGTATCATATATGCTCATCACTTGATAAGAATGCTAATACTTGTAGCCTATATGCTCATCACTTGTCAATATGCAAATTTGTAGAATGTCATCACTTGTCCCCAACAAGCTTCTAGGTTGTAGAATGCCATCACTTGTCAATTCTATGTCAATATGTCAATTTGTATCCTATATGCTCATCACTTGTTAAGAATGCTAATACTTGTTGAAAATGTAGGAGGAGGACCAAGCAATGGAGAAGAACAAGGTTGATGGCATTATGCACTTATATCCTATATGTTCATCACTTGTTTGTATGGAGTGTGTGCACGTGAACTTGTAATAACATTACATGTTTAACTTGTTATGTGGACTCTATGAACATTTGGACCTATTTGTGGTGTGGTCGATGTATTTCATGTTATATGCATGCATGTATGCATCTATTTGATATGTTTGATGTATTTGATGTTATATGTATGCATGTATGCATCTATTTGATATGTTTGATGTATTTGTGGATATATGCATGTATTGGATGTGTTTGAGGTTATATATATGCATATATGTGTATTTGCAATTTTGAAATGCAGGGAATTAAAGAAAAACAGAAAAAACAAAAAATACTGCGGAGTCTTTGCCGTGTGTATGCACACGGCAAATGACCATTTGGTCACTTTGCCGTGTGCATACACACGGCAAAGACTCCACGTGGCGCTTACCTGTGCGACGGGGTGGCTGGATGGTTTGCCAGCCAGGGTCTTTGCCGTGCGTGCTGGTGCACGGCGCACGGCAAAGAGGGAGTTACGACGCACGGCAACGAGGACAACGCACAGCAGCGCGCGCCCGCACGGCAACGAGAACAACGCACGGCAGCGCCCGCCGGCACGGCAGCGAAATCAACGCACGGCAGCGAGCGTGCGCACGACAACGGGCCGGGACGCACGGCAGAGAAGCTTGGCACGGCAAACAACCGAGACGCACGGCAACGTATTGACCGCACGGCAAAGCTCTTTGCCGAGGCTTCTACGCGAGACGCACGGCAAAGTCTTCGTTGCCGGGCACTACTTTGCCGTGCCTCCTTTGCCGTGCATTTTGATGCCTTTGCCGTGCGATATGCCCGCACGGCAAAGCACTGTTCTCCGGTAGTGTGAATGCCTGATATAAAACAATAGGTAAACCCTTATTTAAATTCTTTTCCACCACTTTTTCCCCGTAAAAGCAATTTTCCTGCCTACTAGAAGATGTTATCCTAGTTCCCAATATAAGCCAATGAAGATGGAGCTGTGAAGGAGGAGGCATCATCGTCTACTCAAGCTGGTAGCCTCATGCATCTGAGTTCGAACATAATACATCCCTGTTTATATTTTAGTTTTTTTGCAATTCGTCTGTATCGCGAGATTGTATCGAGTTTGTGGTCGAATTTGTGAGGAACCCTATAGCAAGAGCATAACACCGTTCCATGCATGTTGTCAATTCCGTAGTGATCAGTAGCTCGGGCAATCGAAGCTGGTAGATGCGAGCAACATTGATCAAGAGATGAGCACATGCGAGTTAAGCAACATAAAATGTGTGGTAGGTCTAGGGCTGGCACCATACATGCATGACGATGCACACCGTATGATCGACACGACATCCGTGAAAAGAAAAAAGAACTGGTATACCACATACGTACGTACGACGGTACATGTCGCTCATTATATACAGGTTTCCTGTATTTTTGTTTTTTGACAGTCAAGTTTCGTGTTGGTTTACATGGAAGCTAAAAAAGGTTAGACTGAACCAAAACGGAAGTAAAAACTCACCCTTCCGCCTTTATAGGATCAATCAATCGATCGGGCCATCAGGCATCAGGCACCGCAAGAGACATACTCCAGACCCTACCCCATCCATGGACGAGCTCCCGCCGCAGAGCGTCGCCGCGTGGCAGAGCGGCTGCAAGGACCGTCGCGCAACGACGCGCTCCGTGAGTCGCCCCGCTTTTTCTGCGTGCTCCTCTTCTTCTGTCTCTGCTAGCTAAGTTACCTCCGGACCTTCGATGCCTTGATTATCATTATTTGGTTGAAATGAGGATGCCTGATTATTATTACTCCCAATCTGTATAATTAGACCACAACCATCTGTTCTTATGCATACAGCTGACGGAAATTAGTGAATGCCTGCAGATTCGTTTCTGTAAAACGAGGCGTCGCTCGTCTCTTTCTACCGATGTCCTTCTAGCTGGGAATTAGGAATCGGATCAGTTTAGCATCTCCAACTATTCGCGACGTATGTTGAACCTAAATCCTGTTCAATTTGAATAGTTTGTGTTGGACCGTGGATAGACAATTAGGCATATTTTAGCCTTTATTCGGGAGTTGCCCCAACGGGCCGACGTGATTTTTTTAACATAGCATTGATTTAAAGATATGTTACATAATTGCAAGTAAAAAAGGAACAAAATTAAAACAAGACCCTAAACTACTATGGGACGACGTGTGCAGCTGCACGTCGATCCCCTCCCACTGGGCTAGCTCGATGGGCTCACTGTTCTTGATGGCCAGCTGGACGAACTCCTCCTCCGATAACCCAGTGGCATGTACTCCAACGATATCTTCTTATGCGGATGCGGCGATGGCCAAAGCACGTGCTACAGGCGCATCTACCGGCACATAGTAGTCGTACTCATCGTCGCCAAGGGCGCCCTCGCGGTGCCCCAGGCACGACTCGTATGCCGGCCTATCCCGCCATGTGGAGTTCATGGCGAAGGTTCAGTCCTGGAAGAATAGATCGGGGGCGACATATCTCGTCGCACCTATCACCCTCGTCGCGTTGAGGAGCCACCCGCCGGGAGGTGGACGTCGCGCACACCCACCGAACGGTTATGCTTGTACATCGACCTGACTAGGGAGACGTTGAGGTAGGTCCTGTCGCGCTGCTTCTTTGGCGGTAGCGATTTGGCCTTCTTCCTCGATGACGAGGCCTCGGGGTCGGGCTTGACCTTCTTGAAGCGCCAGCGGCCTGACATGGTGGCGGTGCTGGAAAAGGGGGGCATGAATAGCCTAAAGTGGGGAAGGCGGAGTGGGCGCGGTGCTCTTCTCTGCCCACGGCTTCATCAATGGCGTGCAACCATTGATGGCGGCGCAGGAGTTGAGCGGCCAAAGGCCAATCATTGAAGGCGGCGCAACAACGTAGATTTGAAAGCGGCCGCGCACAGTCTTTTGTGCTGACCATTGAACGTGCGCTGGAGATGAAGCGGCAGCGGTCGATGCCATGTGGGCCCCAGGACGAAGAGGGACGCATCCCGATCCTAAATTGTGGTCATGTTTGCATCGCTGCGGACACGCCGGTCATTTTACATCGAGCCGTCAGACCGGGTTTTTCTTGGCCTCGCTTAGATTCAGACCAATTCGGACAATCACGGCCTGAATACGCCGAGCCCACTGAAGATGCCCTTAAGGCCTAGCTTTGTCCATAAGAATTGTAGTTTTCATTTGTAATTAATTGGAATACCCATTGTCGTGATCATGCGTTTGCCAACGCATTTAGGTTGGTGATTTTGCCATCCATTCATTACGTTTGCGCCATTGCCCAAGAAGTATGTGTCTGGTCTCGTATGAATTTTTTATGTCTTTGGAGTGGTTACGTACTTAGCTCTGGAATATGTAAATTTGATCATGTTTCATTCCTATGTAGAACAAGAAAGAAAGTTCATTTCTGTAGGATTATTATGCTGTATGTCTCAGTAATTATTGTGTTGGAAACTTGTTTTTTAGACGTGCAAGCGAGTCTTCTTTTCCAAAATGGGGAGAGATGCATGCTGAATTTTAAAATTTGTCCAAGGAGAAAAACTGACTTTAATTCCACAGACCCTTACTCTCTCCGTACCACTAGATAGTTAGCTCACTCGGATGACGGATGATTATATCGATCTGTTTGTATGCAAACTGACCAAAATTAGTTAATTGCACTGAAGTCAAACAATTTTTTTGATTGGAATAACTGTTTCTGTTGCGATCCAGCGTTTGGCCCGGAGTACAATAATTCATTTAGATTGGTGATCTTGCCATGAGTCGTAGGATTTGTCAGGTCTTAGGACTTGTTAGCCACTTAGCTATGGAATCTCAAAGTTGTTCATGTTTTATCCATATCTAAAAGAATACAAAGAATTGATTTATAGGATTATTTCTTTGTATGTCGTGGTCATCTGTGTTGGAAACTTGATTTTTTTTTCAAGACATGCAAGCGAGATCTTTTCCCCCAAAAGGGGCATGTCCCGGCCTGTGAATTGGTTTATTTATACAACCATTACATGCAAGCGAGATGCATGCTGAATTTTTAATTTTATCCAAGAAGAAAAACTGAGTTTAATTCAACAGAGCATAAAGAACAATATTGTCTACATGGGGGCAAGGTCCTCGGTGCTGGCTCAGTCAGACTTGGCTTTTTATTCCTGCTTCATAATACGCATTAGAGAATCACAACAAAAATATGGTCAAAATGTTCTTGACACCCATGCAGCAAGCAGCACCAATTACCCCCATAGAACATGTTAATTTGGCAAGGCTGATGTGTATATTAGCATCAGCTGGAATTGTTGATATATCCTCTTCGTTTGCCATCTAACCTCATTTTTCATACAAAACATTGATGTTCAGTGCTTGTTTCAGATGCAGATCTTTGTCAAGACCCTCACCAGCAAGACCATCACTCTTGAAGTTGAGAGTTCGAGTACCATCAAGAGTATCAAGGCTAAGATTCATGACAAGGAGAGATTCGCTTTAGACCAGCAACACCTCAAATTTGGTGGCAAGCAGCTTGACGATGGACGCACCTTGGCTGACTACGGCATCCAAAAGGAGAGTACCCTTCATCTTACACCATGTCGTGGCACAGGGATGTCTATTTATGTGGAGACCCTAGATGGCAAAGAGATCAACCTCTGGGTCAATACATCAAACACCATCCATGCCGTCAAGGCAAAGATTCAGAATCATCATCGTCGTATCTACGACGAGGAGCAACTGGAGGATGACAGTACATTGACTGATTATGGCATCGAGAATTATTCTACTCTTAAGCTTCGTCTCGGCCTCAAAGAAAGGATGAAAATATCTGTCAATGCGTTGGAGCGTCCTTTGTGTGTTAAGGGGTCAAATACAATTGACAACATAAAGGCAAGGATCAAAGATGTGTATGGCATTGATCCAGACAAACTGCACCTCAAGTTTAACAACAAGGAGCTGGATGGTGGCCACACTTTTGCCCATTATGACATTCGGAATGGATCCACTCTCGACCTTGTCCTCCGTGAGCGACCTGGATTCATGGAAATCTACATCGAGGGTTTAACTGGAAAGACCTTTGGGTTAAAGGTTGTGAGCTCAGATACCGTCCTCAGTGTCAAGGAGAAGATTGAACAGGCAGAGGGCGTTCCCCTTGCAATCCAGCGCATCATCTTTGGCAATGAGCAGCTTGAGGATGGCCGTACGTTGGCGGACTGCAACATCAAACAAGGGTCCACCCTTCATCTTGTTGGCCGCTACCTCTAGCAATGTTTTTCAAGAAAATCATTGTTTGGTACATACTACTGTACGGACTATTCAGTTTATTTTCTGTACGAGTCGTCGCGTGAATGTTTCTAGTTTGGTTGCCTCTTGGTATGCTCGACGGTTGACTCACAGTTTGGTAATGTGAAGGAAAAAAAAGTTGATCTCTTTGTGCCTCGTGTGTGCCTATAGTGCTCAGCTTGTTGAATGATGGGGTCTTCAGATGGAGTCGAGCGAGCGTTGTAGAATAGAAAAAACTTTTTTTATTATGATATGGGTTCTCTCCTATTCCATTTGCTGAATGAAATTGATAGCATTCACATGCACGCTGCTGTCATCAGCACGATCCTAGCTGAGCCGGACTTCAAATTTCATTGGGATTCAAGCTCCAGTCATGGGGATAACTGGTCGGCGGCATTGGAAGCTTACACATGTTCTGAAGGGCTAGCTCTTGCTGAGGATTTACATATTGCAAACGTTCTGCTCGCGACAGACTGCCTGGTTGTCTGGCAAGAGATCAGCAAAGGGAGCCTGTCTTCATATGTATCCGTACTCATATTTTAGGTAAGCAAAATGGATATAAGGGGAAAAGGAGGTATAGGTAAGCACAAATTTTTCTAGTTTTACAGCTTACCCATATTATAAAGTACAATAGTCTCCACAACAAATTACAAACTACAATTGGGTCTCTGTTTTTTTACACAACGGAGAATAAATTTGTGGGCAGCAAACATAGGGGCATAAGCATGCTAGAGCCAAAATCCAAGCACAAGCTTCCCGATCAGCCGCATTTTGCAGATCAGGTGAATGAAAACAAGAAGACTATTAGTTAAACATTGGCACCATTGCCGTTGGCCTGCTCATCATTGCCTCCTCCGAAGTACTTCCACGCCTTGAGCTTCCTGGCCTTGTTCAGCACGGCGTCGAACGAGAGCAGCACGTGCAGCGTGATGAAGACGAGCACAGCGGCGACGAGGGCGATGACGTAGGCGGACGTCTCCCAGTCTCTGCAGCTGCCGGCGGCGTACGCGCCCAGCAGGCCGAGCAGGTCCAGCACCACGGCGGTCTGCATCGCCCACAGCGGCGCCCCGAGCATCTTCTTCTTCTTCACGGTGCGCTGCAACAGGAGCATGATGACGACGATGGATGCCACGAAGGACGTGGCGTTGCAGTAGAAGAAGGCCTGGTATCGTGGCGCGTTGGAATCAAGCAGGACAGGGTTGCCCGCGACCGCCACCGGCGACGACGAGGGCGCACTATCGTCGTCGCCCCATGTGCCACCAGGAGGCGCGAGACCCGCCTGGTACGTCACACTTGCTCCGAGGATGCCTAGAAGCATCAGGTACTTGCGTCTCAGGTTCTTCTCGCTCTGCTGCTGTTGCCCAGCCCCAGCAAATTCCTCCTGGAATTGGTTCTCGTCAGCCGGCGCCGGACCCGTCGACAATGTACGCGGAAGCCATGTCGCATCTGACCAGTGGTCGTGTTTGGCGGACATGTAAAGTAGTATCTGTAGGATGAGGAAGGTGACCACTGCGGCCACGAGCCCAAAGACATAGATGGAGGTGCGTAGTTTCCGGCAGCTGCCGGCGGCATATGCACCCATGAGTCCCAGCAGCCCGACCAAGATGCAGATATGGAGCGCCTTGCTCCGGATACCCTGCTTGTAGAGCGTCTGGTTCACCAGGAGGAGAATGACGGCGACGGACGCCATGAACCCCGTGGCGTTGCAGTAGAAGAACACCTGGTACCTGGTCCAGTAGTAATCCAGGAGGACCGGGTCACCGGCGGTGAGCCTTTTCTCCTCGTTGCTCGCTGGCCAGAACCCGCCCGGTGGGTTAAGCCCGATTTGGTACGTGACGGTGGCGGCGAGGATGGCGAGCTGCAGCAAGAACTTGCGCTTCCTCTCCAGGTGATCATCATCAACAACAACACCCTTGGACCTGGTGGGGAGGCGCAGCAGCGCCCGTGCAAGCACCTTGCCCACGCCCTGCGCCCATTTAACCAGCTCGCTCTGCCCGTAAGCCGTGTACACCACGACCTTGGCGATGGAGTACACGAAGACGACAACGGCCAGGGCTGAAACGTAAATGGTGGTGGCGGCGTCCCGGCAGCTCCCCGCAACGTAGGCGCCCATGAGGCCGAATAGGTCCAGGATCATGACCGTGTTGAGCGCGGCGCGCCTAACGACGGCGCCTGAGCTCAGCTCCTTGCTCTGGACGATGATGATCACGACCAGCGACGCCACGAACGCCGCCGTGTTGCAGTGGTAGAAAGCCTTGTACCTCCTCGGGTGCATGTCGAGGAGGACCGGGTTTCCCGGGATGTGACGCGGATGCCCTTCTGGCCACACGCCGCCCGGCGGGCTCAGCCCTGCTTGGTAGGTCACTGTCGCCGCCAATGTGGCAAGCAGCAGCAGGAGCGACCGTGACTCCTCTACCTTGTCTGTGGCCTCGCCATTGTTGTTGTTGGTTGATCTCTTCGTTTCTCCTTCTTGCGGGGCAGTAGCATTACCTGGCTCCGCTGCCTGCTTAATTTCCCTGTATACCCAAATGACATTACTTAGATCAGTAGGGAAAAAGCTATTCTCTCCGTCCTCTGAAGAGTGTAGTTCCAACAATCTTAGAGAGTCAAACTTTTTAATATTTGATCATATTTAAATAGAAAGGCACTAGCATTTATGTCACCAAATTAGTTTCATTAGATTCATGATAAAATATATTTTCATCATATAGCATTTTTGTCGGATAAATATTATTAATTTTTTGTTAAAACTTGGTCAAAATTTAAAAAGTTTGACTCTTCAAGAAAGTTGAAATACACTCTTTTATAGACGGAGGAAGTAGAAGTGTGTAAATTCATTTAAATAAATTGCTAGTGTGTTTGAGCTTGATTACGTGACGCCATTGTTGGTGTGGTTAGATCTTGATGTCGTCACACCTTCCTCTTCTTCTTTTCCTTCTTCTCGTCGGGTGTTTGCAATAGCATTACCTGGCACCTGTGTCGTGTCTAGTTGTGTCGGCGCCTGCTTGCTTCTCCTGTAATCCAAGTGGCAATAATACTTAGACTATGGAAATGAAGCTACTCCCAGCGATTTATAAAAAGTGTCAGTGACTTAGTATATTTTTTTCTAAGTTAGTACACACCGATATTTATTACCAATATATAGGAGGGAGTAAAAGTTAACTAATGGATTGAGCTTGATTACGTGTCCGGCAAGTTGGCGCACGTCAGTATGCGGCAGACAGCTGAACGGAATTGCTTGAAGTCCAGCATGTTCACAGCGAACATCGCGATGACGACCTGCAAAACAATGTATAGGAGCACCACGCCGACAAGCGAGATGATATAGGCGGACGTCTCCCAGTCTCTGCAGCTCCCGGCGGCGAAGGCCGCCATGAGGCCAAGAAGCTCCACCAGGACGCACACGAGCAGCGCGTGCGAGCGGGCGAGATGCCCGCTCAGCGTCCTGCTCATGAGCAGCATGATGATGGCAAGGGACGCCACGAAGGAGCTGGCGTTGGCGTAGAAGAAGGCGTGGTAGCGGATCTTGTACCGCCCGTCGTGCAGCAGCGGGGCGCCGGCGCGGTGGTCAGCCTCAGTCTCGCTCCAGAACCCTCCCGGCGGCGCCAGCCCTGCGCCGTATGTCAGAGGCGTCGCAAATGTGGCGAGCAGCAGCAGGAACTTGCGCTGCTCCTTGAGCTTGCCGCTCTCCTCCGTGCGCGGCCAGGGGCAGTAGTCCGCCCGTTTGCTCGCGAGCCTTTCCAGGCTGAGGTGGACGGCGACGTAGGCGAAGACGAGGCCGAAGAGCGCCGAGACATAGATGGACGCGACCACGTCCCGGCAGCTCCCGGCGGCGAAGGCGGCCATGAGGGCGAGCAGGTCGAGCAGCATGGCCGAGCGGAGCACCGTGAGACCGACGGCATTGTGGCTGATGCGGCGGTCCAGCAGGAACATGATGACGACCAGCGACGCGACGAAGGCGGCGGCGTTGCAGTAGAAGAACGCGGTGTACCGGCGCGAGTAGGTGGACACCAGCACCGGGTCGCCGACACGGTTCGGGTACACCGCTGGAGGGGGCGGCGGGTTGACGCCGCGCCGGTGTGGGTAGACCGCCGGGGAGTGCTCCTGGACGGTGCCTCCGTCCTCGGACCTCACGCCGCCCGGCGGGTTGAGCCCGGCCACGTAGGTGACGCTGGCGACCAGCGTGGCGAGCAGCAGAAGGTACTTGCGCCATTTCCATAGGAACTCGATGTCTTCTTTCTGGTTCGATGTCGCCATGATTCCGGCGGTAGAGCAGTACTATATACTATATTTATTTATACGATAGGTGCAGTAGTACACAGATATATACTGCTCCGGTTCCGGCCGCTGTCATGGCGTCTAACTTTGGAAAGGAATCATCAAAGGCACACGTTGCTTGCATTGCAGCTAATAATATATTCATCCCGCCACTGTGGATGCTCCATGCCTCCCTCGCCATGCACAACGAATGGGATGCTCAGCTTAGTGACTTTGGTCCCCTCGTACTGGTCCTCCTCTTTCCTTCTTGTTTCTCTCGCATCTCTCATGGCAGCTACCATCGAGCTGCATATTGGTGCATGGCGCACGGCAGCCAGCGGAGCAGATGGCGCATGCCACGAGCGAAACGGAGCTGGAAGCACGCAAGCGCAGCGGTGAAACGGATTCTAATTGAGAAATGTGCTTATTCATCACAAGAAGAATATATAAGACACCTTAGTTAGAAATGAGATATACTCCGTATCAAATATGTGTATCCATAGGCAAATGAGATGTGCTACCGTTCGAATCAAGTTACATAGTTTGGTTTTTAGGACCGCTTTAAGTGGAGTAGTTAGCATAGAACTACGATATTTCGGAGCTCAATCATGAAAAACCGCAGGTTTTCATTTTATCGCAAAATCTTGTTGGTATACGGGAGATTTTTTTGCAATGTGCACTAATCAAGCATTTTCGGCCGATTGACAGTGAATCTGATGAGGCGGTCCCACCTGTAAGGATGACATGGCAAGGAGGGACGACGGCCACCCGTTCACTCTGACATGGCGGGCCCACTCATTTGCGGGGCCCACCTCAATCGGTGTGAAAGGGTGGGGGCTAACAGTTAGGGTTTCAGTTCAACCCACGTGCCTCTGCCCATAAAAAAGTTGGCGGCGGCATGCCCCGGCGGCTGTGACATTGGCGGCGATGTCCCTAACTCTGGAGACCCTTTCTACGGCAAGCTCATCGACTGTGGCACTCAAGCGAGCAGCAGTGGCACAGATCCATGTACCAGTACACCTCGCGGGCCGGAGCCGCCGCATGTTGGGGGTCAGTCGCTAGAGCAATCTGGGGCGGCGGCGCTCGCGCGTGTGGTCCTAGCCTCACCGTCAAAGGCGAGCCACCATTGGGGCTCCTCCTTGGGCGGCGTCTAGTAAGTTTGCTCTTTCCCTCTCTTTCATTTCAAAATTTTGGTGCACCTACTCCTTTTTAGGCCGATTCTGATCTAGTTTAGTCATTTTCTTGATTCACTGAATATAGATTTAATTGTAGGAAGAAATTAGAGACTAGTATTAATAGTGGTACTACTTCCCTATGTATTGTAGTCTAGATGATGATATTTGGAAGATAAGGTTTAATTTTCCCCGGCTGCATAATCGAGAAAGAACACTCTGTGAATCAGACATAACTGTTCTAAATTTGTTGGCACTTATAGAAGGTCATGGTTATGATTTCAATGATACCATGTATTATGTGAAAGAAAAGGGAAAGGAATTTGAAGGAATGGAGTGTGTGGACAGCATGGAAAAGGTGGAGAAGATGCTAAAACAATATGAGCATGAGAAGATTATAAATTTGATTGTAATCAAGCACAGAGAAGAACCTCCAGCTAGACTTAACATGGATGATTTGGAGGAAACTATGGCAGATGATGATCAGTTCATTGTTGTTGACAGTGATGGTGTCACACACATCATTGGCTATTGACTAAAGTGATGTTCTTTATATGGGAACACAACAGAGCTTTAACATGGATAAGGGAAAGAGGAAGGTGTCTTATGATGTGGTGCATGTTGATGTAATTGATGAAGAAGATTTGTTCATGTGGAAATGGTAGAACATAGGGATGTACAGACCTGAAGATCATGAAAAAGGTATATAAGAGGAGCTTGAACTCATACAAAAATTGAAGAGGAAGAAGAAGGAAGCAACAGAGGAACTTGAACTTAAGCAGAAGCAGAAAATGAAGCTCAAGGAGAAGGAGAAGGATGACAGTGATGATGAGGACATTCACATTGAAAGAGATACTGATGTTGAAGAGTCTTATGAAGGAGAGGAAGATTCATAGCAGGATGAAGAGGAAGATGAGGCTGAAGTGGCAGAAGTTGACTTCACTGCAGAGAAGAAAAAGGCAATGAGGCCAGTACCAACTACCATCACACCATGAAGAAGAGTTTGCAGACCCAGATTACTTTGTGCCTTTAGGAGGTGAGGACTGCCATTCTGATGAACTGGATGGCAGTGATGATGATGGATGGGTCAAGAAGTTTGTCCTGCCAAGTGGGAAGTGGAGGAGGCAGGTGAAGATGAAGAAAAGAATCTGGTATGATGAGGCAAGACCATCACTCTTAAAGTTAAGAGTTCAACTACCATCAAGAGTATCAAGGCTAAGATTCGTGACTGTTAGAGTGAAGAGACGTTGTCCTCCTCAAGACCAGGACCTCCCTCAAGACCAGGACACTCGATGGCTATCCATCCATGCATGCTTTGCATGCTGGCGCGCACGATGTGCATCAGATCCTCCTAGCTAGGATCTGCCAACTGAGTTAGTTAGGCGTGCGTGCGTGTGTGCTCTCTCTCCCTCACTGCTGTACTCTCTATATAAATAGTGGTGCACCCTGAATCAATATACAGTGACAAATAGTGCGTTCTTATGCACACCAAATATCAGTACTCTTCCTTTCATGGTATCAGTTTGATCGATCCTATGGCGACCGCTCCTGCTGTCTCCGACGGTCTCGCGGCGCCCGTCCTCTCCGACACCGCCGCCGGCGCCACTGCTCCGGTCGCTGTCCCGCCCGGCAGTGAGCCTCTCAACGCCGCGGCCATCCTTGCCCTCACCCAGGTTCCTCCCGCTCCTGCCGTTGCACCTCCTGGCATCTCTATCTCTTTCCAGATGCGCGGCGTCCAAATCCGCAACATCATTCCCCACTCCCTCGACCTGTCCACGGGCTCTTATGCCCAGTGGCGCACTCTCTTGGAACTCGCCGTGGAGGAGTACGGCGTGCTGGACCATCTCATGTCGGACGCCGCCCCAGCCGTCCCCGACGTCGAGTGGCGAACCATCGACTCCATCCTCAAGCGGTGGATTTACGGGTCCATCCTCAAGCGGTGGATTTACGGGTCCATCTCCCGCGAGCTCGTCGGGATGATCATGGACACCTCGAAGACGGCGCGGCAGCTGTACATCTCCCTCGGCAACGTCTTCCTCAACAATCACCATCACCGCGCCGTCCACCTCACGTCGGATCTCCATGAACAGCGCCAAGGGAGCCACGGCGTGGCGTAGTACTGCGCCCGCATCAAGACCATCGCGGACGCTCTCCGCGACTGCGAGCAGCCGCCGACGGACAACACCCTCGTCACCGGGCTTATGCGCGGTCTGAACGAGTGTCACCACGTGACGGGTAAGATCCTCCTGTCTAACTCCGGGCGCATCACCTTTGACGACGCCCGGAACATGCTGCTCCTCGATGAGATGCAGGGCCGCGCAACCGAGCACGTCGCCTCGCAGTCCGCGCTGATGGCTCTCGGTCGCACCGCTGGCGGCCAGGGCGGTGGCGGCGGGGGCGGCGCACCCCCTCCTTGACCAGGCTACCCTCGTCCACTCGGCTCCCACGGCGGCATCGGTACCTACGGCGCCAACTACGGCGTGCCTTCCTCACCATCGCCGAACCAGGGGAAGACGAAGTGCAAGCGCGTCACCACCAACGGCGGCTACACCGCCAACGGCGCCGTCATGCCGACGGCTCCTGAGCAGCGCCCCTGGACCGGGTACGTCCAGGCCTGGCCGGCCCACTACAATGCGCCACGTCTTCCAGGGCTTCTCGGGCCCCGCCCACAGGCGTACACGGCCGTGGCTCCTGCATCCTACGGTGGACCGCAGTACGTCGCCCCGCCATCCGTGCTCCAAGCACCTCTGTACAATGCGCCTCCGCCTCAGTCGCCGCAGCAGCTCCTGTTCCCCGCGCCGGGACAGGCCTTCGGGCAGAACCCTCCGCCCCAGTACCAGCCGCCGCCCCAGCAGTACCAGCTGCCACCGTACCCGGACTCCGCCATGCAGAACCAGGGCAGCAGCAACACCTTCGAGCAGTCCGCGTTGATCGGTGCCCTCACCGACCTGTCGCTGCAAGGCTCTTCCGGGCAGTGGATCGCGGATTCCGGCGCCTCCGCGCACCTCTCCGCAACCCAAGGTACTCTCGCTTGCTCTCGACCTGTTTACAATATGGCTCCGGTTATTGTTGGCAATGGAAGTACCCTCCCTGTCTCTCATCTAGGTCATACTGCTCTCCGCACTTCTTCCCGTCCCCTATATCTTCAAAATGTCTTAGTCGCTCCAGATATTGTTTCTAATCTTCTGTCCGTTCGTCGTTTTACAACTGACAACCAATTATCACTAGTGGAAAATGGGCCTTTGGCCTGGACCCTTTAGTCCCGGCCTCCATCTGGGCTAGGACTAAAGGCCCGGCCACGTCGCCCCAAAATGGCCTAGCCGCCCAGGAGGCTTTGGTCCTGGCCCGTAACGAGCCTTTAGTCCCGGTTTGAGACACAAACCAGGACTAAAGGGCTACGCGGTGTGCAGCCCGCATGTGCGCCACCTTTAGTCCCGGTTTGTGTCTCAAACCGGGACTAAAGTCCTCTGCCTATATATATTGGCCACAGCCCCCCTCTCCCCTCTTCCTTGCATTTTTCTTGGATGGAAGAGTGTGGGTGTGTGCTAGCTCTCTATTTTTCTTGGATGCACTAGAGGTGTTTGTTGAAATGTGTGTTAGAGCGATGCCGCTTCAGTTCACCGAACACAACTACGATATGAGATGCCCGAGCCACGCTTAAACCTCTTCCTCTTTATTTCTACATATTCTAAAAGGTTAGCAACTATATTTACTCGTTTAGACCGTGCGGTACTAATTTTTAGGATCGTGATTGTATTTGATATACTGTCGTATAACGCAGATGAGCCATCCATGGATGTACGGTGATCGACGCACAGCCGCTTACAGAGAAGGCGTGCATTCTTTTCGAGATGCTGCCGATGCGAACAAGCATGGTGGTGGCTATATGTTTTGTCCATGTGTTGAATGTCGGAACGAGAAGGATTACACTTCCTCAAGAGTCATTCAGAGCCACCTGCTTCGGTCCGGTTTTATGTCGGGCTATAATGTTTGGACCAAGCACGGAGAAAGAGGGGTTATGATGGAAGACGACGATGAAGAAGAAGAGAACGATGATGACAACTACCGATCTATGTTCCCTGAGTATGCTGATACCGCAATGGAAGACAATGAAGAAGAAGATCAGGGTGAAGAACGGGAACCAGATTTGCCCGCTGATGATCTTGGCCGGGTCATTTCTGATGCACGGCGAGGCTGCGACACAGAAAAGGAGAGGTTGCAGTTTGAGCAGATGTTACAGGACCACAACAAATTGTTGTACCCAACTTGTGAAGATGGCCAGAAGAAGCTGGGTAGCACACTGGAATTGCTGAAGTGGAAGGTAGAAACCGGTGTGACTGACTCGTCATTTGAAAAGTTGCTGGTACTGATGAAGAAGATGCTTCCAAGAAAGAACGAATTGCCCGCCAGCACGTACGAAGCAAAGAAGCTTGTCTGCCCTCTAGGATTAGACGTGCAGAAGATACATGCATGCCCTAATGACTGCATCCTCTACCGCGGTGAGAAGTACGAGAATATGGATAAATGCCCGGTATGCACTGCATTGCGGTATAAGATCAGAAAAGATGACCCTGGTGATATTGAGGGCGAGCCACCCAGGAAGAGGGTTCCTGCCAAGGTGATGTGGTATGCTCCTATAATACCACTATTGAAACGTCTGTTCAGAAATAAAGATCATGCGAAGTTGTTGCGATGGCACATGGAAGATCGTATGAAAGACGATAAGTTGAGGCACCCCGCTGATGGTCGGCAGTGGAGAAAAATCGAGAGAGAGTTCCCGAGATTTGCAGGTGACGCAAGAAACTTATGGTTTGGTCTGAGTACAGATGGCATGAATCCTTTTGGGGAGCAGAGTTGCAGTCACAGCACCTAGCCCGTTACTCTATGTATCTACAACCTTCCTCCTTGGTTGTGCATGAAGCGGAAGTTTATTATGATGCCAGTGCTTATCCAAGGTCCAAAGCAACCCGGCAACGACATTGATGTGTACCTAAGGCCATTAGTTGATGAACTTTTACAGCTGTGGGCCGAACCAGGTGTACGTGTGTGGGACGAGCACAAACAAGAGGAATTTTACCTTCGAGCGTTGCTTTTCGTAACCATCAATGATTGGCCTGCTCTTAGTAACATTTCAGGAGAGTCAAACAAGGGATACAATGCATGCACGCACTGTTTGGATCAGACAGAAAGTATATATCTGGACAAATGTAGGAAGAATGTGTACCCGTACAATCGTCGTTTTCTTCCACCCAAGCATCCCTTAAAGAAAAAAGGCAAGCATTTCAATGGCAAGGCAGAACCCCGGGGGAAGCCTGTCATCCGTACTGGTGCTGAAGTATTTGATATGGTCAAAGATTTAAAAGTAATCTTTGGAAAGGGTTCTGGCAGCCAACCTGTTCCTAACGGCCCTGATAAGCGCGTACCCATGTGGAAGAAGAAATCTATATTTTGGGAGCTAACCTATTGGGAAGTCCATGAGGTCCGCTCCGCAATCGACGTGATGCACCTGACGAAGAATCTCTGCGTGAATATTCTAGGCTTCCTGGGCTTGTATGGGAAGTCAAAAGATAGACCGGAAGCACGGGAGGACCAGGAACGTCATAAAGGAAGAGATGGCATGCATCCAGAGCAGTTTCAAGGGCATGCCAGCTATGCTCTTACCAAGGAAGAGAAGGAAATCTTCTTGAAGTCCTTTTCAGTATCAAGGTCCCGACTGGTTTCTCGTCGAATATAAAGGGAATCGTAAATATGAAAGACAAAAAATTCCAAAACCTAAAGTCTCATGACTGCCACGTGCTTATGACGCAATTGCTTCCGGTTGCATTGAGGGGAATTCTACCGGAAAATGTTCGTCTGGCAATTGTGAAGGTATGTGCATTCCTCAATGCAATTTCTCAGAAGGTAATCGATCGAGAAAGTCTATCAGGGTTACAGATTGATGTGGTCCAATGTCTGGTCAGCTTCGAGTTGTTGTTCCCGCCATCCTTTTTCAATATAATGACACGCCTCTGTAAGGGTCAATTGCCCCTAAGTGTGTTTTTGGTAATTAATGACAATCCCTATGGACTAATGTTTTCATTGAGATTTTTATGAAGGAATTGTTCATAGGAATTGCTTGAAGTCCATGTGTTGGATTCAAGGCTTGGATGCCATGAAGATAAAGATATATCTTAAGTATTGGCATCAAGATCATTGAATAGAAGAGATGAATCCAATATGATCTAGAAGAAGAAATAAAGATGTTGTTCTTGTGTAGAACTCAAGTATTCCATGCTCTAGCTTATGTGCTAAGCCAAGGAGTCTCAAGATCTTGAGAGTTTGGTTACATGAGAAGAATTCAAGTTATGGCTCTATGTCGAGGTCACGATGGTCTCATGAGTTGAGCCATGGTTGACCAAGACTTAGAGCATGCAATCAAATGAAGAATTCCCTATGCATCTTAAGAGAGATTCGATAGAGCTTGAGTAGATACAAGGTTGACCAAGATGAAGAGAGAATAGTGGAATCAAGTATCTTCCCATGGGCTTACATCAAAAGAAGAATTCAATATGGCCCATGGGAGAATGAAATCAAATGATGTTCTTTATCAAGGTTGAGTTGTGAAAGTTCAAGATAAGCATCTCAAGAAGATCATATGTTTGAAGCTTGTCGTCCATTTGGTGATAATGGAATTGTGAAGATGAGTGTTAACAAAGCTATCCCATAATGGTTTATGGGGGAGCAAATTAAAGTCTTCACGAAGCAACAATGATCAAGTGTAGCATTCCGGCTTGATGAGAGCATGAAGCATCATCATCAAGATCAAGCGGGATGCTCAAGGCAAAGGTATGTCCTTGCTAGGTTTTCCTTTTACCGGTCTCAAGGTGTTTGTTGGGAGACCGGGTTATAGGATAGATAGCCGCACTATCAAGAGGGGCTTTCGGTTGGGTAACTTGATCACATCGTCATAGGGAGCTCAATCCTTTGCATACTTTGCATCTTCCTAGTTTGTTGCTTCTTGGTGTTTCTCCATGTGAGGTTCTTGAGCTTGTTGCTAGCTTTCCAACAAGCCCAAGTTCATCGAAAACGGAATCCAAATGCATCGTCTATTGCGTTTTCGAGTTGAGAGGTTTTACTGGTTCTTCACTCTGGAAGGTTTCACACGTCTCCACATTTGGTATTTTCATCTTGACATTTCTTGGTGTTACTCTGCATAAAGTTGTAGTACTTTTTCTAAGCTTTTCAAAAAGTCCAAGTTTGCTAAAAACGGAGTTCGGATGCAAAAGTTATCGCGTTTTTCGTATGAGTGGTTTTGCTGTTTTTGCAAATCCGGAGTGAAATCCGGAGCTGCTCCGGGCTGCTCCGGGCTGAGCAGTGGCCGGGTACTCGCTCCGGAGTATCGGCCGGAGCTGCTCCGGGCTCTGCTCCGGGCTGCTCTGGGCTGCTCCGGGCTGCTCCGGGATGACCGAAAAATCTCTGTAACGGGCAGTTTTGTTGCCCTATAAAAGGGGGCTTCTTCCCCAACAGTTGGACTAGTGTTCTAAAGTGTTCTTGAGCTTTTCTCTCACCTCCATTGTTGCCCCTCTTGAGCTTGCTTCCTCTCTCTTCCCTCCAATGATTCTTGCATATTTTTGAGGGATTTGGAAGAGGAGATCTAGATCTACAACTCCACCAATCAATTCCTTCTCTAAGTGAGGGGAACCCATTGGATCTAGATCTTGGAGTCATTGGTTGACCTCCACCCTTGTGCTTCCTCTCTAACTCCTCCATAGCATTTGTTGCTTTGGTGGGATTTGAGAGAGAAGGATTTGAGCACTTTCTCTTGTGTTCTTGCTTTGCATCCTTGCATAGTGTTGAGCTCTCCATTACGATTTGTTCGAGTGAGAGACCGTGAGCTTGTTACTCTTGGAGGGTGACCTCCTAGTTGGCTCGGTGGTTGTGCCACGGTGACCTCTTCGTGGAAGATTGTGAAGAGGTCCGGGATTCCCCTTCGTGGGAGTTGTGAAGTGGTTGTGGAGCTTGCCATCTCCGGAGTGGAGGAAAAGCTAACCATAAGAAGGGGTCCCTAGCTTCGTGGGGGACTCGGAGAAGAAGGTGAGCCTTCGTGGCGTTCGGGGGCCTTCGTGGTTACCCGCATCTCTCCAACGGTGATTAGCTTACTTTATGTAAGTGAACATCGGGATACATCTTCGTCTCCGCGTGCCTCGGTTATCTCTATACCCGAGTTTATTTCCTTGTGATAGCCATCGTGCTTGAAGTACTTATATCTTGTTTATCACTTGTGAATTATATCTTATGCTATCTTGCTTATATCTAGTTGTTGTTGTTGCACTTAGTTGAGCCTAGCATATTTAGGTCTTGTGCTTAAAGAAAATAAACGTTAGTTTAATTCCGCATTTCTTCAAGCCAATTCCGTAATTGTTTTTAAAATGCCTATTCACCCCCCCCTCTAGGCGACATCTCGTCCTTTCAATTGGTATCAGAGCAAGGTCTCTCCTTGTTTAGGCTTCACCGCCTTGAGAGTAAAGATGTCGGCTAGTTATTTAGTGCACAATGACACAATTATTTTTGATGGCACAAATTATATGCTATGGAGAAATCACATGCTTTCTAATCTTCGGACTTTGTGTCCAAATATAGAGCGATTTCTAGATGTAGGCTTTTCTCCTCCGATGGATCCTCAAAGTCTATCTATAGAGGATGAGAAAAATTTACATCTAGAAGCTCAAGTATTTAATGAAATTTTATTGTCTGTGAGCTCCATAGTTTATGTTTGCTTGATGGGTTCAAAGTGCAAGACGTCTCATGAGATATGGACCAAGCTAGAAGAGTCATTTGGTGGGTCCATTTCTCTTGAGGTTGAAAGTGAACCCAAGGAGCTCTCTTCACCTTCACATCATGAAGAGCTTCAAGTTGCTTCCACATCCGGTCGTGATGATTGTTCAAGTTCTTCCACTTCACCAACATGTGACTTGTCACAAGGTAATGATACGGTGAGTGAAGAAATCATATGTGATGTTGGTAGTCTTGTTCTTTGCACCAATGATTCTATTTCTATAAATCCTAATGGTGTAGAGAGTTTGGACCTAAACACTTCTTGCAAGAAATTCTTTACTCATTCTTGTGTTAAAGGTCCTTGCATATCTCCTAAAATTTGCTTGATTCAATTTTGTGATGATATGCTTGTTTCTTGTTGTGACCATACTCAAAATGATTCTATTTCCTCTAGTTGTTGTATGACTAACCATGTAGAGGAAATTAAAGAAAAATTGGGTCACATAATTAAAGAAGAAATCAATAGAAGAACCAAGAAGGTTTCTATTAAGAGAAGGCAATGCTATGAATGCCACGAGTATGGACATCTCGCAAGAGCTTGTCCTACACTCGAAAATGAAGAATGTGCTTCTATTGATGTTCCATCATCATCTACGCAAGTTCACATGTGCCTTATGGCAAGCGGTTCAAAGGTAACTCCTACTTTGAATCCCGACATATCTCCTTATGATGAGAGTGATGATGATGATGATGATAATGAAGCTTTCTTGCATGAGATGGGAATTGTGTATGCCTCTCTTCGTGGTAATAATGATGCTCGTGCTAAAGTCGAACACTTAATGGAAACCTTGTTTGACCACAAGGAGACCATTAAGGAATTGAACTCCCTTGTTAATGAGGGGAAACGGAGATTCAATCTCCTCAAGCAAGAGCTATCCGAAGAGAAGCATACTAATTCTTGCCTATCTCAATCTATTAAATCTTATGAGCTTACAAATGCTAAATCTATTAATGATGCTTGTGCTACTAACTCTATTTCTTGTGAAGCATCTATATTAAAGGAGAATGTTGAGCTAAGGGCTCAACTTGAGTTGCTAACAAGCAATTATAAGAAATTGGAGGAAAGCCATGAAAAGCTCTCGGGCTCTCATGGGGATCTCTTAATCTCTTATAATGGGCTAAAGTTAGCTCATGAGGCAAGTATCTCTAAGAAAACATCTTGTGAGCCTCATTTGGACATTAGCACTACTTTGAACCAAAATGCTATATTATCTTGTGCTAGTCCAAGTAATTTGTCTAGGCATAATATTGCTACATCTTGTGATGAATTACTTGCTATGCCTTGTTGCTCTAACAATGAAGCTTCTACCTCCTCTAGTACTTGTATTACTACTAACCTTGTAGAGGAAATCAAAGAGCTCAAGGCCCAAGTCACTAGTTTGGAAAAAGACTTGGATAAGCGTCATGAAGGGAAATCCACACTCGATAATATTTTGAGTGTGCAAAAATCCCCTAATGATAAGAGTGGACTTGGATTCAACTCCAATAACAAGAACAAGTCCAAGAGCAACAAGAAGAAGAAGGGCCAAGACCAAGTCAAGAATTTGGCTAAGATTGTTTGCTTCAAGTGCAAGATTGAAGGGCATCATGTGAGATCTTGCCCATTGAAGAAGAAGCACTTGAGTGAGAAGCAACAAGGGAAGAGGCCACAAGGTCAAGCTCAAGCACGACCTCTAGTTGAAGATAGGCCACTTCCCAAGAAGAAACAAGATGAAGCTTCCCAAATCAAGGAATCAACGAAGAAGAGAAAGGGAAGCATTTGTTGCTATATTTGCCGTGAGAAGGGGCACTTTGCTTCTTCATGCTTAAACGGTACCTTATCTAATCCTATCATTGTTGATGATGATTATTATCTTAAGCAAGATAAGGATGGCAATGTGTTTGCCAAGTTTGTTGGAACTCAAAGTGGTGTCAAGAAAAGAACCATTTGGGTTGCCAAGCCTATTGTTACTAACCTCTTAGGACCCAACTTGGTTGGGAACCAACAAGCTAAAACTTGATCAATAGGTGTTTTTGGAGGACATTGGAGACTTGGCTACCTCATGAAGAATTAAGGGATCTTCATTAATTTTATTTCATCAAGCCAAGTTATTAACACTATCATTTTATATCCAATGTGCCTCTTTGTGGTAACTTATACTTAACCTCTTTACATTGTAAGTTACTTGCCCCTTTGCATGTTTTTGGTTTTGTACCAAGTATGTGTTTGTATATGTTGTTCCTTATACCTACTTATCTTGTGTATTCAAGTAGGTGTTGGTTGTTTGGCACATCATATACTTGTGTGTTTGCTTTGAGCCTCTAATGCATCTTGTTGGTATCTTATTTGGCTCTTATTGAGTGATTAATGGAACATCCCATTTTGGGGGAGTGATTTGCTATTCGCACCTCACAATCCTATAAATGTGTGCACATGAGTAATACCACTTAGTATTGATATTGCAAGATTATCTAGTCACTATGTAGTATGCCATGCTCATGAGAAATTCAAATTCTATATCTCCATTAATTATCTCTAGTTGGATTTTGTTTGCCTTTTGTTGAAAAGAATTTAATAACACATTATGGGGGAGTAATATGTCTTATGCATATCACAAGCCTAGGAAATGTGAACATTTGATGGATTGCCACTTAGAGTTGATATTGTTAATTATCTTGTTCCTAGGTGGCATGTTTGCTCAAACAAGCTCCGATTATTTCTTAAATGATTTTATTGCTCATTTCTTTGGTCTTGGTTTGAGTAAGAATTCTTGGTGCGGTTTCACTCAAATATATTTATATATATATCATAAGTAGGAAGCCGTTTGCTTCTAGTTACTCTAATCATTGCTTTGCATGATTGTTTGACTATTTTTGGAGCTACCAAGAATCCTTTTTCGTGCATGGTGCTTAATTTGAATATTTAACCATATGTCTTTTATTGTGAAGTTGATCTTGAATATCTTTGCAATACACCACCGGGAAATAATTCCAATATGAACTTCTTGTCTTTGACAATTGGTATTCGTATATATGTGTGGTAATTCCTCTAGATCATCTTCACCTTGGAATTTGCATCTTATTGCCCATATTTCTTGCCAAGAAATTATTTTGACTCCCATTGTCTTATTGCCTTCTTGAGGATCTTTTTGCTTGACTTTGTCTCATCTCTTGATCCCCATCAAGTGTGTGTTGTTGTAAGACAAACCTTTTCTTTTCGGTACTTGTGCCATTGTGAAAAGTGTAGAGGGTTTGGTTTATTTGTTGGAACCTTGCTCTTTTGGGAGTTAGTTATCTCATTCCTTCTTCTATGATTTATTTGCTCGAATGAGATAAATTGTTGAGCATGCTTTTATTTATTTATTCTTTCAGGCTCAATAAGTTGTTAGGTTCATTTGTTGAATTTTATGAATAAATCATTTGTTGATTTGTTCCCTTGATGTCATTTGGACAAACAATGTGTTTTGCCACACCTTTTATACCTCCTTGTATTCTTGGTGTTTTTGTCTAAATCGTATCTTCTTTGGATCTTGAAAGATAGGTGCATGCATATTCTCTTTATGTTTTTTTTTGTATCTTAGTTGCTTTCTTTGATCCAATATATATGTTATACTCCATCAAATCCTAAATGGCTAAGATGTGCATGAAATTCATATTTCATCTTTAACTATGCACATATTTTTATGGAGTCTATCATATGTATTGTGGTTAGTCTAACCACTTTGGACCCAATAAGTTTGGGGACCAAGATGTACTTAAATGTTGTCTTAGGTATATTGGAGATGCAATGGATGCTTGTCTCATTTATAAGGAAGGTGTTGTCACCATATGATTATTGGAGCCAAGCTAGGATGATCGATCGGTGAACTCTTATCTACTACATCACACCATTGCTATCTCGGTAACAAGTATAACATTCATGCATACTTTTCTAGCATCCCAACTCTTGTAGGTTGGTTCTTGGCATGATAATATTTATTTGCAAATGTTGTGGTTCTTGCAAAGGTCTTATAAAAAAAATATCTTTATTTCATATGTGAGCAAGTTGAGATGATTGCATATGATGGGAAGTATATAAAATCATGTTTATGATTCACCAATCCCAAATATGCCATTTTAGCAATTTATTGCATATTAATTCCTCAACGCTCTCTCATGTGCAATATAGATAATGTTGCAAGTTGTACCCTTCTTTATTATGCTTGTTGCCTTTCAAAGCATCCCGACTATCTTTTGATCCCTTATTGCTAGTTGTGATGGCTTTGATGATTTTACGTGGAGAGTTTATTAATATACCATAATGGAAAATGGAGCCTTGAGCTATATATGCTTTCTAGCAAAGCTATTTGGTATATTCTATGACTCTCTCTTGGATATCATGTCTTCCTTAATTTCAACTAACCTCTTATGTATATATGTTCCTTTGTGGATTGTTCATCATGATTTTTTGTCCACTTAGAAAGATATATGCATAAGAGTGTTAATTTCTTCCCTTGATATCCACGTTCTTTGCCGACCATCTTTCTTATCCATTTTGTTCTTGATGGTGTTGGTAAGAACTTAATTTATGAGTGCTTGTTTATTCTTTATTGCTTCTTCTCGCACTCATATCTCATGAATCTTTTTGGACTAAAGTTCACTTTGATCAGCGTATTGATCCTTTTGTATTCTTTCGTGCTCATGTTTTGTTTTAAATGATATATAGGGAGTGAGGATTCCATGTTTGTGCATATTGTATTCAAATGCAATAAAAAATTCAAATTTATGCATGAACCTTGGGGAGCTTCCTTATTTCATTTAAAGCATCTTGTAGCTCTTACCATCACATCTTCTTGTGTCCAATTGGTTCTTTGGGTCTCTTGATTGCTTGCTTGCTTCATTCGTTGAAGCTTCCTTCACTATGTCATCTTTTTGCAATCTTTGATCCTCAATATGGTTTGACTTCCTCCAAATATTGTTAATTTGATAAGTGCATATGATTTCACTCATTTTTATGAGAAATGCACATCTTGGGGAGGAACTCATACTATATTGGCCTTCTAAATTCCTTCATCCATTTTGGCAATCGTTGCCAATGGGGGAGAAGTTTAGAGGGTTTAAGGGAAATGGTTTTTATACTTAAGTTTGGTTTGTGCTTAAGTGTTTTACCTTTCATGCATCTCTTCTTTGTTAGATGTTTTGCATGGTTGAATATATAGTGTAAACTCCATCAAAGGTTTATCTTGACAATGTATGCAATGAAATTCATGTTCATCACACGTGCATATATTGTGGGGGAGTTTGCTCTATATATTTTGGTTGCACTCACATCAACCATATTTGTTGTAGTTTATGTGAGTACAATTGATTTTGATATGCGGTAGTAGCTTTGTGTTACTTGACCATATCAAATACAACCTCTTGTATGCAATTTATTCCTGGATAAGTTGCATATTAGTTTCTATCATTCATTATATAAACCCTCTTGTTGAGATTGTCATCAATTACCAAAATGTGGGAGATTGTAAGGGTCAATTGCCCCTAAGTGTGTTTTTGTCGGGGGGATGACCCCCGGTAGGGTCAAGAGACTAGAAAGACACAAGGTCTATGGTTGACTTTATGCCGGGTTATCAAGGAAGGGCCTGGCCGGAATATAAGAGCATCGGCCAGGCCGGCATATGTGTGTATCCCGGCTGATACTTGGATATGCCGGTATAGCCGGAATACTTATAAAAGTGTGCCGGCATATACTTAGATATGCCGGCCTAACCATTTGGTGTGTTGTGCAGGAGCAGGGGAGGCCGGATTACCCGACCTTCGTAGGTCGTTGGTCCGGCATATATGTCCTGGGTATGGCCAACGGTCATATCCGGGATACTTAAGTCAACCAAGGTGTTACATCCCTACAATCAAGGAAGAAAACATCCGAGCATGGTAGCAGAGTGGGATGGCAGGGTGCACAGTGGTGGTCTGCCAACCCTCACTGCGCACCAGTACAGAGCTTACCTCACAGAGGTAAGGTCACAGTTCAAGAGGTACAAGGTACAGGGATATGAAGTCCCATCGAGAGCAATCAGGGAGGAAGTCAAGGGTCGGTGCCTTCGTCAGCAAGTCCTATTTGGAGTGTAGCCCGTGTCTTGTGGTCTCTTATGACCGTTGTAACCCTGGCTACCACTATATAAGGTGGCATAGGGAGCCCTAGTAAAGGGTTGGTCACTCTGTGTTCCTACACTTAGCAGTTCATCTTCCTTCTCTAGCAGAGAGCTTGGAAGCACCATTGTGGTGTACTACATCGACCCAAATATACAACCAGTAGAGCAGGAGTAGGGGTGTTATCTCCTTACGAGAGCCCCGAACCTGGGTAGATCTGTGTTCCTTTCTGTCGTGCTCTTTAGCCCGTTCCCCTCTCCCGAATCCTCCAGCATCTAGTTCGGCCCCCATTTAAGCCATCCTATGGCATATGTTGTTTCACCACGACGACATTTGGCGCCCACCGTGGGGCAGATCGATATGCTGGGCGGAGTGTTTATTCGGACGGGGTCTGTGATAGCAGCTTCGGGAGTGCGCGTGGTCTCTGGCCTCGTCCAGAGGCTAGGCTCGCTCAGCTTCGTCAGTGACAACGCCGGATGTCTCGGCGGCCGGCCGTTCCCCAGGGATGGCCGGATTATGTCTTTCGGTTCCCACGAGGTGTACGTGGGGACTGAGAGAGTTTGCAGGGAAAAGGTGCTGGTGGCGTCGGATCCTCCGTCACATCGGTTGGCTCACGCTGGGCGTAGCGCTCGCTCAGTAGAGTCGGCGGAGGTGATGATGGCCGGCACATCAGCACCGCCGGCGGAAAATGCCGGCAAAGCAGCAGCAGCGGCCGGAACTTCTCCCCCGGCGCCGCCGAAGGTCAAGAGGTCGGCGCGTCCCCCGTTGGAGCATGCGGAGAACCTGGCCGGCACTTCCGACGTGCCGGCTAGGGGCGAGGTGCTTCTTCCCGTCATCGAGCGACTTCTCGAGCCGGTGCGATCCGGCGATGATCCGGAGCAAACAAGGGAGGTCCTGGAGGGATCTCGCCAGGCCCTCGTCGACGAGGCCCTGGCCATGAACCAGGAGCGCGAACGGTTTAACCGGCAACTCCGTGAGTATGAAGCAGCTCATGGTTTTACTCCTGTGGTAACCCGGCCTAGCCGGATAGAAGAGGTTAGAACTAGAGGTAGAGATCTTAACACTGAGCTAGGTAAAGATGCTAGGGCTAAGAGTCATACTGCAACTAGTACTGTGCCTAAGGTAATTTATAGCTCGCCAGTAAAGAACCTTAGAGCAGCAGCAGAGGTAGCTAAGGACTTATCTAGTTTATCCGGCGAAGCACTGCGTGAGCAGCAAGCCCGGCTTAACCATCTTTTGTCTGAAGCTACCAAGCAGCAGGAGGCCTTTAAGAAGGCAAACCCAGGTGCCAGGGCATCCCAGTACATTGCGTCGGTAGGAGGGGCCGGTGCAAGATCGAGGGGCCAAGCTTCGTCCCCGCATCCAAGTGCCCGGCGTGCCGGAAGTGTGACCTCTGGCCGCCGGGACAAGCAGATCCAAGTGTATGATCCGGCAATCGCCGGAAAGCAGGCAGTAGTTCAGAAGAACGCCGGCCAAGCAGACAAATATGTCGGCCACAAGGGTGCTGGCCAGAATGTGCCGGCCGGGCAAGGAGCAGTCTCGGCCGGTGGTGGCCGGAGTAATAGTGCAGCCGGCGTCAGCAAGCCTTCTCATCTGCAAAAATTTGAAGTTAAAAGGATTTGAAAATAGAAAACAACGACAAGAGATAAAGGATTGGAAGTATAAAGGGTTCGGGTGACAGCAGGATCCGGCATACCAGTCAGCTCCTTCACCCTCTTAAGAAGCTCGGCGACTTGTTCTTCAGTGCCAGCTGAAGAATGTCGGCACAAGGTTATGTGTCGGCAGTAATAGTATTGCAAAGTAAAAAGAGGAAAGGTGTCCGGCATATAGCGGTATGTCGGCGAAGTTTACCTCTCTGGGACAGCTCCAGCCGAAGCTTGCTATGCTCGTCGGATAACTTCCGATGCTCGCACACCAGGTCATGATACATGTCGGCCCGTGTGTTGTTCATGCGCTGCAAAAGTGTTGGGATTTGAAATATCAGGAGAGAAACTTGGCATATCAGTTAAAGTTGAAGATTCTATCAGGTGATCACTCTTTGGAAGACCCGGCACAGGTGCTGCGCACCTATCCCGGCCCTCGGTGACTAGGATTTGAAGCTCGGGTTGAGCTTATATATTGGTCAAGAGGATTTGAAAAAATCATTAAAAAGTGAAATAGGGAAAGACCCGGCACAGGTGCTGCGCACCTATCCCGGCTCTCGGTGACTAGGATTTGAAGCTCGGATCGAGCTCATATGTCGGCAGTTAATTCGAGAACAGCTAACTACAAGAATATTGGAAAATCCCGGATGTCCGTATCCCGGACAGCCGACATTTTCGGGGACTGGGGATATGTGTATAGGTAGAGAAGACTTACGTTGGTGGCATCGGCCAGTTGGTGAAGTCTCTGCTGGAGGCTGAGGAGCTCGCAGGCAATCGGAAGGGGCTTCGCGGCCAGGATATCTGAGGGATTGCCAGTGGCCGAGGCTTCGGCCATCTTCTTGCTCCTGGAATCCGCTGTGTCCATGTTGCCGGCGTCATTCCACCTGGCACAGTGCTCCTTGAGAGACCCAAGGCTCTGATCACTTTTCGTCACCAGGGGGACGATGCCCTCAAGTTCTGGCGTGTCGAAGAAGTTGCGCCGGTAGCCAGGCCGGGTTGCTGCCCTGCCTAGATGCAGGGCCAGGGCAGAGCTGGTCCGGGACGCTGCTTTAGAAGGAGCAGTGGCGGCGGATGGTGTGCCGGACTTGGTCGGCTGGAACTTGAGTGTGCCGGACTTGATCGGGGCAGAGGTCTTGTCTGGGATGAGGGTCTTGGCCGGAGCAGCGGTCTTGGATGGTGCTGGAGTCTTCTCAATAGACGGAGCCTTGGGGGCAGGTTGTTCCGGCGCGGCCGGTGCAGCTTGGCCAGCAGAGGCAGGTTCCGGGATAGTCCGGACTTCCGGCATGGCCGGGCCTTTTCCTTTGTCATCTATGCCGGCGCTCTTGTTGCTTGCGCCGACATCTTCAGTTGTGCCGGCGTCGCTGGTGGGCGCGCCGGAGTCTGGGGCTTCTTGGTGGGCTCCGGTGTCCAGGTGGACATCAGAAGCCGAAGGTTCCTGTTGAGCCCCCGAGTCCATGTGGACGTCGGGGGCAGAGAAATCTTGTTCCGGCGGAGGAACGTCCTTCGCCGGGGAGATGGTCTTGTCTGGCGCAGGCGAAGATGCCGGCGCCGGTGAGGTAGTATGGCTGGCAGAGGGTATGTCGGAGGTATCAGGGGCCGA